>CM076986.1:41764247-41829247 GCA_039105355.1 Benthosema pterotum | reverse complement strand
CTATTTTTTGGGCAGTTGTTCTTGCCGCTAGTAGAAGGCTGGTTACCTGGTCGCACCATCCCCACAACAAACGCTGCTCCCCTGGCTTCATTTTAGGGCACTTCGGGCGAATTGGGAGCGGCGCCGGCCGCTGTTTCACCACCGTGACTACCGTCAGCCGAGTCGTCCACTGAATCGGCTCTTAGGCGTCGCTTTTTTACCGAACACAACAAAACCGGTCCATTGTACTGGACTTAAAACAAACGGTGCAGCAACCGAGTTAGTTGTCCCTCCAAAAACACAGTCAAAAGGTTCGTGAACTATGAACTTGGCGGACGCTCTGTTGATTGGAGGATTGCAATGCGTATTGCGTACGTGACCGTGCGGGCGAAAATGACAGGTGGTGAGAATTCTGAGAAATGGATTATTTCAGTATTATACATCATTACAAAAATTACAAGTATCATGATTTTATAGCAATGATTTACATGAAAGTCAGTCAGTTTGGTCTTCCATATATTTTATTTATTCCCTGAATATTTTTTCATCACAGTCATGTTTTTGGCCAGGGGGGGCTTAGGGGGGCTTAAGCCTCCAGCAGGGGGGGCTAGAGCCCCTGCTAGCCCCCTGGCGCCGTCCATGAGTGTTCATAGTGACCAGTTAAACCTGTGAAAGTGGACAGTGTTCATAGTGATCAGTTAAACCTGTGAAGTGGAAACAGTTGTGTCTGTGTGGAAAGTTGGAGTTGGTCATGGTTGTTGTTGTTGTGAAAGTGGACAGTGTTTTGTGTTGTTAACCTGTGGAGTGGACAGTGTTCACAGTGATCAGTTACCTGTGAAAGTGGACAGTGTTCATAGTGATCAGTTAAACCTGTGAAAGTGGACAGTGTTCACAGTGATCAGTTTAAACCTGTGAAAGGGGACAGTGTTATAGGAATTCAGTTAACCTGTGAAAGTGGGACGTGTTCAATAGTGATCAGTTAAATGGTTTCCTCTGTGGTAAAAATAGCCTACTTGGAATCTCAATAGTCCTTGAGGAGTTCCCGGTGGTTCCAAGGCTATATGATGGAAAGTTGGTTAACTGGGGGTAACTCTTTGAGGGGTGCAAATGATCCCAATGGACTCGTGCAGTCCCATGATTTAATTTTACACTAAAGAGTTAGGGACTGTCGTAATTTCGGGGGGGGGGGGGGGGGGGGGGGGCTGGGTGCATAGGGGGGGGAGGGCATGATGAAAAAAAATGAGGTGGGGGGGAGGGCCATGGCAAAAACAATCGGAGTTAGGGGGAGGGCCATGGGGGAAAAAGAAGACGGAGCTTTAGAGAATAGACTGAGTTACGTTTACTCATAGAGCTAGTAGACCATGGCGATTCTTCTACATTGACTTCAACTGCAGTTTGTCCCTATTCAGGCCATTTGAACAGCGCTCAAGCGCTCAGTTTCTGACTCCTCAATGTCGTGACTCCGGGTGGACTGCCGCTTCCGTGTGCGAGGGTCCATCTGCAGCATGGACCCTCCTCCTCCCTCCATGCAGTTGAGCGAGATCCTGTCATGGCGTCCACCGCTCTTTGTTTTTACAACACGTAGGGAAAAGAAAACTTTGCCTTTTTACCAAGGACTGCGTTCGGTTTGATAAATAATGACAGCAGAGCCGTTTTCTAAAGCCCGATACGGGCGGATGCATGGATTATAAAGCAGCACGTCGAGCTGTGGTGAGTAGCCTAAACGAGTTGTTTGTTGTCCCCCTTTGCTCCATGAAGTGAACGGTGTCTGTATTGCTCTGTCTATACTCCAGGCTTACATAGCTACTCCACCCAGGCTGCGCTGGGTAGAATCATGCCATCTAGTAGAGTTTGCGACATTGGGGGTCAGAAACCGAACGTGCTGGATAGTATTTTCTGTTGCGCGACCACTGCAGACAGCATTGCCATCGAAGCTGAGAGATCGCACAACGGGGCTATAGTTTTCAAAGAGGCCAGCGCGAATAAATAAAAGCTCTTTTTGAACGTGTAAAACATGACAACTATTGGGAAATCAATGCTGATAGTTACCTGTAGGGGGAGGGCATGGAAAACAACATTGAAGTGGGGGGAGGGCCATGGGGAAAAATTGAGGTGGGGGGGGGGGGGGGGGGGCATCATGATTTTTTTTTTCTGACCGGACTTCCAGTTTACCAGGCCCCCCCCCCCCCCCCCCCCCCCCCCCCCCCCCCCCCCCCCCCCCCCCCCCCCCCCCCCCCCCCCCCCCCCCCCCCCGGTAAATAACGTACAGTCCCTTAGAATATTCATCATCTGAATTAGCCCAAGTCTACACTAGAGCATGCAACTAGAGCATGTAGAAGATTAATGGTCATTTTGATCTGTATGTTTGCCTGTTTTGTTTCTGAAATCCAATCTGGAATTGTGGACAAAAGAAAAAGAAATCTTTAGTTTTTGGGGTCTGTGGGGCTAAAATGACATCAAATAGTGGTCCCGGGCTCAAAATCGGAATAAATAGTGGGCTTATAGCCAGGCCTACTATTACTTTGACTTTAGGTAATGCCACTTTTACTTAATAAAGTCCAACCTATGAGTGAGTACAGAGTACTGTGTGATTCCAGATGACTTCTCTCACCACTGCATGTGCTGCAGCCAATGACATGCAAGTCAGCACATGATCACATGACCTGCACTGATCACATGATCTGCTGCAGTGCAGAGGGCTGACATCATGCTGTGGAGTCATGTATGTAGAGTCTACAGCTGCTTTTTAATAACTAGCACTTAAACACTTTCTAACTCTAGTGGTGTAGAGACAGTGATGGAGACGTGATGAGATGAACAAGTAAAGGACAGGACAGAAATGTATTGAAGCAGTGAGTGTTGGTTAAACATAACCATAATATTAATAACAGAAGCACACACCACAACACACACCCAGAAACCTGTCCAGTCACTGCATGGATGTGTGAGTAGAAATTACATGTGTGTGAGGATGTAGTATGGACCTTACTTATATTTGTGTATGTGTGAATTCAACTAAATCAGTGGTTTTCAACAGTCAGTGGTCCTTGAGAGGGTTCCAGGTGGTCCCCAGGATAAATGATGGAAAGTTGGTTAACCAGATGTAACTCTTTGAGAGCGTAAAAATGAAACCAAATGGACCCTTGCGGGTCCATTTGGTTTCATGTTTACACTCTCAAGAGTTAAAATAGATTAATGGTCATTTTCATCAGCATGTTTAACTGTTTTGTTTCTGTGGACAAAAACAAAATAAATCTTTAGTTTTGGGGTCTGTGGGGCTAAAATGTAAACAAATGGTGGTCCGTGGCTCAAATGCTGAATAAATAGTGGGCCCTGGTGTCAAAAAGGTTGAAAACCACTGACCTAAATGATATGATATGCTGCTGATGCACATATGAAAACACGCTGTGTGTGTGTGTGTGTGTGTGTGTGTGTGTGTGTGTGTGTGTGTGTGTGCGTGTGTGCGTGCGTGCGTGCGTGCGTGCGTGCGTGCGTGCGTGCGTGCGTGCGTGCGTGTCTTTACTTTTGATTACTGCAAACGTCATCAGGAAACACAAGAGTTTGGGGCACACATTTGGCAGGTGTTGTGAACATTTTGTGTTATGTGGAATCTGTACCAAGTGGACCCTCTCCCTGTTTGTCTGTCGCCATGATGAGGAAAGAAGGCAGGCATGGAGAAGTTTCTCTGTTACTCAGTCGGACTCTTTTATTGAACAAAAAGCTTTGAGTATAAACATGAAAGTACAGGCCCTAGGCAGAAGGCCCCACACTCTAAAAGCAGGGGCGAAATCCAAAAGCGACCTCGCCCGCGGGCGCCCGGTTTCAAAAGCGGGCGCCCGCTTTCACAAAAACGGGCGCCCGTTTTCAAAAGCGGGCGCCCGTTTTTGTGAAAAAGGGCGCCCGTTTTCACAAACGGGCGCCCTTTTCAAAAGGTTATGGTTAGGGTTAGGTTAGGTTTAGGCATAGGTTTACTGAGGTTAAGTTTAGGGTTAGAGTTAGGTTTAGGCATAGCCTAGTTTGTGAAAACGGGCGCCCGCTTTTGAAAACGGGCGCCCGCTTTTGTGAAACGGGCGCCCGTTTTTGTGAAACGGGCGTCCGTTTTTGTGAAACCGGGCGCCCGTTTTTGTGAAAGCGGGCGCCCGCTTTTGAAACGGGCGCCCGCGGGCGAGGTCGCTTTTGGATTTCGCTGGCTCTCCAGAAGGCCCAGCACTAGTCTAAATGATGGTGTCACCATGCACTGGTGAACTAAGCAGTCTCCAAAAAACAGAGTATATTCATGTTAGAATAGAGCAGGGGTTTTCAACCTTTTTCATACCAGGGCCCACTATTTATTCAGAATTTGAGCCACAGACCACCATGTGATGACATTTTAGACCCACACACCCCAAACCCAAAGATTTCTTCTTTTTTATCTACAATTCCAGGCTGGATTTCGGAAACATAACAGGCAAACATATAGATCTCTAGTTGTGTAGATTTGGGCTAGTTCAGATGATGAATATTTTAACTCTTGAGAGTGTAAAAATGAAACCAAATGGACCCGCAAGGGTCCATTTGGTTTCATTTTTACATCCTCAAGAGTTACATCTGGTTAACCAACTTAACTGGGGACCACCTGGAACCCTCTCAAGGACCACTGGTGGTCCCCGGACCACCTGTTGAAAACCCCTGGAATAGAGACAGGCAAACATCTTTAGCCAATCAATGACAAGTACTTTCTGGGTGACAGGAAAGCTGTCAGTATACTTAGCTCCAGATAGTTATAAACAAACATTTAGGATGATGTCAGGAAATGCTGAGGTGTCAAACTCAGCTGTTCAGGATGACCTGTGGAACACTGCGGTGAATAGTGTCCTATTCATTAGGTCAAATAGACCTGCGCAGTGACCTCACCGCCCCTGTTCCAGAAACGGATTCCCCATTCATTTTTCTCATAGACTTTTCGAAAATAATTTATATAAAGACGATTACGCCACGGACAAAGCCAACTCGGATCGTGACGAATCATGATGGCACACACAAACTTTTGGGACAGTCAAATATTTTTCTAAGACGAAAAAACGAAACAAAAAGTCTTGTGTCATGCCGTTTTCTACTTCTTGCGAATTAAATATTATATGATTTTGTTATACGATATTGTGTTTGTTGTCATGATTTGTCACGACCCGAGTTGGCTTTGGCCGCGGTGCAATCGTGTTTTTATTAACCATTTTCGAAAAGTCTATGAGGAAAATGAATGAGGAATCCACTAGTGGAACAGGGCTGGTGACGTCACTGCACTGGTCTATAGCAGGCACTACTGTCCTTGTGGTTGGTATAATGGTCAACTTCAGATTAAGCACATTAGGGAACTGCTGATTAATATGTAGATATGTTCAGATATTGACCGTTCAGTTACTCTGTACTGGTCAATTGGTGATGTCTGAAGTTTGTGGTGATCAGAGGAAGGTTTGATAAATGAAGTGTTGAAGTTTGGTTATAGTTATGCAGGCTCTACAAATATAGAGTTCTTTAAAGACAGAAGCAGGAGGTGAAAAGGGACTATTCTATGTTGTACAGAGTGAGGTGTATCACATACTCATAGTTAATGAGTTATCAGCATCATAAAGAGCTCAGTGAAGTTGTACCTTGTACTCAACACACTGTATCAGTCACACCATCATTACACTGTAGCTCTATGTCTCTCTCTCTCTCTCTCTCTCTCTCTCTCTCTCTCTCTCTCTCTCTCTCTCTCTCTCTCTCTCTCTCTCTCTCTCTCTCTCTCTCTGTCTCTCTCTCTCTGGTCATATCTTCCACATCATCAGTTCAGTATCAGGAAATCAAACCGCCGGCATCGACAACATGAACAGGTACTGCAGGCATTATTACAATTACTATTTGCGTGACAGTCGAATATTTTATTAATACTATTCAATTACTCTGTCAATGTATTCAGTAATTGAGCAGTAAGTTATTTTACTATAATTTGTTTCTAATCAGCAAATGGATTCTAGTTCAACTCACGTCACACAAGAGTTGTGAAAATATCCAAACTACAAGCTGAAATAGTTATTGGTCATTTTTATTTTTATTTCTTTAAATACACATTTTTTAAGAGAACTTTGTTTTTTCTGCCTTTGAGGATTGAAAGTATTTTGATAATAACACAGAGATATGTGGGAGAAAGACGAAGGCAAAAGCCGTCGGGATCGGGAGTTGAACCCGCGGCTCACTGTCAGAATGGCTCAGCACCCTATAGGGTTGAGATAACTGTCTGGGACAGTTATTGATTATAAATGTGTTTTAAACTATTGATATGATTGATATTCTATTATTGTTATTTTCCTCAGCATTGTGTTCTATAGACTGTGATGAAGTGATTGAAAGTCCCTTTCTAAAACATGTACAACAATTACATTAAATATTTACCATTAAGTGGTTTTTTAAACAGCAGTGTGATTTCATCCTAATGTTTACCAGCAGTGCTGAATGTTCATAATTCACCCTCATCACATTAATGTAAATATTTACAAATTAGAATGTGAATTTATGTATAAACAACTAATTTCAAATTGAAATATATTAATTGGTCTGATTATCCTGTAGTGTGGAAACAATAGTTATCTATACATTATTTTTGGATGCCGATTTAGGTAATAAAAATGAATACATTTTTTCTCCAAAACATGTAAAACATTACATTACATATTTCACATTAAGTGATTGTTTGTCAAGCATCAAACAAGATCACATCCTACACTCTAGGATAGATACAGTAGGTGGTCTAGAAAATACATTTATATTATAAGGTTATACAATATTTTGAAAATGACTTTTTATTGACTAAATAAATTGACCAATAGCGATATTGACCAATAGCTTACTGCATAGACAACTATTCTTCCAGTACTCTTAAATGAATTTCTTTAATATGATTAGATGAATTCCAAACTTTCTAGGACAGGATTTTTAAATTTCATTTAATTTAATTTTTCTCTCTCATTTAAAAATATTCCCAGTAATTTCATGGCTGAGGGACTCATGGACATTCCAGCAAAGGTTTTGGAATTTCTTTGTTTAGAAATGTGTGTGATATATAGTTAAAGTTTTATCACATTATTTAACACATTGGTAGAGATGTGTGTGATGATATAATCTTCAATATTAAATATTGTATTATCACATACTGTAATTGGTTGTTGTTTATCAGACGTTGTCGTCCACAATGAGTTAAAATGTTGTTTTGTTGTTGTTTATCAGACGCTGTCGTCCACAGTGAGTTAAAATGTTGTTTTGTTGTTGTTTTTATCAGACGCTGTCGTCCACAGTGAGTTAAAATGTTGTTTTGTTGTTGTTTATCAGACGCTGTCGTCCACAGTGAGTTAAAATGTTGTTTTGTTGTTGTTTATCAGACGCTGTCGTCCACAGTGAGTTAAAATGTTGTTTTGTTGTTGTTTATCAGACGCTGTCGTCCACAGTGAGTTAAAATGTTGTTTTGTTGTTGTTTTTATCAGACGCTGTCGTCCACAGTGAGTTAAAATGTTGTTTTGTTGTTGTTTATCAGATGCTGTCGTCTACAGTGAGTTACAAAGCAGAAACATGGATCCTGGTCAACCAACTACAGGGTCAGTGTTAAATGATTCATATTTATTCATATTTACTCTCTTGAATGATTCTAAATATTCTATATTCACAGGGCAGCACAAGTCCCCTCTCTAAATATTATTCACATGCAAACTGTGTAGAATACCCTTGGTGTTGTGTGACAATTCCTTATAGGGAAGCCAGCGGAGACATTATCACACTACAGCTTCACAAAGTTTATTTATTACACAATACACATAGTTCTGGATAAGTGATAAGATAAGATATGAGACATAAAAACGTGAAATGATATGAACATGAATTGTTGACCTCTAGTGAGAAGCTTTTTTGCTTTAATGTAATCATGTTTTCTAATGCCAATAAAACCCTTTGAATTTAATTGACATGAACCCAAATTGAAATTAATTATGAGCTTATACTGATATACAGTATTTGGTGCATTTGCAATAATTTACAGTTTGATCAAATGTTGGCCCAACATCATAATACATTTCACTGTGACCATTAGATGAATACAGAGGAAAGTAGTGTTCTTTACACCATGAGTTGGAGAACAGTATTCTGTTCCCCTGTATGCCCAGTGGAAATTACAATAAAACTGATTGTTTGAATCACTTATATTTAAATGACACAGAAGTCCAGTAAGATTATGCATATTCCACAATAATACAATGATCTGAGTTGATCCGGTCCGATTAAAACAAAGTGCTTCTTCAAATGTGACTTAAATATTAAACTTATGTAAGCTGTTTACTCAGGTTTCTAACAATATCAGAGTGATTTCAAGTCAATACAATATAATAACAGAGGTGGTCATAATTCATATGAATGAATTAACCACAGCTCAATTGGGTGAAGTGAAATATCCCTTTACTAAAAGGATAACACAAAAAGCCATGTTTTTTTTTCCATTGTGTGTAGGCTACATGTTATGAATCATTTACATTTTATACATTTACCAGCAGTAGAACCATCTTATCTGCACTGTCTCTGAAAACAGGCTGATGTTAGACTTTGATACAGAACATGATTAACTAACTCATTATAAAGTTTAATATCTAACTCACATTGTAAAAACACTTCGTGGACTTGTGCACAAGTAGGCATCAAAGGAGATTTCAGCCTCTGCCCTTTTATCCTTCTGTAAAAACTGACCTCTCCAGACCATGAATAAAGTTTTTAGGACTACTACATAGTTAAAGAAATGCAATAGCCTTCCTTTCCCTTCCATGTCATGCTGGAAGGCAACGTTCAGGAGAATTGCCTTTTCCCTAACTCCAGTCAATGTGGTACATCTCCATTAGAGTATGGTGTCACTCTTAAAAGGTTGTGAGCACTTTTTTTGTTTTGTTTGTGCTAAAAGTGGCTTTTCCTCTTAATTTTGTAACCCATTTTTTCACCCAGTGCCAATTCCTAATGTGACCACCAACCTGGGGAGGCGGCTGAATTGCCTCATGCTTCCTTCAATGCATGAGGAGTCCAAACTGCCTTCTTTTCACCTGACCGTTGAGTTTCCCTGGTTTGATGTAGCGTGTGGAAGGAACATCTTATAGCTTTAGTAGTTCTAGATTTCACTGCCCTTTGATAGTCAGCAAGGCAGTGTTAGATTTGACTGACTTGTCTGTCATGATTGAATCATTGTTTATGTTGTGTTGTCATGGTTTCAGGGTTGATCATGACAGATCAGGGTCTCCTGTACCCAGCTGTGTCTCCATGAAAAGTGACAAGTCCAAGGGAGGACACATTAACTTCAAAGATGGACACCACTCTACTGATAAGAGGTCAGAATGTAAAGCTATCTGAAAACAACAGATTCTATAGTTGTATTACACTCTACTGATCAGAGGTCAGTAGTTAAGCCTGTATATCAGACCTGGGCATTATACAGGCCAAGGGCCAAATGTGTTCCTTTTGGCTAACTCTGACTGACCTGGGAAACGTTACTTTGAAGTTAGAAAATCCAACATGCAATTAAATACCTTTATTCACACAAACACAAGTTTCCTGCTGTGAGCCTTTGTTACCATTGTTTTGGCGATTAAAAAAAATATTTTTTATGCATTGCATAATAATAACATAACATAACACAACAGAGTGTCAAATCAATGCCATTTGCTACTTTTATATAGAAATTAAATTAACATTATGCAGAATTTAGTTCCACCTTTTGGCCCTGCACAATATTTTGTGTTTTTAATTTGGTCTCTTGAGAAAAATAATTGCCCACCTCTGCTGTATTTGCTATGGAGAAACATGTGTGAGAAACAATATTCCTACATATTCCTCTTCTGCTTCTATGAATAAACACATCAATCATCCTATATGTGTTTCCTATACTTCATACAGTCTTCATGTTGTCTCCAATAACTAGTGAATTAGACAGTGATGTTGATCACTAGGAACAGCTTTAGACATGCTATAGCTCTTCTGCTCTTGGCCTAAAATTGATTAAAATATTTGGGTCTAAGTTCTTCTTTCTTCGTATGCGATTGACCACTGCTTGCTTAAAAGAGGTGACGCTGCAGTTAAAGGAGAATTCCACACCAAAACACATTGGGCATCAATCTACCTTCATTCCTGTGACATGATACATAATGTCATTGATTTTTGTCACAGATGTCCCATTTTCTACATTTCACCCTGAGGTCAGTTGCAGTTGCTGCCTCCGTTGCTGCTGCGCCGGTGCAGTTAACATGGCCGCAGGTTGTCTTTATTCTAATACGGGTATTTCTGTAACTCCAAACTTATTTTTAATACATCACATCAAACCACACACTACAAGATAAATGGACCACTACATGATTTTTAAAAACTCAGGTGGAACCTGTGTGACAAGAGTTTTAACCGGAGTGATTGGAGAGGAGAGTGTCAAAAGTGAGGGGAGGAGAGGAGGTGGAATAGATTACCTCTTACATGTAAAGACTGCCCCAGAGTGACGTAAAATTCAAGTGTGAGTATCAGTATACTATTAAAATGTGATGTGTGAAAAAAATGGAGTTACATAAATACCTGCATTAGAATAAAGACAACCTGCGGCCATGTTAACTGCACCGGCGCAACAGCAACAGAGGCAGCAAATGCAACTGACCTCATGGTGAAATGTAGAAAATGGGGCATCTGTGACAAAAATCAAGGACATTATGTATCATGTCACAGGAATCAAGGTAGATTGAAGGCCAATGTGTTTTGGTGTGGAATTCTCCTTTAATGACAGATGCTTATTTGGACCAACAGGTCAGAACAATTCTTTATGGAACCAGGGGAGATAATGACAATGTTGAGGTGGAACAGAATTATAATTTACACAGAGATCAAGTGAGAGGACAATGGGAGATGCTTTGTGAGGGTTAGTGAGAGAGTCAAAGAGCCTAAATAGAAGATGGAGTTTATGGCAGTTTTGGTGACAAGATCAGTAGTGAATTTGGTTCTAGATTTCACTGCCCTTTGATAGTCAGTTTAATGTTGTGTTGTCATGGTTTCAGGGTTGATCACAACAGATCAGGGACTCCTGTACCCAGCTGTGTCTCCATGAAGAGTGACAAGTCCAAGGGAGGACACATTAACTTCAAAGATGGACACCAGTCTACTGATCAGAGGTGAGAAGTTAGGTCTTCATATCAGACCTGGGCATTATACAGCCCAAGGACCAAATGTGTCCCTTTTGACTGACTCTGATTGGCCTGTGAAACGTTAGAAAATCTAACATGAGATACAATAACTTTGTATTCACACACACGCAATTTTCCTGCTGTGAACCTGTCTACCATTATTATTGACATTGATCATCCTCTGTTTTTCCTAGTATACTTCATACAGTCCTCAGGTTGTCTCCAATAACTAGTGCTAGACAGTGATGTTGGTCGCTTGGAATAGCTTAGACATGCTATAGGCTCTTCTGTTCTTAGTCTAAAATTGTTTAAAATAGTTGGGTCTGAGTTCTTTTGCGTATGCAAAGTTTAATGTTGTGTTGTCATGGTTTCAGGGTTGATCATCACAGATCAGGGTCTCCTGTACCCAGCTGTGTCTCCATGAAGAGTGACAAGTCCAAGGGAGGACACATTAACTTCAAAGATGGACACCATTCTACTGATCAGAGGTCAGAATGTATCACATTCACTACCAGAAAACCACATGTGATCTAGTTTTATTTGTATTATTATTTGCAAATCACCTGTTGCTCCCGTCACACTTTGGTCTTAAATGTGTTGCATCCCTCATGCAGTTAGGATTACATTAGGATTAAGTTAGATCATGTTTCAGTGTTTCAGTGTGTGTGTGTGTGTGTGTGTGTGTGTGTGTGTGTGTGTGTGTGTGTGTGTGTGTGTGTGTGTGTGTGTGTGTGTGTGTGTGTGTGTGTGTGTGTGTGTGTGTGTCCTCCACAGTGACCAGCAGCAGATATCTCAGCAAGGTTCCAGTGGTCAGTCAGCTCAGGAAAATCAAACAGAGCTGGACTCCATATTTAAGGTATGTTAATATACACCATATTTATTTCTATACACAAAATTGATACATAATGCATTGCCATTTATTATAACAGAAACTAGGGGTGGGCAAAAATCGATATGCTGATATAATGTGATTCTTAATGCCTTGATATCAATATCGTATCATCAGGTTCAAAATCATTTTTTTTATTTTTATGCTTTCATTAATTTGTCCATGTCAGAAAGACTGACTGACGGTTATCTGGCTACATTGAAGTGTATGATTGAACTTTTCATGGTATATATTGTTTAGAAATATTTTAACAAAGTCATTTGTGGGAACATATCACAATATATCGATATATCGAATCAAATCACAACATAATTAAGATTTCAATATAAATCAATTGGCACCCTAAATATTGATACTGTATTGTATTGTGAGGTAAGTGAATCGTCCAACCCCTAACAGAAATCTGTAAGACTTAAACAAAGCATTTAACCAGCTTAGAAGATGCTCTGCTAAAATCACTTCTAGAAAATATTTTATCTCTCGGTAGCCGTAACTTGGTGTCCTGTTTGGTGGTGTTGTCTCTCTTGGCCTTTCCCTTTCAAGAACCACTGTGGGCCCCCCACCCTGGTCCACCATACATCTGACCAGCTCGTTGGTGCTTTGTGCTACTGTGATTTTCTTGAGTACATACACATATGGTAAGGCTTGGCCTGGGGACTCACAGTGATCAGAGCTCACAGAGCTTTATGTACTGTATGGTTCTGTATTCAGGATGGAGTTCCTCCACTTCTGCATCATTAGAATGTAGCCCAGCTGGCGTAGCATACCTGAGGCTCAGACGTGTAAAGTCCATCTCTTGAAGTGAATGTGCATCGCTCTACTCTGCGGTAAATGATCTGGTCTTCAGTGTGCACTCTTCTATGCTCCTAGATCCCCAGGATCTCCACTAGCACACAGTATGCTAGCTCCACCAACTTAGCTTCTCTCACTGTGCATGTTTAAGGTTGGTCTTCAACAGCGCATGAGTGCAATGGATGGCAGGACCCTCCCTCGAGGGTTTAAGGTGTTGTCGTCATGATGTCTTCCAGAAGGAGGAACACCATCCACTGTGATGTTTCTGTGGTCTCCAACTGCTGGAAGTGGAATTTGAGATAACCTCATTCTCCATGGTTGGCTTAATATGCTGATTAAGGACTGTGGGGCACAACTCCTCCGTCCTGGTTTTAGCTCAGTGTCCTTCCCCTAGATGGGTTGCTTTCCATGTCTATGTGCCCCACCTGCCCATGCCATTTACCCATAGCTGAGACAGTGGTTGGCAGGTGCTAACTCATGTCCACACATGAGTGGACCTGCACAGTGTGAGCCTCTTGGGCCCACTGCTGCTCCCTGATCTCTTACAGTTTGGCCTGGGACTGTATGGTACCCTGCAGTTACTGTGTGTGGCCAAGAGGAGGCACTGTAGGAGTCTTGGTGGTGGAGAGGCTTTGTACCGGCAGAAAGAGACTTATGCACTCTTTTCACTCCCAATGAGCAGGGTTACCCTGCGAAAGAAGCTAAAAGCAGGAGCAGCATGCAACATGGAGTAAAACCACCCTCTTCTACCACAGCTCTGCTGCACTATGCATCACACAGCCCTGAAGGCAGCGCACACATACCCTTACTACAGTACAATAGATGATCCCATGGATGGCCATCATGGAGATATAATAACCCCATTTGTTCTGATCTGCTCAATCAACCAATCAATCAATCAATCAATCAATCAATCAATCAATCAATCAATCAATCAATCAATCAATCAATCAATATTCTGGAGTTTAAACTGAATAATATTGTTGTATTTCAGCTGCTCGAAAAGAAACTTGTAACAGTCGTCAAGAAAGAGATGAAGAGATTCCACAGACTCCTGACAACAGATTACCCAGAATGCTTAGAGAGTGATGGGGAAGAAGAGGATGAGGGGGAGGAGGGGAGGAGAAGCATCACAAAGGGAGCTCTGAAGATCACACTGAACCTCCTGAGAAGTCTGAAGATGGATGATCTGGCTGATACTTTGATGATGAGTAAGAGTATTTATAGCTTTAACATAAACGATTATTTGTAACTTTAACATGATGATTAGTAATAAATAACTTTCTTTGGTGTCTTCTGTTCGTTGAACATGTAGAAACTCTTGCTCCTGTCAGTCAAAGACAGCTCAAGGCTTATCTGAAGAAGAAGTGTCAGAATGTGTCTGAGTGGATCTCTAAAGAGGGAACCCAAACCCTTCTGAAGCAGATCTTCACAGAGCTCTACATCACAGAGGGAGGCAGTGGAGACGTTAATACAGAACATGAAGTCAGAATCATTGAAGCAGCTTCCAGGACACCAGTCAGTGAGATGCCAGTCAGCTGTGAAGACATGTACGAACCCTTACATGGACAAGATGGATCAATCAAAACGGTGATGACAAAGGGAGTGGCCGGCATCGGTAAAACGGTCTTAGCTCAGAAGTATGCTTTGGATTGGGCAGAAGACAAAGCCAACCAGAAGGTCAACTTCTTGTTTCCACTCACTTTCCGAGAGCTGAACCTGATGAAGGAAAAGTACAGCTTGGTGGGCCTCCTTCAGCATTTCTTTGGTGGGATCATGAAACCACTCATCTGCAGCTTGAAGGAGTTCCAAGTCATGTTCATTCTTGATGGATTAGATGAACTGAGGATTCCTCTGGACTTCCAGAATGCTGAGATTGTAACCGATATCACCAAGACAACCTCGGTGGTTGTTTTGCTGACAAACCTCATCAGAGGCAACCTGCTTCCCTCTGCTCGCATCTGGATAACCACACGACCTGCAGCAGCCAATCAGATCCCAACCGTGCATGTTGACAGAGTGACAGAGGTGAGAGGATTCACCGATCCACAGAAGGACGAGTACTTTGTCAAGAGATTTGTTGATGAAGAGAAGGCACGCCCAATCATCTCCCATGTGAAGAAATCCAAAAGCCTCCACATCATGTGTCACATCCCAGTCTTCTGTTGGATCATCGCTACAGTTCTGGAGGTTCTGTTGAAGACACATGTGAAAGGATCGCTGCCAAAGTACCTGACTGAGATGTACCTCCACTTCCTGCTGGTTCTGTTCAGACAGAAGAGTGTGAAATATCACAAAGGAGCTCAGACACATTCTGACAGGACTCCAGAGAACACCAAGATCATTCTGGCTTTAGGAAAACTGGCGTTTGAACAGCTAGAGAAAGGCAACCTGATATTCTATGAAGCAGATCTGACAGAGTGTGGCATTGATGTTCAAGACGCCTCTGTGTACTCTGGAATGTTTACAAAGATCTTTAAACGAGAGAGAGGGCTGCATGAGGACACCGTGTTCTGCTTCGTCCATCTGAGTGTCCAGGAGTTTCTGGCTGCTCTTCATGTCTTTGTGTCCTTCGTCAAAGATGGTGTCAACCTACTGTCAGAAGAACCACAGAAAACCTCCAAATGGTCAAAGGTCTTTACACGGAAAGCTAGCATTCATCACCTCTACCAAAGTGCTGTGGACAAGGCCTTACAGAGTCCAAATGGACACCTGGACTTGTTCCTGCGTTTCCTGCTAGGCCTCTCTTTGGACACCAATCAAAAACTCCTACAAAGGCTGCTGACACAGACAGGAAACACCTTACACAACAATCATGAAACCATCAAATATATCAAGGAGAAGATCACAGAGAATCCATCTCCAGAGAGAAGCATCAATCTGTTCCACTGTCTGAATGAGCTTAATGATCATTCTCTAGAGGAAGACATCCAACAGTACCTGACGTCAGGACGTCTCTCCACAGACAAGCTCTCTCCTGCTCAGTGGTCAGCTCTGGTCTTCATCTTGCTGTCTTCAGGAAAGGAACTGGACGTGTTTGACCTGAAGAAGTACTCTGCTTCAGAGGAGGCTCTTCTAAGGCTGCTGCCCGTGCTCAAAGCATCCAAGAAAGCTCTGTAGGTTCATTGATAACTGGATATTTTTCAGATAGTATCTTTCTGTTGCAGAAAATAAATTAATAGATAATTCATATTTCTTTAGGCTGAGTGGCTGTAACCTGACGGAGAGATGCTGTCAGGACTTATCATCAGCTCTTATCTCCAGCTCTAGTCTGAGAGAAGTTGACTTGAGCAATAATGACCTGGGCGTGTTTGACCTGAAGAAATACTCTGCTTCAGAAGAGGGTCTTCTGAAGCTGATGCCCATACTCAAAGCCTCCAAGAAAGCTCTGTAAGTTCACCGATGACTTGATATAATATATTAAGTCAAGTGTCACTGTAACATGTAACATATATTGAACATATATTGAATATTTTTTAATTATTTAATATATGTTCAATATATGTTATTACAGCTAGGCTTCTTTAACAGAAAATCTAAAATGCGTCCCCACTATTTCTTCAGGCTGAGTGGCTGTAACCTGTCACAGAGATGCTGTCAGGAGTTATCATCAGCTCTCAGCTCCAGCTCTAGTCTGAGAGAAGTTGACTTGAGCAATAATGACCTTCAGGACTCTGGGGTCAACCTTCTGGCTGTGGGACTGAGGAGTCCAGACTGCATGTTGGAGACTCTCAAGTCAGTATAACAGTATTGTGTCTCTGAATTCAATGTAACACAATGTAACATTGCGAATCTCCAAATGCTATTTCATATGCCATTTTTTATTTACATCATGCAGAAGGTGTAACTTTACCCAATGTCTTCTATGCCAGGCTTGAGTGGCATATCAATTGGCAGTGCTAACAATATTAAACATACAATAGTTGTTTTGGCATTGTTTTGGCATTAGATTTGGCTTCATACTGGGTCAAATATCCACTTGAAATGTATTTTTTTGACTCGAATATCTTAGTTCCAATGACATTCGGTTCAGGTGTTGTTTACATTAATTGTTGAATTATTGCAATTTCGAACGTGAGTCCCATGGCACCAGGCCACCTAACGTTGTGTTTCGCCACTGAGATGCTCAGCCACAGGTAAAACCATAGCATACTGTACATGAGACCTGCTCGAAGCTTCAGTAACAGGCCAACATATATCAACATAGAAGGTGGAAGATTTTGTTCCCCTGATATTCTGTTTTGACCACGGATAGTAATAATACGCTATCCTCCTTGTAGCGCTGATACTTTCAGTGTGAGGGGCGGGACTGAGCGAAAACACAAACACACACACACACACACACACACACACACACACACACACACACACACACACACACACACACAGGCAGTGGGAACTGTGAGTGAACAAGGCAGTACAGGCTATGCTACACAACATGAGTAGACATACTAGATTCGGGTGAAGGGGAGAATAGCGTCAGTTGGACTCGAGTGTGATATATTTGATACTGCAATAGAAATCCCACGCCAACGTCATTCTAACTAATATATTTGAGCAAAAATGTTTTGATCAATGAGGTTTGTAAGGAATATGGAGCCATGAAAAACGGTGAAACCACTGGCAACCCCACTAGGCTACCCCACTCTGTCCCGTGCAAAAAATGTTTTAATTCAGAGCATGCGCTATTAAGTCCTGAGTATAACAGTGCACCTTTAACAGAGCAATCAATGAATGAATGCTTCCCTACTGTTTCTTCAGGCTGAGTGGCTGTAACCTGTCAGAGAGATGCTGTCAGGAGTTATCATCAGCTCTCATCTCCAGCTCTAGTCTGAGAGAAGTTGACTTGAGCAAAAATGACCTGGGCGTGTTTGACCTGAAGAAATACTCTGCTTCAGAGGAGGGTCTTCTGAAGCTGATGCCCATGCTCAAAGCCTCCAAGAAAGCTCTGTAGGTTCACTGATGACTGGAGATATTCAATATATCTTATGATCTTTCTTTACAGTTAGATTTCTTTAACAGCAAATCTAATGAATGAATGCATCCCCACTGTTTCTTCAGGCTGAGTGGCTGTAACCTGTCAGAGAGATGCTGTCAGGAGTTATCATCAGCTCTCAGCTCCAGCTCTAGTCTGAGAGAAGTTGACTTGAGCAATAATGACCTTCAGGACTCTGGAGTCAACCTTCTGGCTGTGGGACTGAGGAGTCCACACTGCATGTTGGAGACTCTCAAGTCAGTAGAACTGTGATTCTATAGAAACTCATCACCAAGGGTGTGTGTGTGTGTGTGTGTGTGTGTGTGTGTGTGTGTGTGTGTGTGTGTGTGTGTGTGTGTGTGTGTGTGTGTGTGTGTGTGTGTGTGTGTGTGTGTGTGTGTGTGTGTAAGCAAAAGTAAGTAAGCATGTGCGTGCACATGTGTAACATTTATTTCATTATGTGATCTTTCCCATGAAGCCATTGAATGAATTCATGTTTCTCCAGGCTGAGTGGCTGTAACCTGTCAGAGAGATGCTTCCAGGAATTATCATCAGCTCTCATCTCCAGCTCTAGTCTGAGAGAAGTTGACTTGAGCAATAATGACCTGGGCGTGTTTGACCTGAAGAAATACTCTGCTTCAGAGGAGGGTCTTCTGAAGCTGATGCCCATGCTCAAAGCCTCCAAGAAAGCTCTGTAGGTTCACTGATGACTTGAGATATTCAATATATGTAATGATCTGACTTTACAGTTAGGCTTCTTCACCAGAAAATATAAACCTTTCCCCACTGTTTCTTCAGGCTGAGTGGCTGTAACCTGTCAGAGAGATGCTGTCAGGAGTTATCATCAGCTCTCAGCTCCAGCTCTAGTCTGAGAGAAGTTGACTTGAGCAATAATGACCTTCAGGACTCTGGAGTCAACCTTCTGGCTGTGGGACTGAGGAGTCCACACTGCATGTTGGAGACTCTCAAGTCAGTATGACTGTTT
Organism: Benthosema pterotum; assembly: GCA_039105355.1. Taxonomy (NCBI): domain Eukaryota; kingdom Metazoa; phylum Chordata; class Actinopteri; order Myctophiformes; family Myctophidae; genus Benthosema; species Benthosema pterotum. The sequence goes on along the minus strand of CM076986.1, from coordinate 41,810,435 downwards.
TTTAAATAAATCCTAATGTGTTTCTAAATTCAGTGGAATACAATGTAGGCATTATGAAACATTCCTGTCTGTCTGATGTACAGTACATTTTATTGAGATTTTTATTTCATAGAACTCTGATAAATAATTACTCTCCCACTGTTTCTTCAGGCTGAGTGGCTGTAACCTGTCAGAGAGATGCTGTCAGGAGTTATCATCAGCTCTCAGCTCCAGCTCTAGTCTGAGAGAAGTTGACTTGAGCAATAATGACCTTCAGGACTCTGGAGTCAACCTTCTGGCTGTGGGACTGAGGAGTCCACACTGCATGTTGGAGGCTCTCAAGTCAGTATGACTGTTTTTTAAATAAATCCTAATGTGTTTCTAAATTCAGTGGAATACAATGTAGGCATTATGAAACGTTCCTGTCTGTCTGATGTACAGTACATTTTATTGAGATTTTTATTTCATAGAACTCTGATGAATAAATACTCTCCCACTGTTTCTTCAGGCTGAGTGGCTGTAACCTGTCAGAGAGATGCTGTCAGGAGTTATCATCAGCTCTCAGCTCCAGCTCTAGTCTGAGAGAAGTTGACATGAGCAATAATGACCTTCAGGACTCTGGAGTCAACCTTCTGGCTGTGGGACTGAGGAGTCCACACTGCATGTTGGAGACTCTCAAGTCAGTATGACTGTTTTTTAAATAAATCCTGATGTGTTTCTAAATTCAGTGGAATACAATGTAGGCATTATGAAACATTCCTGTCTGTCTGATGTACAGTACATTTTATTGAGATTTTTATTTCATAGAACTCTGATAAATAAATACTCCCCCACTGTTTCTTCAGGCTGAGTGGCTGTAACCTGTCAGAGAGATGCTGTCAAGAGTTATCATCAGCTCTCAGCTCCAGCTCTAGTCTGAGAGAAGTTGACTTGAGCAATAATGACCTTCAGGACTCTGGAGTCAACCTTCTGGCTGTGGGACTGAGGAGTCCACACTGCATGTTGGAGAGTCTCAAGTCAGTAAAATTGTGTACTTGCCCTAGCCCAGATGACCTCACAGGCATTTGCAAAGTTTCAATGTAACTTAGATAGCAATTTATGGAGACTTATATCATTGTATGTAGACAGAGCACTTTAATACGGTATATGCATAGTTTGAATAGCTTAATTTTACAGGTATTTCACTGTTCTTAGTTCATTTATGACTCATGACAACTAGCCTACCTTTAAGCTATGTGATGTATTGCTATGCTTTTTGTTGCTCAATGTAAGTCTGGTAAATGGCAAATTTGTGAATTGTCAACTGTTTTAACGGTTTCATGACGTGTGTGTGTGTGTGTGTGTGTGTGTGTGTGTGTGTGTGTGTGTGTGTGTGTGTGTGTGTAGTTTGTCAGGATGTCTGGTCACACAGAAAGGCTGTTCTTCTCTGACCTCAGCTCTGCGCTCCAACCCTTCCCATTTGAGAGAGTTGAACTTGAGCTTCAATCATCCAGGAGAATCAGGAGAAGAGATGCTCTCTGCTGTTGTGAAGGATCCACACTACAGACTGGACACTCTGAGGTGTGAGACTGTGTGTGTGTGTGTGTGTGTGTGTGTGTGTGTGTGTGTGTGTGTGTGTGTGTGTGTGTGTGTGTGTGTGTGTGTGTGTGTGTGTGGTGTGTGTGTGTGTGTGTGTGTTTGTTTGGGTGTTTGGGTGTGTGTGTGTTTGGGTGTTTGGGTGTTTGGGTGGGTGTGTGGGTGTTTGGGTGTGTGTGTGTGTGTGTGTGTGTGTGTGTGTGTGTGTGTGTGTGTGTGTGTGTGTGTGTGTGTGTGTGTGTGTGTGTGTTTCTGTCTGGTGATCTATAGCTTTAGAAAAGGAAACATGTTCCCAGTCATACTGTGATGCTGTTCTGCATCATTTAATGGTGTAAAATCACCATCAATAATATTACCATAGAGAATATTGAGGCCTGACTTTGTCTCTTCCTCAACTCCAGTGTGGACCACGGTGGAGAGAACATGCTGACACCAGGACTGAAGAAGTGTAAGTTTATCTTCTGTTTTATTCATTCAATTAAAGCATCACATCAGATATTTCACTAGTATCAGACCACACATTCAAATAAACAGTTTTCTATTTTATTTAGAAAAGAAGGCACATTGAAAGGCAGATTTAAGAATTAAATGCATGAATGAGAATGTGTGGTCAGTGATACCTCTTCTAGATGCAGTAGAAGCGGCACTGATCCGGTCCTGATCCATAGAGTATCCAGCCTGGATCAGGACTTGGTGGAGATGGTAGAGGATCCAGTGTCTGGTGGAGATGGTAGAGGATCCAGTGTCTGGTGGAGATGGTAGAGGATCCAGTGTCTGGTGGAGATGGTAGAGGATCCAGTGTCTGGTGGAGATGGTAGAGGATCCAGTGTCTGGTGGAGATGGTAGAGGATCCAGTGTCTGGTGGAGATGGTAGAGGATCCAGTGTCTGGTGGAGATGGTAGAGGATCCAGTGTCTGGTGGAGATGGTAGAGGATCCAGTGTCTGGTGGAGATGGTAGAGGATCCAGTGTCTGGTGGAGATGGTAGATGATCCAGTGTCTGGTGGAGATGGTAGAGGATCCAGTGTCTGGTGGAGATGGTAGATGATCCAGTGTCTGGTGGAGATGGTAGATGATCCAGTGTCTGGTGGAGATGGTAGAGGATCCAGTGTCTGGTGGAGATGGTAGAGGATCCAGTGTCTGGTGGAGATGGTAGAGGATCCAGTGTCTGGTATAGATGGTAGAGGATCCAGTGTCTGGTGGAGATGGTAGAGGATCCAGTGTCTGGTGGAGATGGTAGAGGATCCAGTGTCTGGTGGAGATGGTAGAGGATCCAGTGTCTGGTGGAGATGGTAGAGGATCCAGTGTCTGGTGACCACAGAACCAGTATCTGTAGTAAACAGAGGATCTAGAGAGGGATGAGAGGAGCACCTGTCAGATTACAGACTCATAGGGACTGAGGAAGGAGTTGAGTTTGAACTAGTAGATTGGTGTTGTTCCGCCATATTGCTCTGTTTTACTGCATTCTATAGTGACCCAGGAAAACAGCAAAAGTCATTTTCCTTCAAAAATCATGAATGTCCCTTAAGATAAATGCAAAGATGAAGCTACATGCATTCAAAACTGATTGCATTATTGCTCAGTTCCCTCGTCTTTGATCATCATCAAGCCCTGCTCTCATAGTTAAAGTAAATCAATTGTGTTGAGAAAGTAAAACAATTAGTTCCATTTATGGTGTGTGCAATAAACCAGAGGGCCAGTTCTAATAGTAAATAAATATCATCCTGTGGGCCAAAGATAATTAATTGAAATGTTAGTCACTGGAAAAGTTTTCAATTTGGGCTGTACTGGGGGTCCTCCAGAGCTGAGAGTTGGCCTTTTCCTCCTGCTGTGCTGCTGCTGTCCATAGTTGACTCTGATGATGACGAGGCTAGAGAATAGAGTAATACTTATTAAAAACACATTCAGGCAATAAACAGTTAAAAGCAACACAATTACAAAAAAGCTTCCATGAATACGAAATGTACCTGCTGCTGGCGATGGTGACTGACGGCGGGGCTGGACGGTTGCTGCTGCCATTACACCCACGGATGCATCCACTGCTGAGAAGGAGTTTATATTAACAAACGGTCAAAAGCAATAGTTAATCTCAGCGTCAAATAAATGCTGGGATTCTTTATCTGGTTGTTGTTTCTGCACCTCCAATCTGGCCTTTTTAAAATAATTTCTGAACAATTGTGCTTGTTTGTTTGCCATTGTGACTGTGGGACACTGTATAGCTGCTTAGCACTACCACTAGCATCTGTTTCTATTCACAAACCAACGTTTCCCGCATTTATCACAGGGTCGGTACTGGGTCAGTGATTAGTTAGAGAGTTCAGGATAGGATAGGTGACAGGTGATGTAAGTATCACTTTTTTAACCAAGCCATACAAAAAAATCTGTTCACTTGAGACCAGCAAGCTTATTGACTTCTATTGAATGGGGACAGGTTGAACAGGCTGTTTTCTGACCCCTCAATATCCCTGTGCTGTCTCTGCTCTTGGCTCCGTATTGAACAAGAAGCAGCCGGTGTGAGACAGTGACTAGCCTCGATCTCCAGGCTCTCATCCACGCTGCGAGATAAAAGCCTGGATTCACGTGCTCCAAAGCCACTGACGGAAGTCGGGACTTCCGGTTAATCAGGACTTCCACCGGAAGTTGCCATTAGTCATGACGCGGTGCTCCCGAAAATGAATACCCCACGGAAACATTTTATTTCTCCCTTTGTGCTCGCGAAGCTGTTGTAAATGTTTAAAAGATGAGATTGTGCACTTTGCACACTTTTATAACTGCTTTGTTTGTTAGAATCATTTTTTTCTGAAAATAACATTGAACAAGTCGAGTTGCTAGTGAGGACTGAACAGGGTTGTTTCTCTGGGGACTGTACTGTAAATACAGTCACTTCCGCAACTAACATTCTCAGTCTCAAAAGCGCACCGTTTAACCAGGGTGGACAGTGACTCTGTCAGATTTATATATATATATATATATATATATATATATATATATATATATATATATATATATATATATATATATATATATATATATATATATATATATATATATATATATATATATAAATCTGACCTTGGCCAAGGTGGGCTAGCTGTCTATTTAGCTGGGCCGCGGCCCACCTCGGCCCACCCGTCCCTACGCCCCTGGTCTGGTGGATATAAATGAATTGTTACAGTAATATTAGTCTGGTGGATATAAATGAATTGTTACAGTAATATTAGTCTGGTGGATATAAATGAATTGTTACAGTAATATTATTCTGGAGGATATAAATGAATTGTTACAGTAATATTATTCTGGAGGATATAAATTAATTGTTACAGTAATATTAGTCTGGTGGATATAAATGAATTGTTACAGTAATATTAGTCTGGTGGATAGAAATGAATTGTTACAGTAATATTAGTCTGGTGGATAGAAATGAATTGTTACAGTAATATTAGTCTGGTGGATATAAATGAATTGTTACAGTAATATTAGTCTGGTGGATATAAATGAATTGTTACAGTAATATTAGTCTGGTGGATAGAAATGAATTGTTACAGTAATATTAGTCTGGTGGATAGAAATGAATTGTTACAGTAATATTAGTCTGGTGGATATAAATGAATTGTTACAGTAATATTAGTCTGGTGGATAGAAATGAATTGTTACAGTAATATTAGTCTGGTGGATATAAATGAATTGTTACAGTAATAGCCTATTAGTCTGGTGGATAGAAATGAATTGTTACAGTAATATCAGTCTGGTGGATATAAATGAATTGTTACAGTAATATTAGTCTGGTGGATAGAAATGAATTGTTACAGTAATATTAGTCTGGTGGATATAAATGAATTGTTACAGTAATATTAGTCTGGTGGATAAGTTAATTGTTACAGTAATATTAGTCTTGTAAAGCAAATTGTAAAAGTATGTGTTGAGTGTGCGACCACGTTGTGATGAGTGGCCCCAATGGCCGTGACCGATAGTAAAACAGTCAACTGTTTTCATCAGTCGCAACTGATTAATGATCTAGACCCAAACTAACGGCTGCACCATCTGTCACGACCGTTTGGCCATCCGTCACGACGTATGCTGCGTCACAAAGTGATTTTACTGTCTGTCCAATCAGCTCTTCTCAAAACACCTCCCTTTGGGGTTTGTTCATCTGACCAATGACAATGCAGATACTTTAGCAACTGTTGCTATGCAGGTCAAGCTTTCCTCTTCTAACGTACCGATTGGACAAGGCTGGGTTGGGGAGGGGCTTAGAAGGGCTAATTATCACCTGAAAATGTGTGTGTGTGCGCACACACACACACACACACACACACACACACACACACACACACACACACACACACACACACACACACACACACACACACACCACACTCTCTCTCAAACACACACACACACACACACACACACACACGCACACACACACACACACACACACACACACACACACACACACACACACACGCACACACGCACACACGCACACACACACACACACACACACACACACACACAGAGAGAACACACAGTGTTGTTTAATGTCAGAATGTGACAAATTAACACACAGATTTTATTACTTAGTTCTGTTTATCTACAACCACTCACTCACCTACACTTGTTGAATGACGTAAAACTGTATTGTGTGTTGTTCTTCTCATCAGATGTGTGTGAACTCACACTGGATCCAAACACAGCATACAGAAACCTCCGTCTGTCTGAGAACAACAGGAAGGTGGAACATAGGTTATGGGATCAGAACTATCCTCCTCATCCACGCAGGTTTAAGACCTACCCTCAGTTGGTGTCCAGAGAGACACTGAGTGAACGCTGTTACTATGAGGTACAGTGTAGTGGAAACGTTGATGTATCAGTGGCACACAGAGAATACCTCACAGAGGGTGAGGACAGTGGGTTTGGAATCAACAATAAGTCCTGGAGTCTTAACTTTGATGGTAAGACGTACTCTGTGAGTCACAATAATCAGCGCACTTTCCTCCATGTCAGTCCCTCCTCCTACAGAGTATCAGTGTATGTAGACCATGCTGCTGGCACTGTGTCCTTCTACACAGTGTCCTCTGACACACTGAGACACCTGCACACCTTCCACACCACCTTCACTGGACCTCTATGTGCTGGATTCTATGGTTATGGCATAGTGTCTCTGTGAGTCAGGAGGAGGAGGTTGTGGCAGTGTGTGCACTTACACAAACACCTTAATGCGCGCACACATGCATGCACAATCGCATCCACCCACACATGTGTGGGTGGGTGAGTGGGTACACACACACGCACGCACGCACGAACGTGCACACGACAGCGTAATACAACAACATGTTGTGATGAGTTGTAAAATCCCAAGTTTTCGCTGTATTTAAGATGTTATTTTCATTTTTATTTCATTAGTATTATTGTGGATCCAAGATGACATTTGAAACAGATTATTTGTATATCCTACACCTCAGTGCATTTTGTGCGCTAAATGACATTTGATTTTGCAACCCCCTCAGTGACCCCTGGGGGTCCCTGGACCACACTTTGAGAACCACTGTTGTAAAAGACACTTCTGTTTACAGTATTGAATAGGGTGGACCTTATTGTAAACCAGTAGAAATGCTTTATATGAATGAATTCATAGAGAAACACACAAAAGACATAATATAAAACACAAACACATTGTATGGTTTCATCCACTCACAGTTAACAGTCTGTGCATCTTGTTGGGATTTAAATGATTCTTCAAACTTTTAACATGTTTTAGTCAAACCCTGAAATCAAAATAATGTACAGATTTCAGGGTTGTAGGTTCAGGACATTCTACAGAGAGGAGATGAAAAGGTTTGGCATAATGTATACAACCTACAACCATACAATAAACCTTACAGTAAATAAAACATCCCCAAAGTCTCTTCTAATGTCCATCAACTCCTTATTGGGAGTTGTCTCCACCCTTTGGTGTGGTCAGAGCTTTTTACCACCACACTATTAAGTTAGTGGAACCCAAACCACACCAGGAGGAGAATGACTTGAACAACCTGTGAAAGTGGACAGTGTTCATAGAGATCAGTTAAACCTGTGAAAGTGGACAGTGTTCATAGTGACCAGTTAAACCTGTGAAAGTGGACAGTGTTCATAGTGACCAGTTAAACCTGTGAAAGTGGACAGTGTTCATAGTGATCAGTTAAACACTGTGAAAGTGGACAGTGTTCATAGTGATCAGTTAAACCTGTGAAAGTGGACAGTGTTCATAGTGATCAGTTAAACACTGTGAAAGTGGACAGTGTTCATAGTGATCAGTTAAACCTGTGAAAGTGGACAGTGTTCATAGTGATCAGTTAAACACTGTGAAAGTGGACAGTGTTCATAGTGATCAGTTAAACCTGTGAAAGTGGACAGTGTTCACAGTGATCAGTTAAACCTGTGAAAGTGGACAGTGTTCACAGTGACCAGTTAAACCTGTGAAAGTGGACAGTGTTCACAGTGATCAGTTAAATGGTGTCCTGTGGTGTCTGTGTCCATGTGTCCATCCAGTCCATCTGGACATTACAACCAGAAACATCAGGTAGAGTCTTTTTTGTGTCTTTGTTTCCCCTGCACTTTATCCTTATACTCCACAGTTCTCCAAGCAGCCACATGGTGGCAGTATTTTATAACTACAACACTTCATCTTAAATGATCAGCCCCACAGTCTGCAATGTTCCAAAAGTCCATTAAGGGCATTTCCATGCCGTTAATGGACTTGAATTTCATTTACAGCATGTGATTGCTTGAAAATACACACAGTATATATAGGTTTGAAGGTTATGTTTATTTGAAATAATTTGGACATCTCTAGGGTCTCTTGGATATTACAGCTTGTGGAGTAATATACCGGCACATTCTTTCAGTTACTATAACTATTGATGGTAAGTTGTTAACCAGGTGTAACTCTTTGAGAGTGTAAAATGAAACCAAATGGACCCACAATGTTTACACTCCCGAGAGTTAAAATATTCATCTGAATTAGCCCATGTCTACACAACTAGAGAATGTAGAAGATTAATGGTCATTTTGATCTGTATGTTTGATTGTTTTGTTTCTGAAATCCAGCCTGGAAATGTGGACAAAAGAGAACGAAATCTTTAGTTTTGGGGTCTGTGGGGCTGAAATGTGATCAAATGGTGGTCTGTGTCTCAAATTCTGAACAAACAGTGGGCCCTGGTATCAAAAACGTGGCCTATAGGCCCTACTATTACTTTGACTTTGTGGTAATGACACAGGGGCCCATAATTTCTAGATCCGTCTATGCATACACACATGTATAGCCTGTTTGGAAAAAACAGGGTTTACAATGCTTAATTGTATCCACAAAATACATATTTTTGGCCCAAAAAATATATTGGATGTGAGAGAAGTGGGGGGACTGCATCCCTCCTCCACTACACCCCTGTTAATAATAAAATACAACATAATTATGAGTGAGTACAGAGTACTGTGTGATTCCAGATGACTTCTCTCACCACTGCATGTGCTGCAGCCAATGACATGCAAGTCAGCACATGATCACATGACCTGCACTGATCACATGATCTGCTGCAGTGCAGAGGGCTGACATCATGCTGTGGAGTCATGTATGTAGAGTCTACAGCTGCTTTTTAATAACTAGCACTTAAACACTTTCTAACTCTAGTGGTGTAGAGACAGTGATGGAGACGTGATGAGATGAACAAGTAAAGGACAGGACAGAAATGTGTTGGTTAAACATAACCATAATATTAATAACAGAAGCACACACCACAACACACACCCAGAAACCTGTCCAGTCACTGCATGGATGTGTGAGTAGAAATTACATGTAGTATGGACCTTACTTATATTTGTGTTTGTGTGAATTCAACTAAATCAGTGATTTTCAACCAGTGGTCCTTGAGAGGGTTCCAGGCTAAATAATGATGGAAAGTTGGTTAAACAGATGTAACTCTTTGAGAGCGTAAACATGAAACCAAATGGACCCTTGCGGGTCCATTTGGTTTCACGTTTACACTCTCAAGAGTTAAAATAGATTAATGGTCATTTTCGTCAGAATGTTTAACTGTTTTGTTACTGTGGACAAAAAACAAAATAAACCTTTAGCTTTTGGGGTCTGTGGGGCTAAAATGTAAACAAATGGTGGTCCGTGGCTCAAATGCTGAATAAATAGTGGGCCCTGGTGTCATAAAAGGTTGAAAACCACTGACCTAAATGATATGATATGCTGTAATGCTGCTGATGCACATATGAAAACCACTCTGTGTGTGTGTGTGTGTGTGTGTGTGTGTGTGTGTGTGTGTGTGTGTGTGTGTGTGTGTGCGTGTGCGTGTGCGCGCGTGTGTGTGTGTCTAAACTTCCTGTTGATTACTGCAAAAGTCGTATCAGGGAAACACAAGAGTTTGGGGGACACATTTGGCAGGTGTTGTGAACGTTTTGTGTTACTCTGTACTGGTCAGTTGGTGATGTCTGAAGTTTGTGGTGATCAGAGGATGGTTTGATAAATGAAGTGTTGAAGTTTGGTTATAGTTCTTTAAAGACAGAAGCAGGAGGTGAAAAGGGACTATTCAATGTTGTACAGAGTGAGGTGTATCACATACTCATAGTTAATGAGTTATCAGCATCATAAAGAGCTCAGTGAAGTTGTACCTTGTACTCAACACACTGTATCAGTCACACCATCATTACACTGTAGCTCTATGTCTCTCTCTCTCTCTCTCTCTCTCTCTCTCTCTCTCTCTCTCTCTCTCTCTCTCTCTCTCTCTCTCTCTCTCTCTCTCTCTCTCTCTCTCTCTCTCTCTCTCAGGTCATATCTTCCACATCATCAGTTCAGTATCAGGGAATCAAACCGTTAGCATCGACAACATGAACAGGTACTGCAGGCATTATTACAATTACTATTTGTACGTCAAAGACAGTCAAATATTTTATTAATACTATTCAATATATTACTCTGTCAATGTATTCAGTAATTGAGCAAGTTATTTTACTATAATTTGTTTCTAATCAGCAAATGGATTCTAGTTCAACTCACATCACACAAGAGTTGTGAAAATATCCAAACTACAAGCTGAAATAGTTATTGGTATTTTATTTTTAAATACACATTTTTTAAGAGAACTTTGTTTTTTTCTGCCTTTGAGGATTGAAAGTATTTTGATAATAACACAGAGATATGTGGGGGAAAGACAAAGGTAAAAGCCGTCGGGATCGGGAGTTGAACCCGCGGCTCACTGTCAGAATGGCTCAGCAGCCTATAGGGTTGAGATAACTGTCTGGTCCAGTTATTGATTATTAATGTGTTTTAAACTATTGATATGATTGATATTCTATTATTGTTATTTTCCTCAGCATTGTGTTCTATAGACTGTGATGAAGTGATTGAAAACATATATAACAATTACATTAAATATTTACCATTAAGTGGTTATTAAACAGCAGTGTGATTTCATCACGTTTACCAGCAAATGTTCATAATTCACCCTCATCACATTAATGTTAATATTCACAAATTAGAATATGAATTTATGTATAAACAACTAATTTCAAATGTTAATTGGTCTGATTATCCTGTAGTGTGGAAACAATAGTTATCTATACATTATTTTTGGATGCCGATTTAAGTAATAAAAATAAATACATTTTTTCCAAAACATGTAGAACATTACATTAAATATTTAACATTAAGCGATTGTTTGTCAAACATCAAACAAGATCACATCCTACACTCTATGATAGATACAGTATGTGGTCTAGAAAAAACATTTATTATAAGGTTATACAAGTTTTTGAAAATGACTTTTTTATTGACTAAATAAATTGACCAATATCAATATTGAATAGCTTACTGCATAGACAACTATTCTTCCAGTACTCTTAAATGAATTTCTTTAATACGATTAGATGAATTCCAAACTTTCTAGGACAGGATTTTTACATTTAATTTTATTTTTCTCTCATTTAAAAACTGTTTCCAGTAATTTCATGGCTGAGGGAATCATGGACATTCAGCAAAGCATTTGTAATGTAATGTTAAAATGAGCTGCTTACATACATACTAAATCTAATTAGTAAATCTGTGCATTAATGTGCTGAGGGTGAATGATGAACATTCATCACTGTGTTTCACATTTCATTTCAACAGTCAATCACTTCATCACAGTCTATATAATACTGGAACAATGTTGAAATACCAATAATAATAATCATCATCAATCATATAATTAAAAAATAAATCTCAACAGTCTGTACACCTGTAGACATGTTGTAGGTTTGACTTACGATCCTGATGGCCTTTAGCCGTGTCTCCCCATCTCTCTCCCCCTTTCCTGTCTGTCTACTGTTACCTATTATTGTTTCCTATATTCTATCACTGTATATTATATGCTTTAGTTTATAGTCTGTCTTTTCACATTGTTGCTCATATTAGGTGACTCATTATTGAGCTGGAAATTATAGGGTCAAGTATTCTGAAAGTTTTAGAATTTCTTTGTTTAGAAATGTGTGTGATATATTAAAGTTTCATCACATTATTTAACACATTGGTAGAGATGTGTGTGATGATATAATCTTCAATATTAAATATTGTATTATCACATAATTGGTTGTTGTTTATCAGACGCTGTCGTCCACAGTGAGTTAAAATATTGTTTTGTTGTTGTTTATCAGATGCTGTCGTCCACAGTGAGTTAAAATGTTGTTTTGTTGTTGTTTATCAGATGCTGTCGTCCACAGTGAGTTAAAATGTTGTTTTGTTGTTGTTTATCAGATGCTGTCGTCCGCAGTGAGTTAAAATGTTGTTTTGTTGTTGTTTATCAGACGCTGTCGTCCACAGTGAGTTTAAAATGTTTTTTTGTTGTTGTTTATCAGATGCTGTCGTCCACAGTGAGTTAAAATGTTGTTTTGTTGTTGTTTATCAGACGCTGTCGTCCACAGTGAGTTAAAATGTTTTTTTGTTGTTGTTTATCAGATGCTGTCGTCAGTGAGCTACAAAGCAGAAACATGGATCCTGGTCAACCAACTACAAGGTCAGTGTTAATGATTCATATGAATGTTCTCTTTCAACTGTGTGAAAATGTTCTATTAGGAGTAGTGCATTGTGTAATGTCATAAATTATTGTTATAATGTTCTATCAATCAGATGTAGTGTGTTAAAATGTTGTAAGTATATAATCTTATGTAGTGTGAGGCATTAAAGCTTTAAATTGGACCTTTTATTTCAGGAGAATTCATTTAGACCAATAATTCAGGTTTCTTTTTCCACTGACCTGTGTACCATCAACAAACAAACAAAAATATTTACAACAATGATTTTACACACAAAATACAAACAAAATATATATTTTAATTTATAGTGCAACATCACCCCAAGGCCTCTTTGTGTACACAGCAATGCAGAGAAAATGATTAAAATAAATCATCAGGCAGCACGATTTTGATTTTTTATGGGCTTTTGATATATGAAATATGGAAATAATGGACCACATGGATGTGGTATAAAATCTGAGTCGGTTAACTCACATTTTAACAAACACTTGCATGTGTAAAAGTGCACGCACACACACACACACGCACACACACACACACACACACACACACACACACACACACACACACACACACACACACACACACACACACACACACACACACACACACACACACATGCACATGCACATACACACACACACATTTTGTGCATTTATGGATTTACAACCAATAAAACCACCTTGGTGTTTTATCATGTTTCATTGACCTGAAATCAATCTCATGTTGTTAGACTTTGATACGGAACAAACTGTATTTAAACAACTCATACTCACAAAGTTTAATATATAACTCACATTTTAAGAAGTACCTAATTATTTTCAATGGATGGTACATCATTATGACATTCATATAGTCAATAGAAAATATATATTGGGGTTATCATCATATTATTATAGTCCATAAAATTTTCTCTGGTTCAGTCTGTGAACAGAGAATACATATAGTGTTGCATAATTAGTATGACAATAAGATATGATATGAGGGTTGATCATCACAGATCAGGGTCTCCTGTACCCAGCTGTGTCTCCATGAAGAGTGACTGACCGGTCTAAAGGAGGAGGAATTGATTTTAAAGATGGATACCACTCTACTGATCAGAGTTCAGTGCGGAAAACTATCAGAAAACACATGATTATTAGTCTGATCAGAGGTCAGAAGTTATATCTGATTACAGAACATGAACACGTTATTGTTTCAAGTGCAAAGTGTTAGAACATATAGAACATACTGTATGTTGTAGTATCATAATATTATCCTAATAATCAAATGTTAAATGTCCACAGAGCTGTGTATCAGTGTAGACACGGTGTTTTAACATTTCTCTTTCAGTGTGAGTCAACGCAGGGTGGGCTCCAGGATCAGCAGTCTCATCAAGCAGCTGAACACAGATCAGAAGACCCACAGCAGCTCCTCACCAGTAGCCCTCCATGAAGACACCTCTGTGGCCTTCAGTGGGTGAGTCAGGAGATGAATCATGGTGTTGTCTCCATGAAGACACCTCTGTGGCCTTCAGTGGGTGAGTCAGGAGATGAATCATGGTGTTGTCTCCATGAAGACACCTCTGTGGCCTTCAGTGGGTGAGTCAGGAGATGAATCATGGTGTTGTCTCCATGAAGACACCTCTGTGTTTCTTATTATCAGGGTTGATCACCCCAGATCAGGGTCTCCTGTACCCAGCTGTGTCTCCATGAAGAGTGACCGATCCAAGCAAGGACACATTAACTTCCAAGATGGACGTCACTCTACTGATCAGAGGTCAGAATGTAAAACCACCAGAAAACAACACATGATATAGTTATATTAGACTACTTCATTAGACTCTAAAATAAACCTGTTGTTTCTGCATCAAAGATTAAGACACATCTAGAACAGTAAAGTAAAAGCAGCTGACCTCAATACTGCTTGTTTTTCATGTTACATTTGTCATCATAGTCTGTTGTGTTGATCATCACAGATCAGGGTCTCCTGTACCCAGCTGTGTCTCCATGAAGAGTGACCGGTCTAAGCAAGGACACATTAACTTCCAAGATGGACACCACTCTACTGATCAGAGGTCAGTGAGGATATCTATCAGAAAACAACACATAATATAGTTGTATTAGACCCACTGATCAGAGGCCGGAATGTAAAACTACTAGAAAACAACACATGATACAGTAGTTGTATTACACAGTGTTGGGACATGTGCACTACGTAACATAATATATTATCAAAATGCAGTAACTTGTAATATAAATATATTGCTTAACTAAAACAATCTAATATATTATACTTTTCTTTCTGCATTGCTGCGTTAGTTTCAATATTACTTTCTGTCAAACTGTCTCATTGAAAATGTTCTTGTGAAATTATATTGACAACTGCTGGACCTAAATAATTACTTATTTTCTGTCATTTGTCATCAAATTATTTATTCAGTAGTGACGTTTTTTCAAGTTGATTTCATATGGATTTGGCCAGATAGCAAGTGTGCTTGCTTTATTGTAGCTGTTGCACTGGTCTACCCAATATTTGATAGTGATACTAAATATTTCATTATATATTTCGTAAAAAAAAAAAAAAAAAAAAAAAGTAATATGTAATATTAATATTAATATATTACACTTGCTCAGACAATAATATTGTAATATAATATATTGCTTTAAAATTAAGGTAATAATTAATAAGTAATATATTAACAAGGTAAAGTAATATTCCCAACACTGATTGTTTCTGCATCAGTGGTTAAGACACATCTAGAACAGTGAAGCAAAACCAGCTGACCTCAATACTGCCTGTTTTAATCATACATTGGACATCATATAGGCCCTCCAGAAAAACACGATTATGCGATCGCAGAATCCATTGCATAATCAAGCAAAAGGCGCGTATTATGCGGCCATCAATTTATTTCTATAAGGGCGCGGAATTCCCACATATTTTGCGTATTTTGCATATGTCCACGCAAAATATGCGCATTATGTGAGTTACAACCTCACTCATTTCTTTACTTTCACACAGAAGCGCGGTGGTGATGAGCGCCCGCCTCTCTCTCTCTCTCTCTCTCTCTCTCTCTCTCTCTCAAAGCATTGTGCAGTATGTGTGTGTGTGTGTGTGTGTGTGTGTGTGTGTGTGTGTGTGTGTGTGTGTGTGTGTGTGTGTCTGTGTGTATGTGTGTGTGTGTGTGTGTGTGTGTGTGTGTGTGTGTGTGTGTGTGTGTGTGTGTGTGTGTGTGTGTGTGCGCGTGCGCACTGCTGCTTCTTCAAGACAGCCTGATATCGCATCGGCTAGGTTAGCTGTTTTTTGCGCCTCTGTATTGTGGAATACATCCATACGCAGTTTACTGTCGGAAAGCTTCCAAGACTCACCCCAGGTGATGGCAATGCTAATCAGTGTATTCTTAAAGCATCAAAAAGCTCTGTTGAGCGGGCAGTCGTTAAAGTTTACAGCTGTTTCAATGTTCTCATTGTATTTCTAGGTCTAAACGTGATTTCATGCACATTTGTCCAGCGCATAGTCAGATATATGTCTGCTTGACTAGATTTAGAAGCCAATTTGATACGGAAATGATTCATTAGTTAATATGGAGAAATCCTGTTATTTAACATGTAACTCATTGGGTGACGAAGGCAGTTTGGCAGAGTGGTGTGGGTTGTCATAGTGAAAAGTTATTATTATGGCTCTACCCATTCATGGACCCCTAAATGAATATTTGACTGTGTGGATGCCCATCTGAAATATATTTTTGTGTGAGCTTGTAGATGGGCTTGAAAATAGCCCATGGCATCTACAAGCTCACACAAAAATAGGCCTAGGCATATGCCTAGGCCTATTTGAAAATATCCCTAAGTTTAAATATATTTTTATATTTATACATTTTGCTAAGGACCCCTGGGACCCCCTCAAGGACAGCACATTAAGAACCAAATGCCTATAAGGTGTATGAAATCGCCTCTTTAATCAAAATGCATTTTTAAAAATGTAAAATTATGCAGGGAAATGCGAAATATGCAGTAGCATATTTCGCATTTCCCCGCATAATTTGCATTTTCCCACATACTTCACAGTTGTTCCGCAACTTTTGCAAATTCCCACATTTTCACTGCATAATTGCACTTAAAAACCCTTCATATTCCATTGCATAATCAAGGATTTTTGGCCGCAAGAATCACGATTTTAGCCCGCATAATCAAGGATATTTCCCCGCATTTTTCTGGAGGGTCTAATCATAGAATCATTATGTTGTGTTGTCATGGTTTCAGGGTTGATCATCACAGATCAGGGTCTCCTTTACCCAGCTGTGTCTCCATGAAGAGTGACCGGTCCAAGCAAGGACACATTAACTTCCAAGATGGACACCACTCTACTAATCAGAGGTCAGTGTGGATAACTATTAGGAAACAACACATGGCATAGTTGTATTAGATACTAAAATGAACCTTTCTGCATCAGAGGTTAAGACTAGGCATATAACGAAACATTCAACTCACAATACGATACTACTCGCGATATTACACAATATAAAAAAATCTATATTTCCAGACAAATGAGATGATGAGATGATGGATTTTTCGTTCCTCTTAAAGAAATCCAGTATTCTTATTCTCTCACTCACTCACTCACTCACTCACTCACTCACTCACTCACTCACTCACTCAAAACTGTCTTATTAATATGACCCAAGTATCTACTCTGCTCTGCTCTGCTCTGCGCGCGCGCACACACACACACACGCACGCACGCACGCACGCACGCACGCACGCACGCACGCACGCACGCACGCACGCACGCACGCACGCACGCACGCACGCACGCACACACACACACACACACACACACACACACACACACACACACACACACACACACACACACACACACACACACACACAGCAATGAACAGTAGTGCAGTATCCTCGGGATGCGATTATAGCACTGTACTGCACTATAGATAAGTTTTGCAACACTAGGCTAAACAAATGGCAGGAGACGAACGGCGAAATGCCAGTGCAGCGTTCCACTACAACTATCACCACCACCACCATCATGAAACGGCGCATGAAACACTAGGACAGTGGCACACCGTTCCACCAAACATCTCTCCCTCTGTCTCTCTCTGCTCAGTCTCTACGCTGAAGCATGTACATGAATGCTGCCACACGTCTTTGTTGTTGTTTTTCATGTTACATTTGACATCATAGAGTCATTATGTTGTGTTGTCATGGTTTCAGGGTTGATCATCACAGATCAGGGTCTCCTGTACCCAGCTGTGTCTCCATGAAGAGTGACCGGTCCAAGCAAGGACACATTAACTTCCAAGATGGACACCACTCTACTAATCAGAGGTCAGTGTGGATATCTATTAGAAAACAACACATGATATAGTTGTATTCGATTGTAAAATGAACCTGTTGTTTCTGAAACAGAGGTTTAGACACACCTAGGACAGTAAACGGTAAAACAAGCTGACTTCAATACTGTGTATGTCATCATCAGCATTGACCTGAAATTAACCCGATAGACTTTGATACAGAACATGATAAAACATCTCAGGAAGTTTAATATTTAATTCACATTTTATTGCATTCACTCAAAGGACGTAATTAGAGTATATAATATCATAATTATGAAAGCTGTCCTCTGAAATATGGAAAATCTTCAATATATTTGCCATTTAAATCTGCTGTTTGGACTTTTGGTTCTTTCTTGGGGGTCTAATGACTGTCAGTCAGACTGTTTGTATGTCAGAACCTATACCTGTACCCTTTCTTGCATTTTGCAATCTATAATGATTCCCTTTGCCATTACCTTGTGTGCGTGTGTGTGTGTGTGTGTGTGTGTGTGTGTGTGTGTGTGTGTGTGTGTGTGTGTGTGTGTGTCCTCCACAGTGACCAGCAGCAGATATCTCAGCAGGGTTCCAGTGGTCAGTCAGCTCAGGAACATCAAACAGAGCTGGACTCAATATTTAAGGTATGTAAATATACCCCATCTTTATTTGTGCACACAAAACGATTTCACAATGAGTTCATCACAACAGAAACCAGTAAGTCTTATGTCAAACGAAAAAAGCATTTTATTAGCTGAAAAGATGCTCTGCTGAAATCACTTATAAAAAGTAATTAATCCCTGAGTGGTAGCCTGGCAGGGCAAAGGAAGTGCTTCCAAAATCCTGCTCTCAAACTGGGTGTACTATTTGGTGGTGTAGTATCTCTTGGCATTTCCCCCACTTTGAGAGCCATTGAACCACCTCTAAAGCATGCTATAACTTTATTAATTTTTTGACGTTATGCCCTTGTTCTCTAAGCCAGTCTTATGGAGTGTTTTTTCCATAAGTTTCCATTGTTCTCTGAGACAGTTGTCAAGATTTATTATCTTCTGGAGGTGTCACAGTACTTGCTCTCTGCTCGCTTACTCCACTCACACAAGTAGGCCATGGCCTACATCTGACTAGTTCTTCAGTCATCCTGGTTCTCCATACATCTGACTAGTTCTTCAGTCATCCTGGTTCTCCATACATCTGACTAGTTCTTCAGTCATCCTGGTTCTCCATACATCTGACTAGTTCTTCAGTCATCCTGGTTCTCCATACATCTGACTAGTTCTTCAGTCATCCTGGTTCTCCATACATCTGACTAGTTCTTCAGTCATCCTGGTTCTCCATACATCTGACTAGTTCTCCAGTCATCCTGGTTCTCCATACATCTGACCAGTTCTTTGGTCATCCAGGTTAACCATACATCTGACCAGCTTGTTGGTGCTTTGTGCTCCTGCGTCTTTCTTGAGTACATCCACATACTGTATGTTAGGGCTTGGCTTGGGGACCCTGAGACTCAGCCTTATCCTCATGGAGTCCACACAGTGAACAGAGCCCACAGAGCTGAACAAACTGTATGGTTCAGTATTCAGGATGGAACTCCTCCACTTTTACCTGACTAGAATAGCTGACAGCATGACTGAGGCTCGGACTTGGAATGTCTACCTTTTGGTTGGTCTTTTCTGGAACATGGTGTTTGCTGCCGTTCCATGAGAATCCATCCATCCATCCTTCCATCCATCCATCCATCCATCCATCCAGTTACAGCAGAGAGCTTGAGACTCCTTTTCGAACTCTCTCTCTCTCTATGTCGTCCTCAATCAATCAATCAATCAATCAATCAATCAATCAATCAATCAATCAATCAATCAATCAATCAATCAATCAATCAATCAATCAATCAAACATGTTTATTCTGTGTTATATGTTTCAGCTGCTTGAACAGAAACTTGTAACGGTTGTGAAGAAAGAGATGAAGAGGTTCCAGAAGGTTCTGACAACAGATTACCCAGAATGCTTAGAGAGTCAGGGGGAGGAGGGGCAGGAGGAGAGGAGAAGCATCACAGAGGGAGCTCTGAAGATCACACTGACCCTCCTGAGGAGTCTGAAGATGGACGATCTGGCTGACACCCTGATGATGAGTAAGAAAGACTATGTATACCTTTAACATTGATCAGTATTTACAGTAAGAGAGTCTTTCAAGTGTGAGTAAAGATCAATGGCAATTTCATACTCACTTGTTGCTTCCGTTCTTTGGTCATGTAGAAGCTCTTGCTCCTGTGAGTCAACGACAGCTCAAGACTTATTTGAAGAAGAAGTGTCAGAATGTGTCTGAGTGGATCTCTAAAGAGGGAACCCGAACCCTTCTGAAGCAGATCTTCACAGAGCTCTACATCACAGAGGGAGGCAGTGGAGACGTCAATACAGAACATGAAGTCAGACTCATTGAAGCAGCTTCCAGGAAACCAGCCAGTGAGACGCCAGTCAGCTGTGAAGACATGTACGAACCCTTACCTGGACAAGATGGACCAATCAAAACAGTGATGACCAAGGGAGTGGCCGGCATCGGTAAAACAGTGTTAGCTCAGAAGTACGCTCTGGACTGGGCAGAAGGCAAAACCAACCAGAATATCCAATTCTTATTTCCACTTACTTTCCGAGAGCTGAACCAGATGAAGGAGAAGTACAGCTTGGTGGAACTCCTTCATCATTTCTTTGGTGGGATCATGAAACCACTCATCTGCAGCTTGGAGGAGTTCCAAGTCATGTTTATCCTCGATGGATTGGATGAACTGAGGATTCCTCTGGACTTCCAGAACACCAAGGTTGTAACTGATATCACCAAGGCAACCTCCGTGGACGTGTTGCTGACAAACCTCATCAGAGGCAACCTGCTTCCCTCTGCTCGCATCTGGATAACCACCCGACCTGCAGCAGCCAATCAGATCCCAGCTGCTCATGTTGACAGAGTCACAGAGGTGAGAGGATTCAACGATCTGCAGAAGGACGAGTACTTTGTAAAGAGATTTGGGGATGAGGAGCAGGCACGCCCAGTCATCTCCCATGTCAAGAAATCCAAAACCCTCCACATCATGTGTCACATCCCGGTCTTCTGTTGGATCACTGCCACAGTTCTGGAGGTCCTGTTGAAGACAGACGTGAAAGGATCACTGCCAAAGTACCTCACTGAGATGTACCTCCACTTCCTGCTGGTTCTGTTCAGACAGAAGAGTGTGAAATATCATGACGGAGCTCAGACACATTCTGACAAGACCCCAGAGAACACCAAGATCATTCTGGCTTTGGGAAAACTGGCATTCGAGCAGCTAGAGAAAGGCAACCTGATTTTCTATGAATCAGACTTGGAAGAGTGTGGCATTGATGTCCGAGACGCCTCTGTGTACTCTGGAATATTTACACAGATCTTCAAATAGGAGAGAGGGCTGCACAAGGACACAGTGTTCTGCTTTGTCCATCTGAGTGTCCAGGAGTTTCTGGCTGCTGTCCATGTCTTTGTCTCCTTTGTCCAAGATGGTGTCAACCTACTGTCAGAAGAACCACAAACAACCTCCACTGTGCCCCAGTTAGATCACCTCTACCAAAGTGCTGTGGACAAGGCCTTAAGGAGTCCAAATGGACACATGGACTTGTTTTTGCGTTTCCTGCTGGGCCTCTCTTTGGACACCAATCAGAAACTCCTACAAAGGCTACTAATACAGACAGGAAACACCTTCCAGACCAGTCAAGAAACCATCAAATACATCAAGGAAAAGATCACAGAGAATCCATCTCCAGAGAGAAGCATCAACCTGTTCCACTGTCTGAATGAGTTGAATGATCATTCTCTAGAGGAGGACATCCAACGGTACCTGAGATCAGGACGTCTCTCCACAGACAAGCTCTCTCCTGCTCAGTGGTCAGCTCTGGTCTTCATGTTGCTGTCTTCAGGAAAGGAACTGGACGTGTTTGACCTGAAGAAATACTTTGCTTCAGAGGAGGCATTTCTGAGGCTGCTGCCTGTGATCAAAGTCTCCAAGAAAGTTCTGTAGGTTCAATGATGACTGGAATATGTTATTTAATATATTATATGATCTTTTTAAACACAAAATTAATTACATGTTTTACCACTGTTTCTTCAGGCTGAGTGACTGTAACCTGTCAGAGAGATGCTGTCAGGAGTTATCATCAGCTCTCAGCTCCAGCTCTAGTCTGAGAGAAGTTGACTTGAGCAATAATGACCTTCAGGACTCTGGAATCAACCTTCTGGCTGTGGGACTGGGGAGTCCACACTGCATGTTGGAGACTCTGAAGTCAGTATTATGTCTCTAAATCTAAATTCAATCTAACAGATTGTAACAGAATGTAACACAGTGTGTGTGTGAGTGTGTGTGTGTGTGTGTGTGTGTGTGTGCGCGCACACACACGCGTGCATGTGCGTGTGTACCACATATACGTGTGTGTGTGTGTGTTTTCAGTGATATTTTTTTATTGTGTGATCTTTATTTCACAGAAATCATATTAATAAATACTTTCCTGTTGTTTCTTCAGGCTGAGTGGATGTAATCTGTCAGAGAGATGCTGTCAGGAGTTATCATCAGCTCTCAGCTCCAGCTCTAGTCTGAGAGAAGTTGACTTGAGCAATAATGACCTTCAGGACTCTGGAGTCAACCTTCTGGCTGTGGGACTGAGGAGTCCAAACTGCATGTTGGAGACTCTCAAGTCAGTATAACTGTCTTTAACACTTGGGACAAGGCAGCTTGCCATAAACCGTGTCTAATCGTGTTAAATTTACACCCTTAAACCACCCCTGGGCCTGTGCTGGAACAAGTTAATAGTGGTTTATACAGTAGTGTTATTAAAGATGATCTGAATCTACCTCTGTAGATCACATTGCTCTGGTCAGTCCAGGCAATGGGATGAGTATTGACACCGCCATAGACATGCATTACTCTTGTTTACATTCTGACCCTCATTTCTCCAATATTTTTTTCAAAGTCAGCTTTTGTTTGTTTGTTCTTTTTAACCATTGTCCATGCTGATACAGATTCATACAGGTTAAATTTACATCACTAGAGTGCTTTTCCAGCACTAGAGTGCTGGAAAAGTTTAAAGGGCTTTACAGATGGGGAGTAATAAATTATGCCTTCTAGTTAATTTTCAACAAGACTGTAGGGTGTAGAAAATGCCACGTGATAAAGCAAGAGGGTGATGGCGGGCGTTATCGCACGCTGTCCAGTGTTTTGTTACACACGTGCTCGTTTCGTGCACACGCCTGTAATTTATTTTAACCCTCAATCCTGACCTTTTTTTTCTTGCTACGTGATTCTCGTTTCTAGACACTAAATGGCACGGTGGAATCACTGTGATAATGCATGCGTTTAAGCCTCCCTGTCTGTAACACCCCCCCCCCCCCCCCCCCCCCACACACACACACACACACACACACACACACACACATGCACAAATCCAGTCTAGCTTACAATGGCGACGTGGAACTGACAATTATAGTTGGAAAAAGTGAAAGCGTCCAAGTCCCTAACCCTAATCAATGGATTCAAAAAGGAATTGATTTGATATTGTGAAATGTCATGGCCATAACATTGTAAAAAAAAAAAAAAAAAAAAAAAACTGTGTGTGTGTGTAGTTTGTCAGGATGTCTGGTCACAGAGAAAGGCTGTTCTTCTCTGACCTCAGCTCTGCGCTCCAACCCTTCCCATTTGAGAGAGTTGAACTTGAGCTTCAATCATCCAGGAGAATCAGGAGAAGAGATGCTCTCTGCTGTTGTGAAGGATCCACACTACAGACTGGATACTCTGAGGTATGTCTGTCTGGACTATAGCTTGTTCTCAATGTTCTCATTCATACTGTGATGCCGTTATGTTGTTTGATGTTTAATGTTGCAAAATCACCATCAATTATATTCATAGTAATATTCAGGTGTGTCTTTGTCTCTCCTCCAACTCCAGTGTGGACCACAGTGGAGAGAACATGCTGACACCTGGTTTGAAGAAATGTAATAATTTCTGTTTTATTCATTCAATCAAAGCATCACATCAGCTATTTCACTAGGATGAATGAATGAATGAATGAATGAATGAATGAATGAATGAATGAATGAATGAATGAATGAATGAATGAATGATTTTTTTATTAACAGAGATGAGAGTTACAGTACAAGTCAAGTACACTCTGCTACAAAACTGATAACAGCTTGGAGAATTACAGTACAATTCAAGTACAACTGCATCAAATCTGAAAAAGCTGATTGGACACACTAGTTAAGCATACACTTGTTTACAATAGTGGCCAACTTGTTCATTTCATTAAGGCATTCAAATACCGTACATACATAACAACTACTTCAGTAAAATCAGAAGCAGCAAATCATGGAGGTAAAATCATAGTGGAAGTAAGGCAGATGATCCAGTGTCTGGTGGAGATGGTAGAGGATCCAGTGTCTGGTGGAGATGGTAGAGGATCCAGTGTCTGGTGGAGATGGTAGAGGATCCAGTGTCTGGTGGAGATGGTAGAGGATCCAGTGTCTGGTGGACAGTGGCGGCCGGTCAATAGGGGCGCTAGTGCGCCGCACCACCATGCAAAACCCCATGAATGAAACGTGAATAAAAATGACAGAGAAATGAAATCTGCAGCTTGTCATTTTCTTTAAATGAGCAATCTATCAGTGCAAATCGTATGTAATATAAATAACCAAAGCCCACTCTAACTCTAAAGTGATTAAAAGTTGTATTATACTGCCATGAAATGTCAAAAGTTGTTTACGTTGTACAACGTTGCTGATAGGTTACTGAGTCTCACGTGTTGGTTCCTGGTTCGCATTCGTCTTTAGGCATTGAGCTCTGCACTGAAGGGCAATGCTTTGCGGTCCTATTGACTTCAATGCAAGCGGTAGGAGCGATCCGAGAGCGCATTCGTGCGCGACCAAACCACTTGAGGGCAGCACACAACACAGTTTCACATAGAGTTGAACACAACTAATCCACACAGATAGTGAAGAGATACGTTGGCAGCTAAAGGGAAGACTATACAGTTGTTGAATTAATTTCGATAATGGAATAATAAGACAAAGAGAACTATGTTAAAGCAATGCAGAAAACACCAACTGAAAGCAGAACACTGCAGGATTTTTAGAACTAAAGAGCTGGGAGCAGATAAATGTAATCATCACACAAAAAGGACAGAGGAGGAGAGTATCCTACACCAGTAGCCAGGAGGTCCAGGACCTTCTCAAAGAGCTGGTAAGAAGGATTGACTGACAGCATCCATTCACACCAACTCATTGTTTTGCTAAATAAATGCCTTCCATTGAATGTGATGATTTCCCCCCATTATTATTATTACTTTTTTTTTTTTTCATAGCGCCCCTCTTAGAGAAAATGTCACCAGCCGCCACTGCTGGTGGAGATGGTAGAGGATCCAGTGTCTGGTGGAGATGGTAGAGGATCCAGTGTCTGGTGGAGATGGTAGAGGATCCAGTGTCTGGTGGCCACAGAACCAGTATCTGTAGTAAACATAGGATCTAGAATAGAGGGATGAGAGGAGCACCTGTTGGATTGCAGGCTCATAGGGACTGGGGAAGGAGTTGAGTTTGAACATGTAGAATTGGCGTTGTTTGTCCATATTGTTCTGTTTTACTGCTTTTACTTCTATAGTGAATAATACAATAGTGGTGGTAGTAGCCTACATTTACGTCTGCAAAGCAGACGTGCTCTTTAGGAACGGGCAGTTGTGGATTCTGATTATCTGAGGAAACCGAAAAAAAGAATATGAAGGCTTCTGCAAGCTGTCCAGTAGGAGGATAGAGTAGAGGGGAGAAACCTGGGGATATATGGTTCCACAAGGTTATGGAGTGGATGGTGTAGGGGAAGGTTATCTCAGAAAATCAACTAATAGAATCAGGCGGTCAAAAAATAATCTCTGCTGAGTTCTGCTGATGGAGCCAATAGCCTTAAATTCTCAAAGTATTAACGAGAGAGTGAGCCGTCTATCTCATTATGATCTGCTTGGATTAGGAAATCGTGGGTGACTGAAATCCATGTTAAGCATCTGAGGTGTGCCATGAGGGATAGTGATTTATTAATGATATGTACGGTGGTTTGGTTGTCTGAGTGAATGAGAACTGAGCGGCTGGTCCATTCATGACCCTAAATAGAA
This sequence comes from Benthosema pterotum, assembly GCA_039105355.1. Classification (NCBI taxonomy): domain Eukaryota; kingdom Metazoa; phylum Chordata; class Actinopteri; order Myctophiformes; family Myctophidae; genus Benthosema; species Benthosema pterotum. The sequence goes on along the minus strand of CM076986.1, from coordinate 41,784,363 downwards.
GAGCTTGGGAAGTGGTGTGGTAGCAGCTGGGCCGGTGGGACGGTTGCTTTTTGGCTGCCTATCTGATGGTGGCTGGGGATGTGGCATAGTCATGAGGGCAGGGAATGAGGGAGAAGCAACACATTTAGATGCTGGTTTTGCTGCAGAGAGAACACACTCAGTGGTGAGGTGTGCAGGGCAGCCGCAATGCTACAGGACAGAGCTGTTCTGTCAGCTCTACACCAGCACAACACGAATATTAGTCTGGTGGATAGAAATTAATTGTTACAGTAATATTAGTCTGGTGGATATAAATGAATTGTTACAGTAATATTAGTCTGGTGGATATAAATTAATTGTTACAGTAATATTAGTCTGGTGGATATAAATGAATTGTAACCGTAATTAGTCTTGTAGATCAGTGGTTTTCAACCTTTTTCATACAGGGACCACTATTTATTCAGAATTTGAGCCACGGACCACCAGACCACAAAACCAAGATTTCGTTTGTTTTCGTCCACAATACCAGAGAGAAAACAAACAGTCAAACATACAGATCAAAATGACCATTAATCTTCTACATTCTCTAGTTGTGTAGACTTGGGCTAACTCAGAATGTGAATATTTTAACTCTTGAGAGTGTAAAATGAAACCAAATGGACCCACAAGGGTTCATTTGGTTTTATTTTTACGCTGTCAAAGAGTTACATCTGGTTAACCAGATTTCCATCATTTATCCTGGGGACCACCTGGAATCCTCTCAGGGACCACTGGTGGTCCCCGGACCACCTGTTGAAAACCCCTGTTGTAGAGTTTTTTTTTTGTGAAGAACAGTCACAGGTGTTTGCCCAACAGTTGCAGCTGGTGGCCAACGGTCGCAACCAATAGTAAAAAGGTTAACCGTTGCAACTGATTTACAATGACCTAGACCTGAACTAATAGCTGGGTCATCTGTCGTGACCGTTTGGCCAATTATAACCTAAAAATGTACAAGCGTGCGCACGCGCGTGCGCACACACACACACACACACACACACGCACACAGCGTATTGTTTAAGGTCAGAATGTGACAGATTAACACACACACACACACACAAACACACACACACACACACACACACACACACACACACACACACACACACACACACAAACATGTCTAATTACTTCAGTTTTATTTATAAACTGCTGCTAGTGTGTTGTTTCATGATCACATGTTTATCCACCACCACTGATTATTAATAACATTATTATGTTATGTGTGACTGTAAACTGGTGCTGTATTGTGTGTTGTTCATCTCATCAGATGTGTGTGAACTCACACTGGATCCAAACACAACACACAGAGACCTCCGTCTGTCTGAGAACAACAGGAAGGTGGAATGGGTGGGAAAGGATCAGAACTATCCTCCTCATCCACGCAGATTTAAGGACTGCCCTCAGGTGGTGTCCAGAGAGACACTGAGTGAACGCTGTTACTATGAGGTACAGTGTAGTGGAACGGTTTATGTATCAGTGGCACACAGAGAATACCTCACAGAGGGTGGTGACAGTTTGTTTGGACGCAATGATAAGTCCTGGAGTCTGATCTGTGATGGTGGTAATAAAAGCTACTCTGTGCATCACAATAATCAGTACACTGACCTCCCTGTCAGTCTCTCCTCCTCCTCCTACAGAGTATCAGTGTATGTAGACCATGCTGCTGGCACTGTGTCCTTCTACACAGTGTCCTCTGACACACTGAGACACCTGCACACCTTCCACACCACCTTCACTGGACCTCTATGTGCTGGATTCAATGTGAGGGGCTCAGTGTCTCTGTGAGTCAGGAGGAGGAGGGTGTGACGGGCGTGTGTGCAGAAACACTACAAAGACACATGAATGCAAACACACATACACACACACATGGTGCGGGCGCTCACACAAGCAAGCATGCACGCACGCGCGCGCGCGCGCGCGCACACACACACACACACACACACACACACACACACACACACACAGGCTCCTCAGTGTTATTGATGTAAATGATACTTATTACCTGTAGTATTTCATAGAACAACATGTTGTGATGAGTTGTAAAATCTAAAGTTTTCACTGTCTGTATTCAATTTTTATTTTTATTTCATTTATATTTCATTTCATTATTATTATAACATTATTTTAATATTATAATGAAATAATGTTTCAACGTTTGAAACATTATTTGTATATTCTACACCTCAGTGCATTTTGTGCACTAAATGACATTTTGCAACCCCCTCAATGACCCCTGGGGGTCCCTGGACCACACTTTGAGAACCACTGTTGTAAAAGACACTTCTGTTTGGAGTAATGTGCTCACGAAATACAGAAAATAACTGTTTTATTAAAATTAATAAAATGAATATTTCTCCATGAATCTTTGTCTTCATTGCTGTAATTGTGTTTTAGTGATGTAAAGGTTCTTTATTGTTGTAATTGTGTAACAGTAAATATTTGTGTCTCTAAATGTCTTGATGAAATGAACAGGATGGACCTTATTGTAAACCAGTAGAAATGATTTATATGAATGAATGAATGAATGAATGAATGAATGAATGAATGAATGAATGAATGAATGAATGAATGAATGAATGAATGAATGTCTTTATTTCATAGAGAAACGCACAAAAGACAGAATATAAAACACAAACACATCATATGGTTCCATCCACTCACAGTTAACAGTCTGTGAATTTATTTGGGATTTAAATGATTCTGCAAACTTTTAACATGTTTTAATCAAACCCTAAGATCAAAATAATGTATGGATTTCAGGACATTCTACAGAGAGGAGATGAAAAGGTTTGGCATAATGTATACAACCTACAACCATACAATAAACCTTACATTAAATAAAACATCCCCAAAGTCTCTTCTAATGTCCATCAACTCCTTATTGGGAGTTGTCTTGACTCTTCATAGTGATCAGTTAAACCTGTGAAAGTGGACAGTGTTCACAGTGACCAGTTAAACCTGTGAAAGTGGACAGTGTTCATAGTGACCAGTTAAACCTGTGAAAGTGGACAGTGTTCATAGTGACCAGTTAAACACTGTGAAAGTGGACAGTGTTCACAGTGACCAGTTAAATGGTTCTCCTCTGTGTCCATGTGTCCATCCAGTCCATCTGGACATTACAATCAGAAACATCTAGTAGAAGAGTTGTAATATTGAAGGAGCAGAAAACTGTCTTCCAAGTTCTTCTGCCCTCATGTTTTCATTTTACTTTATAGCTGATGTAAACTAGTCTTAGTGTTTTTGTTGTTTTTGTTTCTCCTGCACTTTCTGCAGGTCTAATGAAGAAACTCCACAGTTCTCCAAGCAGCCACATGGTGGCAGTATTTTATCATCTAAATGATAGATCCTAGTATTACAGGACCAGTTAACTTCATATGGATCAGAGAGCTCTCAGGTTTAGTCAGTAAAGTTCCAAAAGTCCATTAAGGGCCTCAAGCTGAACATGTCAGTTTGGTTCTGAAACATTTATAAATGTGTTTTGTAACAGACTATACAACTAGTGTAATAATGAAGGAAACATCTTCCATCTGGAATGGCAGAGCTGATCTACCAGCTAATATCATAGATCAGGGGTTTTCAACAGGTGGTCCGGGGACCACCAGTGGTCCCTGAGAGGATTCCAGGTGGTCCCCAGCTAAGTTGGTTAACCAGATGTAACTCTTGAGAACGTAAAAATGAAACCAAATGGACCCTTGCGGGTCCATTTGGTTTCATTTTTACACTCTCAAGAGTTAAAATATTCGTCATCTGAATTAGCAGCACTTAATTAGGATGTTTACACCGTTTTGTTTGCAAAATCCAGCCTGGAATTGTGGACAAAACCAAAAGAAATCTTTAATTTTAGGTCTTTGGTGTGCAAATGTAATCAAATGGTGGTCCGTGGCTCAAATGTTGAATAAATGGTGGTCCCTGGAGTCAAAAAGGTTGAAAACCCCTGTCATAGATGGATCTATAAATGATGCTCCCCTGGTCCACCACCAGCCAAAAGGACCTCCTACACCCGAGGATTATTCTTCCTGACACGGTGCATAGTGTCTGAACACACATATAACAATTATTACATACAGGCCTGTGATATTCACCTGCATTTCAGCAGGATTTACAGCAAGGAATTGCTTGAAAATAATAAACAGCCAAAATAACTGAGCCAAATAAATGCAAAAACTTGCAGTAGGCCTAATGAGTTTTGGGTTTGTTGACAAAATTGACAAAATGAATAAACCCTATTAAATAACAGTGAAAAGGACTGTGTGACACTGTTATTAACGGGGGCCCCCTTTTTGGCGGGAGGATCATTATCGGTATCAGGATACTGCTACCGATAATGACACCAAAGTACATTTTTAATAGGCCTATACCAGTGGTTTTCAACCAGTGGTCCTTGAGAGAGTTCCAGGTGGTTCAGGGCTAAATGGTGGAAAGTTGATTAACCAGGTGGTGTATGAGTGTAAAATGGAAAAAAATTGATATTTTACACTCTCAAGAGTTAAAATATTCATCTGAATTAGCACACAACTAGAGAATGTAGTTTGTTAATGGTATTTTTGATCTGTATTGTTTTGTTGTTTTGTTTTTGAAATCCAGCCTGGAATTGTGGGACAAAAGCAAAAGAAGAATCTTTAGTTTTGGGGTCTGTGGGGCTAAAATGTCATCAAATGGTGGTCCGTGGCTCAAATTCTGAATAAATAGTGGGCCCTGGTATCAAAAAGGTTGAAAACCACTGGCCTATACTATTACTTTGACTTTGCGTTAATGACACTTTTACTTAATAAAGTCCAACCTATGAGTGAGTACAGAGTACTGTGTGATTCCAGATGACTTCTCTCACCACTGCATGTGCTGCAGCCAATGACATGCAAGTCAGCACATGATCACATGACCTGCACTGATCACATGATCTGCTGCAGTGCAGAGGGCTGACATCATGCTGTGGAGTCATGTATGTAGAGTCTACAGCTGCTTTTTAATAACTAGCACTTAAACACTTTCTAACTCTAGTGGTGTAGAGACAGTGATGGAGACGTGATGAGATGAACAAGTAAAGGACAGGACAGAAATGTATTGAAGCAGTGAGTGTTGGTTAAACATAACCATAATATTAATAACAGAAGCACACACCACAACACACACCCAGAAACCTGTCCAGTCACTGCATGGATGTGTGAGTAGAAATTACATGTAGTATGGACCTTACTTAGATTTGTGTATGTGTGAATTCAACTAAATCAGTGTTTTTTAAACCAGTGGTCCTTGAGAGCGTTCCAGGTGGTCCCCACTCACCAGGCTAAATGATGGATCGTTGGTTAACCAGATGTAACTCTTTGAGAGCGTAAACATGAAACCAAATTGACCCTTGCGGGTCCATTTGGTTTCATGTTTACGCTCTCAAGAGTTAAAATACATTAATGGTCATTTTCATCAGCATGTTTAACTGTTTTGTTTCTGTGGACAAAAAACAAAATAAATCTTTAGTTTTGGGGTCTGTGGGGCTAAAATGTAAACAAATGGTGGTCCGTGGCTCAAATGCTGAATAAATAGTGGGCCCTGGTGTCAAAAAGGTTGAAAACCACTGACCTAAATGATATGATATGCTGTAATGCTGCTGATGCACATATGAAAACACGCTGTGTGTGTTTGTGTGTGTGTGTGTGTGTGTGTGTGTGTGTGTGTGTGTGTGTGTGTGTGTGTGTGTGTGTGTGTGTGTGTGTGTGTAAAACCTGGTCAGAGTCCATGTGAACATGTTGGTTCTCTGATGTCAGTTCATCTGTCATCCTATAGTATGTATAGTTTCAATGTGTTGTTTTATCTGTTGGTCTACAGTGTTCAGACTGATGATAGGTTTTTATTAGTTTTATAATTGGATTAATCTACGTAGTCCTAGATAGAGTTTTCAACAGGCCTGAACATTGAGGCCCTGGGCACTGATCAGGCCCAAAACCTGACCTGGCCTGAATAATTAGCATAGATTTTAGGCCCAGTCGGTTTGGGCAGAGAGTAAAAGTGAAAATGGCAACCAGCACATACACAGACAGAAAGAACAGAACAATTATTATCATCATAATAAAATACTTGTATATTTATTACTTTTTCCATGGAGCTTTAGGCCCAACACAGCCCTACTACTGATCTGAAAACATTTTAGGCCCTAAAATGTCGGTTCGTGTCAGGCCTTGTCACGTACGAATTTGAGAACTCTATTTGATGTCATTGGAAGAAGTTTCTGAACTGTCCACAGCCCTTCTGTGAGACACAGACTGAGTAGAAACAAATAGTGGTATTTTATCATGTACATTAGTGAGGACCTATTGTATGAAGTTGCATCTAAAAATGGTGAAGTGCTCCTTTAAGCATCCTTCATTCACACAGATCACAGTAGTTAGTGTGGAATTGTCGTCGAGCAAGAGTGTGTGCGCGTGCATATGTGAGTGTGGCATCAGCTCAGAGACAACAACAATGTTCAGAATGTGGGAGCGGCTCAGATCTGATCTCTGACATCACAACACGGAAAAACACAGATCTGCTGTTAAGATCTGAACGGCTTGTAGGACGACTTAGAGAGACACAGACAGAATGATTGGCATCCAGATAGCCACTGTGAAAAGGTGTGTGTGTGTGTGTGTGTGTGTGTGTGTGTGTGTGTGTGTGTGTGTGTGTGTGTGTGTGTGTGTGTGTGTGTGTGTGTGTGTGTGTGTGTTGTCCTCTTTACTCTGAAAGTGATATTGCAGGTTTTACCATCTAAACTCCTTCCAGACAACTCCACTCCCACTCCCACTGCCAAGGGAGGATTATCCAAAGGGCCCTGAGCTAGTGGGGCCCCTGAGCTAGTGGGGCATCTGAGCTAGTGGGGCCGCTGAGCTAGTGGGGCATCTGAGCTAGAGTGGGGCCTCTGAGCTAGTGGGGCCTCTGAGCTAGTGGGGCCTCTGAGCTAGTGGGGCCTCTGAGCTAGTGGGGCCTCTGAGCTAGTGGGGCCTCTGAGCTAGAGTGGGGCCTCTGAGCTAGTGGGGCCTCTGAACTAGAGTGGGGCCTCTGAGCTAGTGGGGCCTCTGAACTAGAGTGGGGCCTTTGAGCTAGTGGGGCCTCTGAGCTAGTGGGGCCTCTGAGCTAGTGGGGCCTCTGAACTAGAGTGGGGCCTTTGAGCTAGTGGGGCCTTTGAACTAGAGTGGGGCCTTTGAGCTAGTGGGGCCTCTGAGCTAGAGTGGGGCCTTTGAGCTAGTGGGGCCTTTGAACTAGAGTGGGGCCTCTGAGCTAGTGGGGCCTCTGAACTAGAGTGGGGCCTCTGAGCTAGTGGGGCCTCTGAGCTAGTGGGGCCTCTGAGCTAGTGGGGCCTCTGAGCTAGTGGGGCCTGAGCTAGTGTGGCGTCTGACCTCGAGTATCCGTGTGGCCGCAAAGAGACACAGCCCCCCCTAGAAAAAAAACCTCCTGAGCCTTCACTATAGTGTTTGAACCCTCCGTTTGCATTTATTTTGCTTAGTTATTCTGTCTCTTCAGGGGGGGGCCCTTTGGGTGACGGCGGCCCAGGGGCCCATCATTTCTAGATCCGCCTCTGCTCATCACGGCCATGAACACATCACTGACACCGTCATACATCTTTACACGGGCCTTTGCACAAGTATGTGACACTAGTACGGTGGTAAAAGCTTGACCCTTGAAGGAGACAGTCTCCAGCTCTCCAGCCAGATGGCTCGGATTACGGAATTTTCTGCTTTTTTCCCTTTCCTGGTTCTATGGATTTTGGATTCCTACCTGAACTCACCCTGGATTTTACACCAGGAGCAGATGGAACGATACCAACGATACGGCGACACAAAGGAGGAATTCCACAGCGACTTTTTCCTTCTGAACGGCTCTGAACGGAAACACATCTCCTTTGGATCAGCGGCGATCCACAGCTTACTGACATCTAACCCGGATCGGAAGAATAAACCCCCGGGTGGCAAAATCGATCGCAGAGCTGTGATTGTTCTTTGCTTATTAATGGCAGGAGATGTAGAAGTGAATCCAGGGCCTAATCCCCGTCTACAGGCAGAACAGCAGCAGCAGCTTTCCAGCCAGGGGGACTTGGACACCACGGTGGATCAACGGTCCAGTTTGAAACATCTGTGCAGTGACCAGGCTGTAGTCGGTGACAACAGCACCCAGAGACAAGTTAGAGGAGGTGAGTATATTGACCAAAACAACTGCAATAAAGTAGCCTAATCTGTGTTAAAACGGACCGCATTGCGACACGCTTGTGGTGCAGTCGGGCGGCGGGGCTGAGGACAATTATCAAGTCAGTTGGCCGGCAGCCATCATAGCTGGTCTAGGAACTCAGGTTAATAAGCAGTCTACTGGAAATACTCGCTGGATTTTTTGGTAGAATCCACTGGTAGTAAAGTGGCTTGCGTGTGGGGCAGCAAGGTGGGTGAAACATGGAGGTTTCTGGGTGGGAACGGGCAGATATAAATAGGGTCAGTCATTTAAATATTAGAAAATATGCAAAAAGTATGAAAAAGCTACTAGTGTGGAAGGGTTTCAGTGCCGGTAATATTATGTGTTACTGTAATATTATTACTTTTTCCAGCAAAAGTAAAGTGAAGACATAACTCTGCCGAAATGTGTAATAACCTCCCATTGTTCTGAATGACGCAAAACCATACCCTTCTCCAACTGTAACCCTAAGCCTAAAACCCCGAACCTCAACCTCACAAACCGTGAGGTTGAGGTTCGGGGTAGGGTTACGGTTGGAGGGTTTTGCTACAAACATGCCTAAAGCCTTCTCTATGAAAAAGAGCTAAAAAAGACATGCACATCCAACCCTAATTAGGGCAGGTGCTGAGCAATAAAAAGTTGAAACAAAAATGATAAAGAAAAGCTTGCACACTGAGGGCTGAGATGCTGTACTGGTACCTTTTTATTGCACCATAAAGGTGAATGAGTGACGTTTCGAGCACAATGCTCTTCCTCAGCCTTCTCTAACCCTCATCCTCACCATAACCACAAGCACGTCGCAGCTGATAGTGGATTTCCAGCGCATGTTTGGACTAATGGGAGTTCTGACTCCCATGTGTCGTCATGTGCTGTCGTCTACAGTGAGTTAAAATGTTGTTTTGTTGTTGTTTATCAGACGCTGTCGTCCACAGTGAGTTAAAATGTTGTTTTGTTGTTGTTTATCAGACACTGTCATCCACAGTGAGTTAAAATGTTGTTTTGTTGTTGTTTATCAGACGCTGTCATCCGCAGTGAGTTAAAATGTTGTTTTGTTGTTGTTTATCAGACGCTGTCGTCCACAGTGAGTTAAAATGTTGTTTTGTTGTTGTTTATCAGACGCTGTCGTCCACAGTGAGTTAAAATGTTGTTTTGTTGTTGTTTATCAGACGCTGTCGTCTACAGTGAGTTAAAATGTTGTTTTGTTGTTGTTTATCAGACGCTGTCGTCCACAGTGAGTTAAAATGTTGTTTTGTTGTTGTTTATCAGACGCTGTCGTCCACAGTGAGTTAAAATGTTGTTTTGTTGTTGTTTATCAGACGCTGTCGTCCACAGTGAGTTAAAATGTTGTTTTGTTGTTGTTTATCAGATGCTGTCGTCCACAGTGAGTTACAAAGCAGAAACATGGATCCTGGTCAACCAACTACAGGGTCAGTGTTAAATAATTCATATTTATTTACTCTTTCAACTGTGCGAAATGTTCTATTAGGAGTAGGCCTAGTGCATTTTGTAATGTTATAATGTTATAAATTAATGTTATAATGTTCTATCAAATGTAGTGCGTTATAATGTTGTAACTTTAAAATTGTATGTAGTGTGATGGAACAAAGCTTTAAATTGAACCTTTTATTTCAGGAGAATTCATTTAGACTCTTTTCATTTAGGTTTCTTTTCCCACTGACCTGTGTACCGTCAAAAAAAACCCACACATTTACAACAATTTTACACACACAAATTACAAAACATATATATTTTAATTTATAACAACATCACCATTTATCACATTTATGCAACATCACCGCAAGGACTCAATACACAGCAAAATATTTGCAGGACGATTTTCGCTTCAGGAATTTATTAAAATTAGATTTTTATGGACTTTTGATATATGAAAAATGGAGAAAATGGACCACACAGATGTGGTCTAAAATGTGTTTCGGTTAACTCCAGAGATGCCCCCCCCCACACACACACACACACACACACACATACACACCTTGGTGTTTTCTTCATGTTTCATTGACCTGAAATCATGAAACAGGATCAATGTAACAGTGTAGGTACACATGGAGGCCCGCACAACGTCTATACTTGCAAGAAACTTTATTTGAGGCAACGTTTCGGTCAACGACCTTCTTCAAGCATCTGACATATAGTGGCAGAAACACAGTTATATACAACTTCACATAGATTCAAGGTCCAATCACAGTCCTCTCAGGGAGGGATGAGCATCACAGCAGGTGGTGAGCTCATTAGAATAAGTGATAGGTCTATACATAGGTCACAATATATTTTTTTAACAGACAAGTTCATAGAATCATGTAGAACTGTGCAGAGATCAATTCATGTATGAAACACCTGAATACAATAAAGCAATTTTATTTACACAAGAAGTCAGAAAAAATATAAAAAGGCTGCACACGGACGGGAGTCTGTGTCCTAGAGCCTGAAATAAAAACAAGAAAGCAACAATTAGACACCTTTCAGAGCATCACATTAAGAAGAAGTTCATCATTCAGTCCCTTAGGTGTCAGTGTCTGCAGAGCATGGATCCAGTGCGCCTCCCGCTGTCTAAGCAATATATCGAGATTGCCACCTCTCTTTGGGAGGCGCACTTGTTCGATCCCAATAAAACGAAAGCTTGAAATATCATGGTTAGCATCATTAAAGTGGACTGCGACGGGATAGTCCCGATCATTTCTACGGATCGAGCTTTTATGTTCGCTCATTCTCTTTTTTAATTGTCTAGAGGTTTTTCCTACATAGGCTAGCCCACACGGACAATGTATTAAATAGACCACACTTGTGGATGCACAGGTAATAGTGCCCTTGATTTTAAATTGTTTGCCTGTGTGTGGGTGCTTGAAAGATGTAGTTTTCACAGTATTATTACATTGTGCGCAATGGCCACATGGATAATTTCCCTTAGGGAGGGGAGCAAGCAGCGTCTGTCCACGCGCAATGGGAACTTGGGATTCAAAGTCTGCATGTACTAAATGGTCCCCCTTAGTTTTTACCCCTTTTAAAAGAAAAAAGTGGAAGGTATTTGAATAGTTGTGACAATTCAGGGTCGGACTTGAGGATGTGCCAATGTTTTTTGAATATAGATTGGATCTTATGCGAATTAGCAGAATAAGTGGTGACGCACGTCACAGAGAATTTTTTCTCTTTTTTGTTGCTTTTTTGCAATAATTGAGAGCGGGGTTTATTGAGGGCCAATGTAAAGGCGTTTTCCACACACTCAACATCATAACCTCTTTGGGTAAACTTAGATTTCATTTCTGACGCTTTATTGATATATTCGTCAATGGAGGAGCAGACTCGTCTTAATCTATAAAATTGACTAATGGGAAGGGACTGTTTTAATGATGGAGGATGAAGGCTCGTGGCCAATAATAAAGTATTTCTATCCGTTTCTTTTTGGTATAGAGTGGTAGTCAGACAACCATTCTCCTTGATAATCCACATGTCCAAAAAGTGCACCTGAAATCAACCTCATGTTGTCAGACTTTGATACGGAACATATTTAAACAACTCATAATCACAAAGTTTAATATATAACTCACATTTTAAGAAGCACTGGATGGACGGTACATCATTATGACATTCATATAGGCAATAAAAATATATAGAGGGAATGCAATTATCTCATCATCATGAGTCCATACAATTCTCTCTGGTTCAGTCTGTGAACAGAGAATACATGTAGTGCAGCATAAGTAATATGACAATAAGATATGATATGAGGGTTGATCATCACAGATCAGAGTCTCATGTACCCAGCTCTGTCTCCATGAAGAGTGACCAGTCTAAGGGAGGAGGTATTAACTTCAAATATGGACACCACTATCATAAAACACATGATTATTAGTCTGATCAGAGGTCATATCTGGTTACAGAACATGAACATGTTATTGTTTCAAGTACAAAGTGTTAATTGTAGGTGCTCTGTACAGAAGGAGTGTTTCTGTTCTCAAAGTGACATCATGTTAGAGAAGAAGATAATATTATCCTAATGATTACATGTTAAATGTCTGCAGTGTGAGTCAACGCAGGGTGGGCTCCAAGATCAGCAGTCTCATCAAGCAGCTGACCACAGATCAGAAGACCCACAGCAGCTCCTCGTCAGTAGCCCTCCATGAAGACACCTCTGTGGCCTTCAGTCGGTGAGTCAGGAGATGAATCATGGTGTTGTCTCCATGAAGACACCTCTGTGGCCTTCAGTGGGTGAGTCAGGAGATGAATCATGGTGTTGTCTCCATGAAGACACCTCTGTGGCCTTCAGTGGGTGAGTCAGGAGATGAATCATGGTGTTGTCTCCATGAAGACACCTCTGTGGCCTTCAGTGGGTGAGTCAGGAGATGAATCATGGTGTTGTCTCCATGAAGACACCTCTCTGGCCTTCAGTGGGTGAGTCAGGAGATGAATCATGGTGTTGTCTCCATGAAGACACCTCTGTGGCCTTCAGTGGGTGAGTCAGGAGATGAATCATGGTGTTGTCTCCATGAAGACACCTCTGTGGCCTTCAGTGGGTGAGTCAGGAGATGAATCATGGTGTTGTCTCCATGAAGACACCTCTGTGTTTCTTATTATCAGGGTTGATCATCCCAGATCAGGGTCTCCTGTACCCAGCTGTGTCTCCATGAAGAGTGACCGATCCAAGCAAGGACACATTATCTTCCAAGATGGACGTCAGTCTACTGATCAGAGGTCAGAATCTAAAACTACCAGAAAACAACACATGATATAGTTGTATTAGACTTCTTCATTAAACTCTAAAACGAACATGTTGTTTCTGCGTTAAAGATTAAGACACATCTAGAACAGTAAAGTAAAAGCAGCTAACCTCAATACTGCCTGTTTTTCATGTTACATTTGTCATCATAGTCTGTTGTGTTGATCATCACAGATCAGGGTCTCCTGTACCCAGCTGTGTCTCCATGAAGAGTGACCGGTCTAAGCAAGGACACATTAACTTCCAAGATGGACACCACTCTACTGATCAGAGGTCAGTGAGGATATCTATCAGAAAACAACACATGATATAGTTATAGTTGTATTAGACCTTACCGGAATGTAAAACTACTAGAAAACAACACATGATATACCGTAGTTGTATTAGACTCTAAAATTAACCTGTTGTTTCTGCATCAGAGGTTAAGACACATCTAGAACAGTGAAGTAAAACCAGCTGACCTCAGTACTGCCTGTTTTTAGTGGTGCAACGTCACCACTCCTTAGATACTTCGCAAGATGTGTGTGTGTGTCTGTCTGTCCCTGTCTGGCTGCGTGGAGCTGCGTGGAGTGAGTGGAAACGTCCCATTGTGCTTGTTTCTCTCAACATGTGGCAACATAGCACAGTGACCGTCGCGGCTGCCTGTCTGGCTGCGTGGAGTGGGAATGGGAACTTGAACGTCCCATTGTGCTTGTTTCTCTCAACATGTGGCAACACATAAAAAGATTGTGATGAGTGGGGAGAAGCGGCTACGTCCCCCCAGTGTAAAAACGCACTAGGTAATGCAGCTTGGCTGGTAGTCCAAAGGTCGCGTGTTCGAATCAGGGCTGGGGCAGCACTTTTTTTGGTGCAGTTCTCTGACTGGCCGGTAGAGGGAGCAGGCGTGGAACCTAGGGTTAGGTTATTGCCAATAGTGCTGTCATGTTTAACTACCAAAACAATAGCCTCAACAATTGTATACTTGCTTATTAGCATTACGACATCCCCCCCCATACTTTCCTTTTGCTCAATTTCACTCTTCATTCATTTGCTGATAATGGAGACTTTATAACTTGATTTCTGGGGACCCCTTGTCCCCAAGGACTACACACTCACATGGTCATTTCTCTGCTGCTTTGGATGTGGTGGACCTCAGCAGAAGCGTCCGCCAAACTTGCACACCCACGCAGTTGCACCACTTCATTCACACAGGGTGTGATTTTTAATCATACATTTGACATCATATAGGCCCTCCAGAAAAACGTGATTATGCGATTGCAGAATCCATTGCATAATCAAGCAAAAGGCGCGCATTATGCGGCCATCAATTTATTTCTAAAAGGGCACGCAATTCCCGCATATTTTACGTATTTTGCATATATGCGCATTATGTGGGCATCGCGTGATTTCACAATCCCTGCATATTTTCGCATAAAGTTTATAAAGTTACAACCTCACTCATTTCTTCACTTTCACACAGAAGCGCGGTGGTGATGAGCGCCCGCCTCTCACTCTCTCTCTCTCTCTCTCTCTCTCTCTCTCTCTCTCTCTCTATCTCTCTCTCTCTCTCTCTCGCTCTCTCTCTCGCTCTCTCTCTCTCTCTCTCTCTCTCACTCTCTCTCTCTCGCTCTCTCAAAGCATTGTGCAGTGTGTGTGTGTGTGTGTGTGTGTGTGTGCGTGCGCGTGCGCGCTGCGCTGCTGCTTCTTCAAGACAGCCTGATATCACATCGGCTCATAACAGCTGTTTTTTGCGTCTCTGTATTGTGGAATACATCCATACGCAGTTTACTGTTGGAAAGCTTCCAAGACTCACCCAGGTGATGGCAATACTAATCAGTGTATTCTTAAAGCATCAAAAAGCTCCGTTGAACGGGCAGTCGTTAAAGTTTACAGCTGTTTCAATGTTCTCATCGTATTTCTAGGTCTAAAGGTGATTTCATGCACATTTGTCCAGAGCATAGTCGGCTATATGTCTGCTTGACTAGATTTAGAAGCCAATTTGATACTGAAACGATTCATTATTTAATATGGAGAAATCCTGTTATTTTACATGTAACTCAATGGGTGACGAAGGCAGTTTGGCAGAGTGGTGTGGGTTAGCATAGTGGGTTATTATGGCTCTACCCATTCATGGACCCCTAAATGAATATTTGACTGTGTGGATGCCCATCTGAAATAGCCTATATTTTTATGTGAGCTTGTAGATGGGCTTGAAAATAGCCCATGGCATCTACAAGCTCACACAAAAATATGCCTAGGCATATGCCTAGGCCTATTTGAAAATATCCCTAAGTTTAAATATATTTTTATGTTTATACATTTTGCTAAGGACCCCCTGGAACCCCCTCAAGGACAGCACATTAAGAACCAAATGCCTATAAGGTGTAAGAAATCACCTTTTTAATCAAAATGCATTTTTAAAAATGTTTCCGCTTATTTCGCATTTCCCCGCATAATTTGCATTTTCCCACATAATTCACAGTTGTTCCGCAACTTTTGCAAATTACCACATTTTCACCGCATAATTGCACTTAATAACCCTCCATATTCCATCGCATAATCACAGATTTTTGCCCGCAACAATTCCAATTCCAATTCCAATTCCAATTCAATTCCTTTATTGTCTCCGAGGAGAAATTCATCTTGGGCCTCAAGAGACAGCGTTATACAGTACATACATGACAATTCGAACAATACAAAAAATACAAAAACAGCACTACATCTAATGCCACTCTCCCACAACCCGCGTATGCGTGTTATGAGAGAGCGGCACGCACTCACGCACGCACACACACACACACACACACACACACACACACCCTGAGCAACAAAATCCTATCCTACACCACAGTGTGCAAATAGTGCAAATACATCATAGCAGCAGTACAGAATTGCACTCCCCCTCCCTAGGGGGGCTCCCTATACCCCCTATCCATCATTAAGTACATTAATTGATAGTGGAACGAATGAGAATTTGAATCTATTGAGTTTGCAGAGTGGTAACCTGTACCGCCTGCCAGACGGCAGTAACTCGTATTCTTTATAGAGAATGTGATGTGGGTCTTGTGTGATTTTGAGGCCCTGTCTCCTCAATTCTCTCTCAAAGATCTCTTGAAGCGAACAGGGTGGCTGCATACCTATGATTTTACCAGCCCTCTTGACTAGGTTTTGAAGTTGGGATTTGAGTTTGACGGACAGGTTACCAAACCATGTAGTTATACCATAGCGAATGATAGATTCTATATTTGCTCTATAAAAGAGCAACATGATGTTTGTTGCCACACCATGGACCCTGAGTCTTCTCAAGAAGTGCATACGCTGGTTAATTCGGGAGCAAACAGAATCAACTTGATTTCCCCAGTTTAACTGAGGGTCAAAACAAATACCTAAGTACTTATATGAGGTTACTTGTTCCACTCTCTCCTCATGAATAAGGATCGGGCTATGATCCCCCACAGACCTTGGATCAAATATGATCTCCTTTGTTTTTTTAACATTTAAAATAAGGTTTTGCTCCTCACACCAGCTGACCGCCCCTGCAATTTCTTGCCTGTACAGCTCGGTGTTGGAGGACTTTTTCAATAAGCTAAGGATTACTGTATCATCTGAAAACTTGATAATATAATCATCAGG
This sequence comes from Benthosema pterotum, assembly GCA_039105355.1. NCBI lineage: Eukaryota > Metazoa > Chordata > Actinopteri > Myctophiformes > Myctophidae > Benthosema > Benthosema pterotum. Next base: position 41,767,814 of record CM076986.1, on the reverse strand, counting down.
ATACAGGTTCCGCAGTTGGTTTGTGTAGACGATGAAGAGGAGTGGGGAGCTTACACAGCCTTGAGGGGCCCCTGTACTTATGGCCTGAACATCGGAGAGAGTGGAGTTGACCTTGACTTGCTGTTGCCTCTCTATGAGGAAATCACAGTACCATTTAATTATGTAGGGGTTAACGTCCATGTGTTTCAGCCTGTCTAACAGGATCTGAGGAAGGATAGTATTAAAAGCTGAGCTAAAATCCATAAACATTAATCTAGCATACGCCGAGGAGTTCTCAAGATGTTTTAAGATCAGATGAGTAGTGGAATTCAAGGCGTCATCAGTGCCTCTACCTCTATTGTAGGCAAATTGGTGAGGGTCAATGAGATGTTCTACCTTCTCACACAGTTTGCCTACCATGATACGTTCTAATGATTTCATCACTGTTGATGTCAATGCTACAGGTCTGAAATCATTATTCTCCTTCGGACAGGGTTTCTTTGCTACCGGAATGATGACAGCCTTTTTCCAAATAGCAGGAATAGTACCAGAGTCAACTGACTGCTGAAATAGAGGGCTCCATGCTGGAGTTAACTCCTCGGCGAATGTTTTCAGTAGATGGGCAGATATACAATCGGGCCCACTGGCCTTCTTAATATGTAGTTTTTTAAAAACATTTGCAACTTTCCTCGGCTCAATTAGTACTCTGTGTTTAATTGGGTCACAAACTATTGAGGTTAGGAACCCTTTACACTCATTAATATTCCTAACAGGATCAGAATCGAAACGTTTATAGAACCAGTTAAATTCATTGGCCTTTTCTAGCTCGTTGTGTACATCCATGTCCCTTTTAGTTGCCTTTAAGTTAGTCATTTCTTTAACAGTATCCCAAAGTTCTTTTGAGTTTTTATTAGAGAAAGACTCTCGGACCCGTATGCTGTGCTGTTCTCTAGCTTCCTTTAGCTTCCCATTAAGTTCTTTTTGTATTAGTTTTAATTCCATCTTGTTGTTATTCCGAAACGCTTGCTTCTTCCTCCTGATACAGTTCTTGATATCGGGGGTGATATAGTCCTTGTTATTAGGAAAAACCTTAATTGTTTTTTTGGGAACACAAAAATGAATGTAACCTGTGACTGCTTCTGCAAAGTTGTCTATGTTGTCTTCTTGAAAGACCTCCCAGTCTGTGGCAAAGAAGCAACCACTCAACTCCTCCTTGTTGCTTTCTCGCCACATACTTACAGTTTTTGAGACAGGTTTGCACCTTTTAATGGCAGCCTTATATGTGGGTATTAACTGGATCGTGTTGTGGTCAGAATTTGAAAGAGGGGGTCTGATTCTTGCCTCATATGCGTTATTTATATTGCCGTAGCATTTGTCTAATGTCTTGTCTTTCCTTGTACCTTTGAGGACATATTGTTGGAACCCTGGAAGGGCATACTCCAATTTACAATGGTTGAAGTCCCCAAGTATAAACAGTGGAGCATCTGGCTTGTCTTTAAGCTGTTGATGGACACAGTCCGCTATGCGCGAAGCAGCCCTGGACGCATTCCCACTGGGCGGGATGTAAACCGCGCATATGAAGATGTTCCCATAGTCTCTTGGAAGGTAGAAGGGTCTTAGACTCAGGCATAAAAGTTCAAGATCAGGGGAGCACGCAGTGTCTTTAATAGTGTAATTCCTGCACCATGCGTCATGAATGTAAGTGCATATCCCGCCCCCTCTAGCTTTCCCGGAGTTATCATTTCTATCCATACGTACAGTCGTGAAGCCTGGAACATGTACCAACGAGTCTGGGAAATCGTCCTGAAGCCAGGACTCCGTATAAACCATGAGACACGACTCACGGTATTCGTGACAAACTCTTGCATGCAGGCGAAGTTCTTCGATCTTATTCCGTAGGGAGCGAGCATTGCTGAGTAGTATCGAGGGTAGTGGTGGTTTGTTGCCCCTCCGTCGCAGCCGATGTTGAATGCCGCCTCTCCTCCCTCGTTTACGCGGTCTTCTTTCTCCTCGCTGTTGCAACAACTCCTCCGGGACGTGGTCCAACAGGCCCGGTTCTGGTGTGGCTTTTCTCCGCCAGGACAGCAGCCATTCCCTGCCGTACACCCGAGACACTTGCTCGTTCCCCGCTGGAAGCACGGTGTTTGTGTTGTGTTCTATGCCGGTGCAAATGCTAGCTGCTATTAGCATGAGCAGCAGCAGCACTCCAGTAGACTTCTTCCCCATTGTGAGCGTCCTTGCGGTCCGCTGACTTAGCCAGCACCCCGACAAGTTTCAGTGCACTACGATAAAACTTGGCGTAACAGTGCAATAAAAATCAACAAAAAACAACACTTAACAAACATAAGACGAACGCTGTGCTCCTGTGCCCGGGTCGCAGCCGTGCCGCGCCACCGGAAGTCAGTTCTGGGACGTATTCTCTCAATCACGTTTTTAGCCCGCATGATCAAGGATGTTTCCCCACATTTTTCTGGAGAGTCTAATCATAGAATTATTATGTTGTGTTGTCATGGTTTCAGGGTTGATCATCACAGATCAGGGTCTCCTGTACCCAGCTGTGTCTCCATGAAGAGTGACCGATCCAAGCAAGGACACATTAACTTCCAAGATGGACACCACTCTACTGATCAGAGGTCAGTGTGGATATCTATCAGAAAACAACACATGATATAGTTGTGTTAGACTACTGATCAGAGGTCGGAATGTAATACTACTACAAAGCAACACATAATAATACATTTTAATAATAACAATAAATTTTATTTATAACTCACTTTATATTTGAGACAAATCTCAAAGTGCTACAAATGGGGTAAGAAAAAAAAGAAAGGAGATAAAAAAGCTAGATATAAAACAATACAGCAAGGGCTAAAAAGTGTGTATGTGGGCATCGCGTGATTTCACAATCCCCACATATTTTCGCATAAAGTTTATAGAGTTACAACCTCACTCATTTCTTCACTTTCACACAGAAGTGCGGTGGTGATGAGCGCCCGCCTCTCTCTCTCTCTCTCTCTCTCTCTCTCTCTCTCTCTCTCTCTCTCTCTCTCTCTCTCTCTCTCTCTCTCTCTCAAAGCATTGTGCTGTGTGTGTGTGTGTGTGTGTGTGTGTGTGTGTGTGTGTGTGTGTGTGTGTGTGTGTGTGTGTGTGTGTGTGTGTGTGTGTGTGTGTGTGTGTGTGTCCATCCATACGCAGTTTACTGTTGGAAAGCTTCCAAGACTCACCCCAGGTGATGGCAATACTAATCAGTGTATTCTTAAAGCATCAAAAAGCTCCGTTGAAGGGGCAGTCGTTAAAGTTTACAGCTGTTTCAATGTTCTCATTGTATTTCTAGGTCTAAAGGTGATTTCATGCTCATTTGTCCAGAGCATAGTCAGCTATATGTCTGCTTGACTAGATTTAGAAGCCAATTTTCCTGCATAATTTGCATTTTCCCACATACTTTACAGTTGTTCCGCAACTTTTGCAAATTCCTGCATTTTCACTGCATAATTGCACTTAAAAATCCTGCATATTCCATCGCATAATCACAGATTTTTGCCCGCAACAATCACGTTTTTAGCCTGCATAATCAAGGATGTTTCCCCG
>CM076986.1:41751747-41759247 GCA_039105355.1 Benthosema pterotum | reverse complement strand
ATGCTTTTCACTCTTTCTTCAGGCTGAGTTGCTGTAACCTGTCAGAGAGATGCTGTCAGGAGTTATCATCAGCTCTCGGCTCCAGCTCTAGTCTGAGAGATGTTGACTTGAGCTATAATCGCCTTCAGGACTCTGGAGTCAACCTTCTGGCTGTGGGACTGAGGAGTCTACACTGCATGTTGGAGACTCTCAAGTCAGTATAACTCTGAAATGTTTCTAAATTCACAGGAACAGCATTTAACATTGCGTAACGTGTGTGTGTGTGTGTGTGTGTGTGTGTGTGTGTGTGTGTGTGTGTGTGTGTGTGTGTGTGTGTGTGTGTGTGTGTGTGTGTGTGTGTGTGTGTGTGTGTGCACATGTGCATGTGGAATATGTATTTTATCACTTGATTTTTCATAAACATGAAATCATCAAATAAATGCTTCATGTTTCTTCAGGCTGAGTGGCTGTAACCTGTCAGAGAGATGCTGTCAGGAGTTATCATCAGCTCTCAGCTCCAGCTCTAGTCTGAGAGAAGTTGACTTGAGCAATAATGACCTTCAGGACTCTGGAGTCAACCTTCTGGCTGTGGGACTGAGGAGTCCACACTGCATGTTGGAGACTCTCAAGTCAGTATAACTCTGCAATATGTCTCTAAATTCACAGGAACTGCATTTAACATTGTGTAACTTCTGTGCGTGTTTCTGCCTGTGTGTGTGTGTGTGTGTGTGTGTGTGTGTGTGTGTGTGTGTGTGTGTGTGTGTGTGTGTGTGTGTGTGTGTGTGTGTGTGTGTGTTTGTGAATATTCATATTATCACATGATTTTTCATTAACATGAAATCATCAAATAAATGCTTCATGTTTCTCTAGGCTGAGTGGCTGTAACCTGTCAGAGAGATGCTGTCAGGAGTTATCATCAGCTCTCAGCTCCAGCTCTAGTCTGAGAGAAGTTGACTTGAGCAATAATGACCTTCAGGACTCTGGAGTCAACCTTCTGGCTGTGGGACTGAGGAGTCCACACTGCATGTTGGAGACTCTCAAGTCAGTATACTGTAACTGTGTTCACCTCTCTTTACATAAAGCCTGATGTGTTTCTGAATGATATGGAACAGAACATAACATTGTGAAACTTCTCATTGTCTCAATTTGTGTGTGTGTGTGTGTGTGTGTGTGTGTGTGTGTGTGTGTGTGTGTGTGTGTGTGTGTGTGTGTGTGTGTGTGTGTGTGTGTGTGTGTGTGTGTGTGTGTGATTGTCTTTGTGAGCGATATTCATTCAGTGATCTTTATTTAATAGAAATCTAATAATTATATTCTGCACTGTTTCTTCAGGCTGAGTGGCTGTAACCTGTCAGACAGATGCTGTCAGGAGTTATCATCAGCTCTCAGCTCCAGCTCTAGTCTGAGAGAAGTTGACTTGAGCAATAATGACCTTCAGGACTCAGGAATCAACCTTCTGGCTGTGGGACTGAGGAGTCCACACTGCATGTTGGAGACTCTCAAGTCAGTATAACTGTCTTAACACACACCACAACAAGTTAATAGTGGTTTATAGTTTTATTAAAGATGATTTTCTACCTCTGTAGAGCCCATTGCTCTGGTCTGTCCAGGCAATGGGATGAGTATTGACACCGCCATAGACATCCATTACCCTTGTTTACATTCTGACCCTCGTTTCCAATAAATTGTCCAAAGTCAGTTTTTTTGTTTTAACCAACCTGCATTCAGATGTCCATACTGATGCTCATACAGGTTAAATTTGCACCCCTAGAGCGCTGATCCTGTGCTGGAACAGGTTAATGGGCTTTAGAGACGAGTAGTAATAAATCGCACCTTTAGTTCATTTTCAACAGGACCGTAGTGTTCACGCCACGCATGTTGTTTGTTGCGCACACGCCTGTGATTCTCATCTATTGACACTGAGTGTCACGGTGGAATCACTGTGATAACGCATGTGTTTCAGTCTCCCTGTCTGCAACACCCTTAATATGAGCTGTATCTACCTATGGATGTTCATACTGGTGTCAGATCACATTATATGAGTGTTATGTGGCAAAGGTAAACATTTTGACATAGTGTGGTGAACAGCTGCTTTCACTCACTCTCTCTCTCTCACACACACACACACACACACACACACACACACACACACACACACACACACACACCGCCACTCTAGCTTGCAATGGAGGTTAATGGCAATGCGGAACGGACAATTGTAGTTTGAAAAAGCGAATGCGTCTTAATACGTGTTAAATAATACTATGGTTTCTGAAATCATTTTGTCTGTGTGTGTGTGGGTGTGGGTGTGGGTGTGTGTGTGTGTGTGTGTGTGTGTGTGTGTGTGTGTGTGTGTGTGTAGTTTGTCAGGATGTCTGGTCACAGAGAAAGGCTGTTCTTCTCTGACCTCAGCTCTGCGCTCCAACCCTTCCCATTTGAGAGAGTTGAACTTGAGCTTCAATCATCCAGGAGAATCAGGAGAAAAGATGCTCTCTGCTGTTGTGAAGGATCCACACTACAGACTGGACACTCTGAGGTATGAGAGTGTGTGTGTGTGTGTGTGTGTGTGTGTGTGTGTGTGTGTGTGTGTGTGTGTGTGTGTGTGTGTGTGTGTGTGTGTGTGTGTGTGTGTGTGTGTGTGTGTGTGTGCGTGCGTGTGTGTGTGTGGGTGTGAGTGCGTGCCTGCCCACTCGATTGCTCTAGCTTTAGAGAAGGACACAATGTTCTCATTCATACTTTGATGCTGTTATGTGTTATTTGACATTTAATGGTTTAAAATCATCATAATTATATTATCATAGATAATATTCAGGTGTGTCTTTGTCTCTCCTCCAACTCCAGTGTGGACCACGGTGGAGAGAACATGCTGACACCTGGTTTGAAGAAATGTAAGTTTTTATTCTGTTTTATTTATTAAATCAAAGCATCACATCAGCTATTTCATATTTATTTATTTGTTGAAAGGCAAATAGAATTAAATGCATTAGTGGCATCAATTAGATAGAGACATAGAGGATAGAAGTCTGAGGACACCTCGGATCCGAGACCCCAAAATGAGTCATTAGAATGGAATGATTAAAACATTTACTGGGTTTGGGAACTGTGAGCAACTCTTAGATCCTGGATATCTGTGGTGATGTACTATTGAAAGGCTTGGGACGTCTAACGCCCTAGGAGTTGGACGGTGTGGTCAGTGATATCACTTCTATATGCGGTGGAGGCTGCACTGATCTGGAACTAATGGCCAGAGAAGTTGTCAGCAGGGTATCCAGCCTTGGTCAGGACTTGGCAGAGATAGAGGATCCAGTGTCTGGTGGAGATGGTAGAGGATCCAGTGTCTGGTGGAGATGGTAGAGGATCCAGTGTCTGGTGGAGATGGTAGAGGATCCAGTGTCTGGTGGAGATAGTAGAGGATCCAGTGTCTGGTGGAGATAGTAGAGGATCCATTGTCTGGTCAATAGCCTTAATTCCTCAAAGTATTAACGAGAGAGTGAGCCGTCTTATCTCATTATGATCTGCTTGGATTAGGAAATTGTGGGTGACTGAAATCCATGTTCAGCATCTGAGGAGTGCCATGAGGGATAGTGATTGATTAATGATATGTACGGTGGTTTGGTTGTCTGATTGAATGAGAACTGAGCGGCTGGTCTATTCATGACCCTAAAGAGAAGAGCTTGGGAAGTGGTGGGGTAGCAGCTGGGCCGGTGGGACGGTTGCTTTTTGGCTGCCTATCTGATGGTGGCTGGGGATGTGGCATAGTCATGAGGGCAGGGAATGAGGGAGAAGCAACAGATTTAGATGCTGGTTTTGCTGCAGAGAGAACACACTCAGTGGTGAGGTGTGCAGGGCAGCCGCAATGCTACAGGACAGAGCTGTTCTGTCAGCTCTACACCAGCACAACAGGAATATTAGTCTGGTGGATATAAATGAATTGTTACAGTAATATTAGTCTGGTGGATAGAATTGAATTGTTACAGTAATATTACTCTGGTGGATATAAATGAATTGTTACAGGAATATTAGTCTGGTAGATAGAAATGAATTGTTACAGTAATATTAGTCTGGTGGATATAAATGAATTGTTACAGTAATATTAGTCTGGTGGATATACGTACATGAATTGTTACAGTAATATTAGTCTCGTGGATAAGTTAATTGTTACAGTAACATTAGCCTCGACACCCAGGCTTTCATTTTCGTTCGCGTTGCGCGAAAACGGAAAGCCTGGACTAGCCTGTTACACAAAGTGGCCTTGAGGGGGGAGTCAACCTTCCGGGGTGGGCGTCGCTCTAAATGATGTGACGTAGAACAGTAGTGGACGGGCGTGGGAGGGGCCGGGGATGACGACACGTTGGTGAGATCAAATCAGATCAGCTCGATCTGCCGTGTGGATCCCACGGCACCCCGCCCCCCCCAAGGCCAAAATCATTGCGGGTTAGGCCAGGCTACAGTAATATTAGTCTTGTAAAGCAAATTGTAAAAGTATGCGTTGAGTGTGTGACCACGTTGTGATGGGTGGCCCCAATGGTCGTGACCGATAGTAAAACAGTCAACTGTTTTCATCAGTCGCAACTGATTAATGATCTAGACCCGAACTAACGGCTGCACCATCTGTCACGACCGTTTGGCCATCCGTCACGACGTATGCTGTATGGAAGCATATGGGCACATTTATTCAAATGGCAATTCAAATGGCAATTGGCAATTCAAATGGCAATATCACATGGCAAAATGGCAATTCAAATGGCAAATGGAAATTCAAATGGCAAAATGGCAATTCATATGGCAATACTACATGGCAAATGCCAATTCATTCCTTACTTAATTGTAAAACAATAAATACCATGGTATACTTGCACATTTATTCAAATGACAATTCAAATGGCAAATGGCAATTCATATGGCAATACGACATGGCAAATGGCAATTCAAATGGCAAAGTGGCAATGCAATCCTTACTTAATTGTAAAACAATAAATACCATGGTATACTTGCACATGTATTCAAATGGATATTCAAATGGCAAATGGCAATTCAAATGGCAATACCACAGGGCAAATGTCAATTCAAATGGCAAAGTGGCAATGCAATCCTTACTTAATTGTAAAACAATAAATACCATGGTATACTTGCACATTTATTCAAATGGATATTCAAATGGAAAATGGCAATTCAAATGGCAATACCACATGGCAAAATGGCAATTCAAATGGCAAATGGCAATTCAAATGGCAATATCACATGGCAAATGGCAATTCAAATGGCAAAGTGACAATGCAATTCTTACTTAATTGTAAAACAATAAATACCATGGTATAGTTGCACATTTATTCAAATGTCAATCCAAATGGCAAATGGCAATTCATATGGCAATACGACATGGCAAATGTCAATTCAAATGGCAAAGTGGCAATGCAATCCTTACTTAATTGTAAAACAATAAATACCATGGTATACTTGCACATTTATTCAAATGGAAATTCAAATGGAAAGTATGCAAAATAAGAACATTCTTTAATAACTTTTTGCATATTAAAGTGTCGTTTTGAATTGCCATTTTGCCATGTCATATTGCCATTTGATTTGCCATTTTCCATTTGAATTGCCATTTTGCCATGTCATATTGCCATTTGAATTGCCATTTGCCATTTGAATTGCCATTTTGCCATGTCATATTGCCATTTGAATTGCCATTTTGCCATGTCATATTGCCCTTTGAATTGCCATTTGCCATTTGAATTGCCATTTTGCCATGTCATATTGCCATTTGAATTGCCAATTGCCATTTGAATTGCCATTTTGCCATGTCATATTGCCATTTGAATTGCCATTTGCCATTTGAATTGCCATTTTGCCATGTCATATTGCCATTTGAATTGCCATTTTGCCATGTCATATTGCCATTTGAATTGCCATTTGCCATTTGAATTGCCATTTTGCCATGTCATATTGCCATTTGAATTGCCATTTGCCATTTGAATTGCCATTTTGCCATGTCATATTGCCATTTGAATTGCAATTTTCCAATTGAATTGCCATTTTCCCATGTCATATTGCCATTTGAATTGCCATTTGCCATTTGAATTGCCATTTTGCCATGTCATATTGCCATTTGAATTGCCATTTTGCCATGTCATATTGCCATTTGAATTGCCATTTTCCATTTGAATTGCCATTTTGCCATGTCATTATGCCATTTGAATTGCCATTTGCCATTTGAATTGCCATTTTGCCATGTCATATTGCCATTTGAATTGCCAATTGCCATTTGAATTGCCATTTGAATAAATGTGCAAGTATACCATGGTATTTATTGTTTTACAATTAAGTAAGGAATGAATTGGCATTTGCCATGTAGTATTGCCATATGAATTGCCATTTTGCCATTTGAATTGCCATTTGCCATTTGAATTGCCATTTTGCCATGTGATATTGCCATTTGAATTGCCAATTGCCATTTGAATTGCCATTTGAATAAATGTGCAAGTATACCATGGTATTTATTGTTTTACAATTAAGTAAGGAATGAATTGGCATTTGCCATGTAGTATTGCCATATGAATTGCCATTTTGCCATTTGAATTTCCATTTGCCATTTGAATTGCCATTTTGCCATGTGATATTGCCATTTGAATTGCCAATTGCCATTTGAATTGCCATTTGAATAAATGTGCCCATATGCTTCCATAATGCTGCGTCACAAAGTGATTTTACTGTCTGTCCAATGAGCTTGTCTCAAAACACCTCCCTTTGGGGTTTGTTCATCTGTCCAATGACAATGCAGATACTTTAGCAACTGTTGCTATGCAGGTCAAGCTTTCCTCTTCTAACGTACCGATTGGACAAGGCTGGGTTGGGGAGGGGCTTAGAAGGGCTAATTATCACCTGAAAATGCGCACACACGCACGCACGCACGCATGCACGCACGCACACACACACGCGCGTGCACACACACACGCACACACACACACGCACACACCCCCCCTCTCTCTCACACACACACACACACACACACACAAATACAAACACACAGAATGTGACAGATTAACACACAGGTCTTATTAATTATTTTTTATTACGTTTTATTTATAAACTGCTGGTGTTTATCTACACATGAAGATGTGCACATGGACCCACTTCACTTTGCATCTGGAAAAAATTACCCTAATGATGTCACCAACATTTGTTGAATGATGTAAAACTGTATTGTGTTTTGTTCTTCTCATCAGATGTGTGTGAACTCACACTGGATCCAAACACAGCATACAGAGCCCTCCGTCTGTCTGAGAACAACAGGAAGGTGGAATGGGTGAGAGAAGATCAGAACTATCCTCCTCATCCACGCAGGTTTAAGACCTACGAACAGGTGGTGTCCAGAGAGACACTGAGTGGACGCTGTTACTATGAGGTACAGTGTAGTGGAACGGTTCGTGTATCAGTGGCACACAGAGAATACCTCACAGAGGGTGGTGACAGTTTGTTTGGACGCAATGATAAGTCCTGGAGTCTGATCTGTGATGGTGA
>CM076986.1:41671747-41746747 GCA_039105355.1 Benthosema pterotum | reverse complement strand
GAGTTGAACCCACGGCTCACTGTCAGAATCGAGTTGAGATAACTCTCTAGACCAGTTGTTGATTAATAATGTATTTTAAATTGTTGATATGATCGATATTCTATTATTGTTATTTTCCTCAGCATTGTGTTCTATAGACTGTCATGAAGTGATTGTATAAGAATTACATTAAATATTTACCATTAAGTGGTTATTAAACAGCAGTGTGATTTCACCCGAATGTGTACCAGCAAATGTTCATAATTCATCCTCATCACATTAATGTAAATATTTACAAATTAGAATGTGAATTTATGTATAAACAATGTTAATTGGTCTGATTATGGTCTGATTATCCTGTAGTGTGGAAACAATAGTTATTTATACATTATTTTTGCCGATTTAGGTAATAAAAATGAATACATTTTTAAATTAAATATTTCACATTAAGTGGTTGTTTGTCAAACATCAAACTGCATTTCAGCCTAATGCGTACCAGCAGTATGTGAGCCAAATAACAGATCTACAAGATCACATCCTACACTCTAGGATAGATACAGTAGGTGGTCTAGAAAAAACATTTGTATTGTAATGTTATACAAGTTTTGGAAAATGACTTTTTTTATTGACTAAATCAATAGCTTACTGCATAGAAACTATTCTTCCAGTACTCTTAAATGAATTGCTTTAATATGATTAGATAAATTCCAAACCTTATATTACAGGATTTTTAAATTTTATTATTATTATTTTATTTTTCTGTCTCATTTAAAAATATTTCCAGTTATTTCATGGCTGAGGGAATCATGAACATTCAGCAAAACATTTGTAATGTATTGTTAAAATGAGTTGCTTTCATACATAGTTCTACGTTGTAAATAGTAAATTTTGTCCATTAATGTGCTGAGGGTGAATGATGAACATTCATCACTGTGTTTCACATTTCATTTCAACAGTCAATCACTTCATCACAGTCTATATAATACTGGAACAATGTTGAAATACCAATAATAATAATAATCATCATCAATCATATAATTAAAAAATAAATCTCAGCGGTCTGTACACCTGTAGACATGTTGTAGGTTTGACTTACGATCCTGATGGCCTTTAGCCGTGTCTCCCCATCTCTCTCCCCCTTTCCTGTCTGTCTACTGTTACCTATTATTGTTTCCTATATTCTATCACTGTATATTATATGCTTTAGTTTATAGTCTGTCTTTTCACATTGTTGCTCATATTAGGAGACTCATTATTGAGATGAATGATTGTTAAATAGGGCTGGAAATTATAGGGTCAAGTATTTGAAAAAGGTTTTGGAATTTCTTTGTTTAGAAATGTGTGTGATATATTGTTAAAGTTTCATCACATTATTTAATACATTGGTAGAGATGTGTGTGATGATATAATCTTCAATATTAAATATTGTTTTATCACATAATTGGTTGTTGTTTATCAGACGCTGTCGTCCACAGTGAGTTAAAATGTTGTTTTGTTGTTGTTTATCAGACGCTGTCGTCCACAGTGAGTTAAAATGTTGTTTTGTTGTTGTTTATCAGACGCTGTCGTCCACAGTGAGTTAAAATGTTGTTTTGTTGTTGTTTACCAGACGCTGTCGTCCACAGTGAGTTACAATGTTGTTTTGTTGTTGTTATCAGACGCTGTCGTCCACAGTGAGTTAAAATGTTGTTTTGTTGTTGTTTATCAGACGCTGTCGTCCACAGTGAGTTAAAATGTTGTTTTGTTGTTGTTTATCAGACGCTGTCGTCCACAGTGAGTTAAAATGTTGTTTTGTTGTTGTTTATCAGACGCTGTCGTCCACAGTGAGTTAAAATGTTGTTTTGTTGTTGTTTATCAGACGCTGTCGTCCACAGTGAGTTACAAAGCAGAAACATGGATCCTGATCAACCAACTACAAGGTCAGCGTTAATGATTCATAATAACTCCCTCTTTCAACTGTGTGAAAATGTTCTATTAGGAGTAGTGCAGTGTGTAATGTTATAAATTAATGTTATATGTTCTATCTACCAAATGTAGTGCGTTATGGCCATCCATCCATCCATCTTCTTCCGCTTATCCGAGGTCGGGTCGCGGGGGCAACAGCTCTACCAGGGAGCTCCAGACTTCCCGGTCCCGAGCAACATTGGCAACCTCCTCCTGGGGGATCCCGAGGCGATCCAAAGCCAGAGAGTCGATGTAATCCCTCCATCTGGTCCTTGGTCTGCCCCGGGGTCTTCTCCCAGTGGGACGTGCCCCGAGGACCTCCCTAGGGAGGCGCTCGAGTGGCATCCTAACCAGATGCCCGAACCACCTCAGCTGGCTCCTTTCCAGGTGAAGGAGCAGCGGCTCTACTCCGAGTCTCTCCCGAGTGACTGAACTTCTCACCCTATCTCTAAGGGAGATGCCAGCCACCCGCCGGAGAAAACTCATTTCGGCCGCTTGTATCCGCGACCTCATTCTTTCGGTCATGACCCACACTTCATGACCATAGGTGAGGGTAGGGATGAAGATAGCTTGGTAGACAGAGAGCTTTGCCTTCTGGCTCAGCTCTCTTTTCGTCACAACAGTGCGGTATAACGACTGTAATACCGCCCCTGCTGCTCCGATTCTCCGGCTGATCTCCCTCTCCATCTTCCCCTCACTCGTGAACAAGACCCCGAGATACTTAAACTCCTTCACCAGGGGTAATACCTCGTTCCCTACCCGGACTGTACAATCCACCGGTTTCCGGCTGAGAACCATGGCCTCAGATTTGGAGACGCTGATCCTCATCCCAGCCGCCGTACACTCGGCATCGAACCGGTCCAGTGAGAGTTGTAGGTCTCCGACTGATGGAGCCAATAGGACCACATCATCTGCAAAAAGCAGTGATGCAACCCTAAGCTCCCCCAACCTGCGTTATGGCGTTATAATCTTATGTAGTGTGAGGGAACAAAGCTTTAAATTGAGCCTTTTATTTCAGGAGAATTCATTTAGACTAATAATTCAGATATCTTTTCCTACTGCCCTGTGTACCATCAAAAATGAAACACAGAAAAAACAACAATGATTTTACACACATGAAAACAAAATATATATTTTAATTAATAGTGCATCATCACCCCAAGGGCTCTTTGTGCATATTACAACAATACACAGCTAAATATTAAAATAAATAATCAGGCAGCACAATTTTATTTTCAGGAATTTATTAAGATTGTTATTAAGATTAAGAATTTTGATAAAAGATACAGAAAAATGAAAATGTTCCAATTTTTTGGCAGTAATTGTTTGACGTGCCCACATAACGACCATGGATGTGGTCAAAAATGTGAGTCGGTTAACTCCAGAGATGAGCCGACCTCCCCAACAAACAATTGCACACACACACACACACACACACACACACACACACACACACACACACGCACACGCACACACACAATTTCTGGTATTTATAGATTTACAACCAATAAAACCACCTTGGTGTTTGTCTCATGTTTCATTGACCTGAAATCAACCTCATGATGTTAGACTTTGATACGGAACATACGGTATTTCATAATCACAACGTTTAATATATAACTCACATTTTAAGAAGCACTAAATTATTTTCCTTGGACGGTACATCATTATGACATTCATATAGTCAATAGAAAACATATACTGTAGTGGGGTTATATGGAATGTACAATTTTCATATAGTCAATAGAAAATATATAGTGGGGTTATAAGGAATGTACAATTTTCTCATCATCATCATCATCATCTCATTATAGTCCATACAATTGTCTTTGGTTCAGTCTGTGAACAGAGAATACATGTAGTGCAGCATGGTGATGTGACAATAAGATATGATATGAGGGTTGATCATCACAGATCAGGGTCTCCTGTACCCAGCTGTGTCTCCATGAAGAGTGACCGGTCTAAGGGAGGACGAATTGACTTCAAAGATTGACACCACTATCATAAAACACATGATTATTAGTCTGATCAGAGGTCATATCTGATTACAGAACATGAACACGTTATTGTTTCAAGTACAAAGTGTTAATTGTAGGTGCTCTGTACAGAAGGATTGTTTCTGCTCTGAAAGTGACATCATGTTAGAGAAGAAGATAATATTATCCTAATAATTACATGTTAAATGTCCACAGTGTGAGTCAACGTAAGGTGGGCTCCAAGATCAGCAGTCTGATCAAGCAGCTGACCACAGATCAGAAGACCCACAGCAACTCCTCGCCAGTAGACCTCCGTGAAGACACCTCTGTGGCCTTCAGTGGGTGAGTCAGGAGATGAATCATGGTGTTGTCTTCATGAAGACACCTCTGTGGCCTTCAGTGGGTGAGTCAGATGAATCATGGTGTTGTCTCCATGAAGACACCTCTGTGGCCTTCAGTGGGTGAGTCAGGAGATGAATCATGGTGTTGTCTCCATGAAGACACCTCTGTGGCCTTCAGTGGGTGAGTCAGGAGATGAATCATGGTGTTGTCTCCATGAAGACACCTATGTGGTCTTCAGTGGGTGAGTCAGATGAATCATGGTGTTGTCTCCATGAAGACACCTCTGTGGCCTTCAGTGGGTGAGTCAGGAGATGAATCATGGTGTTGTCTCCATGAAGACACCTCTGTGGTCTTCAGTGGGTGAGTCAGGAGATGAATCATGGTGTTGTCTCCATGAAGACACCTCTGTGGCCTTCAGTGGGTGAGTCAGGAGATGAATCATGGTGTTGTCTCCATGAAGACACCGCTGTGGTCTTCAGTGGGTGAGTCAGGAGATGAATCATGCTGTTGTCTCCATGAAAACACCTCTGTGGCCTTCAGTGGGTGAGTCTGGAGATGAATCATGGTGTTGTCTCCATGAAGACACCTCTGGTCTTCAGTGGGTGAGTCAGGAGATGAATCATGGTGTTGTCTCCATGAAAACACCTCTGTAGCCTTCAGTGGGTGAGTCAGGAGATGAATCATGGTGTTGTCTCCATGAAGACACCTCTCTGGCCTTCAGTGAGTGAGTCAGGAGATGAATCATGGTGTTGTCTCCATGAAGACACCTCTGTAGCCTTCAGTGGGTGAGTCAGGAGATGAATCATGGTGTTGTCTCCATGAAGACACCTCTGTGGCTTTCAGTGGGTGAGTCAGGAGATGAATCATGGTGTTGTCTCCATGAAGACACCTCTGTGGCCTTCAGTGGGTGAGTCAGGAGATGAATCATGGTGTTGTCTCCATGAAGACACCTCTGTGGTCTTCAGTGGGTGAGTCAGGAGATGAATCATGGTGTTGTCTCCATGAAGATGCCTCATTATGTTGTGTTGTCTTGGTTTCAGGGTTGATTATCACAAATCCGGGTCTCCTGTACCCAGCGTTGTCTCTATGAAGAGTGACTGGTCCAAGGGTATACCTATTGTATTCAAAGATGGACACCATTCTACTGATCAGAGGTCAGAATGTAAAACTATCAGAAAACTACACATGATATACTGTAGTTAGACTCTAAAATGAACCTGTTGTCTCTGTCTCTTTTTCATGTTGCATTGATCTGAAAACAACCTCATGTTGTTAGGATTACAATTTAGGCATTTGACATTCGAGTTACAGTACACCAAGTAAAACATAGTAATGCATCACATTATACATACACACAGAATTTACAATTGTCGTTTATAATAAATAAAATAATAATAATTGAAAATGATTAGAGCTCATAATCAAAGTTTAATATCTAACTCACATTTTAAGAAACACTCCGTTGACACATACACAGATAAACATCAAAGGGAGCCTAAGCCCTTTGCCCTTTATGGGAACTCTAAACAACTGCCCTTCCCAAACCAGACCATGAATGCATCATTTACTACATGGTAAAAGAATTGCTTTTAAATGTCATATCAGAAGGCAGCATTCAGGAGAAATGCATTTTTCAATCTGCCCTGAACTGTTGTGCTATTATTTTCGCTAAGAGTGCCCTTTTAGTTGAAATCCATACCTTCTCTGCACGTCCTGACAATATTTGTATCATTCGAAATTCTTGTGAACTGTGTTTAATTTGACATAGAAATATTAGGTTGTGTTGTCATGGTTTCAGGGTTGATCATTATTCATTACAGATCAGGGTCTCCTGTTCCCAGCTGTGTCTCCATGAAGAGTGATTGGTCCAAGGGTATACCTATTGTATTCAAAGATGGACACCACTCTACTGATCAGAGGTCAGTGTGGATATCTATCACAAAACACATGCTAGTTCTATTAGACTCCACTGATCAGAGGACAGAATATAAAATTATAAGAAAACAACACATGATATAGTTGTATTAGATTCTAAAGTTAACCTTTTCTGAAACAGAGGTTAAGTCCATGGGCGTTATCACCATTCATTGTGCGGGTGCCTCAGCACCCGCAATTTTTCACTTCGGATTCTTCTTTTTTTTTGCGGGGGTGCTGCGACTTTTAAAAGTGGTTGGAAAAAATCCCCTGGCCGTCAAATGTTTATTGTCATTCCATGGAAGTGCACATAAATGTGTCATAAATAGGCTAGTGATATTCATCATCATTTCAAACAAAATAATAGGCTACCAAGCATAGACTTATCGGGTCTGTTATGATGTGCGCTGTTAATCCACTACTGGCAGTCGCAAAATGTTGAGATTTGAACAAGCCACAGTTCACTGGTGAATGGTGAATAACAGTATTTATGATATAGTAAATTAAATATTACGTCCAATGTTTATTGGGAAGTCCTTACTTTAAAAAAAAAAAGTTGGGAAATGAGTGAACTGTGGCCTGTTCAAATCTCAAATGTTTAACATGCGCATCAATGGACTGTCAGTGTCTTGAGAAGTGGTGCAGCAGGTGCACTAATTGGCGACTTTCCCCAGTGGTTAAAGGAGAATTCCACCCCAAAACATAATGGGCACCATCTACCTTGATTCCTGTGACATGATACATAATGCCCTTGATTCTTGACATAGATGCCCCCTTTTCTACATTTCACTCTGAGGTCCCCCTCCCTCCAATGCAGTTTGCATTATAGCTGCTTAATAAGTGACTGAATTGAAACTATAGTAGCCTATACAGCATAAACTCAATGCAAGTGAAAGGAAAATCACACCTGTGTAAAGAAGCCGGTCACTTTGCATTATCTAGCCCACATATGTCAAACTCAAGGCCCGGGGGCCAAATCAGGCCCGTGAATGAATTATCTTTGGCCCGTGGGATGATATTGAATTAGTATTAGAACTGGCCCTCTGCTATATTGCACACACCATGATAAGAAATTAATGCAACTAACTGTTTTACTTCCTCAACTCAGTCTTATTTAGCTTTAACATATTTTGACCTGATTGTACAAAATGTTCACTCCAAAAGAACATATAATATTCAAATTTGCGCTGTGTTTTGCGCTGTGTTTTAACATTTTTCCCGAAAAATAGCAGGTGTTCACGTCTCATAGCGCGCCACACTGTGGCGCGCTATGAGATGTGAACACCTGCTATTTTTCAATAAAACTTAAGTTTTAAGTTTTATTGAAAAATATAGCAGTTTACGTCATCGTAAACCGGTGTTGAAACACAGACCGGTGTCTCCGGCCCTCGACTTGTACCAAGTCTTCTATTTCGGCCCACTCTGTATTTGGGTTTGACACCCCTGATCTAGCCTAACATTTGGATAGTTGGTGTCAAGGTGACATGCTCACTATGGCCCTCATTTATCAAAGGAGCGCAAATTCGTCCCCATATTCCACCATGGGTTTTGGAGTGCACACAAGTCCACACGGCATATATCAAGCGATCGCACACAGCTGATTCCTTCGTAATTTCCTTCCTACAATGATAAATGTGACGGCAGAAATCAACCTGACACGCCCTTGGAAACAGGCCGCTCCTCCGTTTCTTTGCGACATGAGCAACTGCAATACGACCAGCAACCATGGTGATGGGGAAAAAAAATAAAAACTTTCCACCGATCCTGCGGCGCGCCAGCCATTTTTAGGAAGAGCGCAGCCCCCCCCCCCAATCTCTCTCTCTCCCCCCATGAGTGTCGGACTGCTGCCTGTGAGTGACCACGCAGCCTAAATCAGAGATAGATAACTGCCAACAGTGACAAGACAGTTCATAAACTCATTACTCATATCAACCTTATGGTGTGATTGGTGATTAATAAATGAATCGATGGCATGCACATGACTGCAGGAGTGCAGGTGTTACATATTAGTGTGATGATGCTGATTTACAAGCTTTATCCTTCGTGCAGACCGTTGTAGGCTACAAACCAGACGTAGGCTACTGTAAATCCACAGCGGCGCAATCTCCCGCCGATCCGCAATCACTCCCGAAATTGCTCTCGCAAGCAGTACTGTAGATTTGCAGTTTATCTGAGTGACTCAGGCGAACATATAAGCGCCTAACGTAGCATCATTGTAAATAGTCAGGCTGTGCATGTATTTGTCACTGCAAATAAAAGTGGCTTTTATTTATTTATTTATTTATTTCATCGGGATTAGTCATCTTGCATAGCCTATATATGCCTTTCCAACCCTATATATTTTTTTCATCTGTATCATTTATTACGTTTTATAGCTATTAGGAGTGAATAGATAACTTTAGATGCCTTTCTGCAGTTCAGACAATGCTGCTCCGCTTGTTTAGGACAGAAAAACAGGCAAGGACAAATCCTACGACAGCTCCCGACCTGACGTGGGTTTTGTGCGGACGTAGGATCAACTTCAAGTTCATGGTGGGAATGATAAATGTCGAACAATGCGGGAATTCTGCTCTACGCACGCTCTACATTCATTTTTGGGTGTACACCACGTTGATAAATGAGGGCCTATATATGTGTATATATATATATATATATGAGGGTCTACTCAAGAGGTGTATGTATTTCCTCAGACAAATTACTAACAGGTTACATTATAGCAGAAAAAGTGTTTTAGGTGGGGGGAAAGGCCAAAAATTTAATGTATGCCATGAACCAACATCAGCACCCCCAATTTTCTAGAGGTGGCGACGCCCCTGGTTAAGACACACCTAGAACAGTGAACAGTAAAAACAGCTGACCTCAATACTCATATCAGCAGTATTGACCTGAGATCAACTTTGATACAGAACTTAAGATACAGAACATTTTATTACATTCAATCAAAGGCATTATTATATAATAAGTAATGTAATTAAAGCTGTCCTCTGAAATATGGCAAATCTTCAATATATCCTCCTATTTAAATTTGCTGTTTGAGCTTTTAGGTCCTTCTTGGGGGTGCACATGCTTATCTGACATTCAAAGTCTGTTATGCAGAAATCAACTGTTGGTCCGCGGTGTGTGCGTGTGCGTGTGTGTGTGTGTGTGTGTGTGTGTGTGTGTGTGTGTGTGTGTGTGTGTGTGTGTGTGTGTGTGTGTGTGTGTGTGTGTGTGTGTGCGTGTGTGTGTGTGTGTGTGTGTGTCCTCCACAGTGACCAGCAGCAGATATCTCAGCAGGATTCCAGTGGTGAGTCAGGTCAGGAACATCAACCAGACCTGGACTCCATATTTAAGGTAAATCAGTATACACCATCTTTATTTCTACACAAAATGGATACATAATAATGAGTTTATCATAACCAGTGTTGCCAGTAACGCGTTACTGTACTACTATTTCAAAACCAGTAGTCAGACTACAGTTACTTATTTAATATTAGATGCGTTACTTTTTCACATTTCACTCACATTTCACTCACTCAGCAACACGTGGATTCACTCAGAATCCACGTGTTCGAGGCGGCGTTCGAGGCGGCGTTCGATCGGAACATGCGGGCCATGGGTGGAGTTTATGGGGGTCGGGGGCAGGGGGCACGCACAGCAAGCACTCAGTTTCTGTCCCCTCAATGACTCTACTGTACTGTATGTCTCTATAGGCCTACTGATGGACACAATAATTAGCCTAGTGGTGGGGGATTGGGGAAACAATAGGAAGGACTTTCCAAGGCTCATTCAGACTGCTTGACACTCCGCCCTTCATTAATTCCGGCTTTTGTTATTATGCAATGCATATGTGGGCTTGTAGATCAACGGTTTTGATAAATATTGAAGAAAATAAAAACTTGTTGTAAAAATGTTCAAAAAAGCTTTGTTTGGCACAGAAGAGTTTTCCCAATAACTACTGCTTCTATACTGTAGAGCTATACTGTAGAGCCTACAGGTTAGTTAGGTGACATTCCCGCTCCACGTGTTGTTTCGTGGGCCGCGGCACGAGAGAGGGGGGGGGAGAAGTGATGATGTAGCTGAGTTTGTCAAATGATCTTCAGGTTTTGCATCAATTTGTCAACATAAAGAGAATCTTCTTGAAGTACAACACACCAACCCCATCCAGTGCTCCTGTGGAGTGTCTGTTTAGTCTGGGGGGCTTGGTGCTCACACCAAGACGAAACAGACTGTCTGACCAGAGGTTCGAGAAGCTTCTGCTAATGCGGTACAACCACTGGTTTACCGGCCCCAGTCCACAGTTTCTTGTATGAATCCTTCTCTAATGCGGGACAACTACAGGCTCATTAACACAATTTTGGTTCTGTTTTGTTTTGTTAAAGCACTCCTTGCTCTAATGCGGGACTACAGGTTCATTAAAGGTAGGGGAAGTGATTTCACTTTTGTCAGATATCACCCAAAAAATATTTTTTTTCTGTTAAAATGCTCTATTATAAGGTGTGGAAACCACATATGGAGTTTCCCCCTCCCCCACGTTAGCAGAGGAGCTAATAAAAGTTCCCCAGGTCACCACAATTCTCCTCCAATCAGGAGAGAGCAGCAGGTTCACATAGTGTAGCTACTGTTGGGGGCCCCTAGTGCACCAGGCTGGTACTACACCATGAATTTCAAATCACTTCCCCTACCTTTAAGATGTTACTGTAATTCATATGGATGATGTATGGAGTTAGGAATATTGTAGTTTATTCTCAAGCAAGGCTACTTTATTTTTACTTATAAGAAAAGTTCATTCATTGAATTGTCGTTAGCTTTTCAGTGGCATAATATTTTATTTTTGTGAGAAGAGTTATTTATGTTATTTAAGTCAATTTTATTTATATTTTTTATTATCTTTAACCAAGACACTTTATAATTTACATTAAGTCAGGTAAGACTGTTTTTTATTTTTTTTATTATATTAAAAAATGTAGGCCAAAGCCTTTTTCAGGAAGTAGTTTTCAAATGTCACTGTCAGTTTTAATTGTTCCAAATGTTTGACATTTTGTTGTTTTTGATGTCAATAAAAGTGAGTATTGGCATAACTGGTAGTCATTTTTATGTTGAGGGGGTGGGGGATCAGCCTTTGCTGTAAGTAGGGTGGCCAGATGTCCATCTTTTAGGCCGGACCGTCTTTCTTTTCAATGTCTTGCCCAGCCTCAGGGGCAGCATCAAGCTTGACATCTAATTCATTAAAATGCAGGAATTTGCATCTAAAAGTTACAAAATGTATCTACCCCAGACCCCCTGTTTCAAAAATGTCTTCCTTTTTGGTGCTAGTCCTATATGCCGCAAGTAACTAAAAGTAATCTAACTTAGTTACTTTCCAAATCAAGTAGTCAGTAACGTAACTAAGTTTCCAAGCAGTAGTCAGTAGTCAGTAGTCGATTACTGTTTCAAAGTAACTGTGGCAACACTGATCATAACAGCAAACATTAAGTATTGTGTCAAATAAAGCATTTTATAGGCTGAGAAGATGCTCTGCTGAAATCACTTCTGGAAAGTATTTAATCTCTGGGTGGTAGCCTGGCAGGGCAGAGAAAGTGCTTCCAAAATCCTGCTCTCAAACTGGGTGTCCAGTCTGCTGTAGGGCTCTCTTGGGCTTTCCGCCACTTTGAGAACCATTTTAATCTCTAATATTTTATTATATGTTTCAGCTGCTTGAACAGAAACTTGTGACGGTTGTGAAGAAAGAGATGAAGAGGTTCCAGAAGGTTCTGACAACAGATTACCCAGAATGCTTAGAGAGTCAGGGGGAGGAGGGGGAGGGGGAGAGGAGAAGCATCACAGAGGGAGCTCTGAAAATCACACTGACCCTCCTGAGGAGTCTGAAGATGGAAGATCTGGCTGACACCCTCATGATGAGTAAGAAAGACTATGTATATCTTTAACATTGATCAGTATTTACAACTTTAAAATGATGATCAGTAAGAGAGGCTTTCAAGTGGTAGTAAAGATCTTCTAATGGCAATTTTATACTCACTGGTTGCTTCTGTTCTTTGGTCATGTAGAAACTCTTGCTCCTGTCAGTCAACGACAGCTCAAGTCTAATCTGAAGAAGAAGTGTCAGAATGTGTCTGAGTGGATCTCTAAAGAGGGAACCCAAACCCTTCTGAAGCAGATCTTCACAGAACTCTACATCACAGAGGGAGGCAGTGGAGACGTCAATAAAGAACATGAAGTCAGACTCATTGAAGCAGCTTCCAGGAAACCAGCCAGTGAGACGCCAGTCAGCTGTGAAGACATGTACGAACCCTTACCTGGACAAGATGGACCAATCAAAACGGTGATGACAAAGGGAGTGGCCGGCATCGGTAAAACAGTGTTAGCTCAGAAGTATGCTCTGGACTGGGCAGAAGGCAAAAACAACCAGAACATCCAATTCTTATTTCCACTCACTTTCCGAGAGCTGAACCTGATGAAGGAGAAGTACAGCTTGGTGGAACTCCTTCATCATTTCTTTGGTGGGATCATGAAACCACTCATCTGCAGCTTGGAGGAGTTCCAAGTCATGTTTATCCTTGATGGATTTGATGAACTGAGGATTCCTCTGGACTTCCAGAACACCAAGATTGTAACTGATATCACCAAGCCAACCTCAGTGGATGTGTTGCTGACAAACCTCATCAGAGGCAACCTGCTTCCCTCTGCTCGCATCTGGATAACCACACGACCTGCAGCAGCCAATCAGATCCCAGCCGCTTATGTTGACAGAGTCACAGAGGTGAGAGGATTCAACGATCTACAAAAGGACGAGTACTTTGTCAAGAGATTTGGGGATGAAGAGCAGGCACGCCCAGTCATCTCCCATGTCAAGAAATCCAAAACTCTCCACATTATGTGTCACATCCCAGTCTTCTGTTGGATCACTGCCACAGTTCTGGAGGTCCTGTTGAAGACAGATGTGAAAGGATCGCTGCCAAAGTACCTGACTGAGATGTACCTCCACTTCCTGCTGGTTCTGTTCAGACAGAAGAGTGTGAAATATCATGACGGAGCTCAGACACATTCTGACAAGACCCCAGAGAATACCAAGATCATTCTGGCTTTGGGAAAACTGGCATTTGAGCAGCTAGAGAAAGGCAACCTGATTTTCTATGAATCAGACCTCAGAGAGTGTGGCATTGATGTCCGAGACGCCTCTGTGTACTCTGGCATATTTACACAGATATTCAAAGAGGAGAGAGGGCTACACAAGGACACAGTGTTCTGCTTTGTCCATCTGAGTGTCCAGGAGTTTCTGGCTGCTGTCCATGTCTTTGTGTCCTTCGTCCAGGATGGTGTCAACCTACTGTCAGAAGAACCACAAACAACCTCCACTGTGCCCCAGTTAGATCACCTCTACCAAAGTGCTGTGGACAAGGCCTTAAGGAGTCCAAATGGACACCTGGACTTGTTCCTGCGTTTCCTGCTGGGCCTCTCTTTGGACACCAATCAGAAACTCCTACAAAGGCTGCTGATACAGAAAGGAAAGCCCCTGCACACCAATCTTGAAACCATCAAATACATCAAAGACAAGATCACAGAAAATCCGTCTCCAGAAAGAAGCATCAATTTGTTCCACTGTCTGAATGAGCTGAATGATCATTCTCTAGAGGAGGACATCCAACAGTACCTGAAGTCAGGATGTCTCTCCACAGACAAGCTCTCTCCTGCTCAGTGGTCAGCTCTGGTCTTCATGTTGCTGTCTTCAGGAAAGGAACTGGACGTGTTTGACCTGAAGAAATACTCTGCTTCAGAGGAGGCTCTTCTGAGGCTGCTGCCTGTGATCAAAGCCTCCAAGAAAGCTCTGTAGGTTCAATGATAACTGGAGATATTTCATATACAACCCAATTCCGTTGAAATTGGGACGTTGTGTAAAATGTAAATAAAAACAGAATGCATTGATTTGCAAATCGTTTTCAACCTCTATTCAGTTGAATACACCACAAAGACAATATATTTAATGTTCAAACTGATAAACTTTATTGTTTTTTGAAATTATACAATCTTTTGTAAATTGATCCCTGCAACACGTACCAAAAGAGTTGGGACGGGGGCAACAAAAGACTGGGAAAGGCCATGAATGCACAAATAACGCCTGTTTGGAACATTCCACAGGTAAACAGGTTAATCTTAAACAGTTTAATATCGTGATTGGGTATAACAGGACCATCCCAGTCGTTCACAATCAAAGATGGGACGAGGTTCACCACTTTGTGAACAATTCTGTGAGAAAATCATCCAACGTTTTAAAAACAATGTTTCTCAACATTCAATTGCAAGGAATTTGGTGATTTCATCATCTACAGTCCATAACATAATCAAAACGTTCAAAGAATCTGAAGAACTTGCTATACTAAAGCGACAAGGCTGAAAACCAACACAGAATACTTGTGACCTTTGATCCCTCAGGTGGCTCTGCATTAAAAACTGACGTCATTGTGTAAAGGATATTACTGTGAGGACTCAGGAACACTCAGAAAACCATTGTCAGTTTACATAATTTGTCGCTACACCTGCGAGTGCAAGTTAAAACTCTACCATGCAAAGCAAAGCCATACTTCAGAAAGGTTGGTTTGAAAAACAACCAGAAAAACAACCAGAAATGCCTTCTCTGGGTCCACTATCTAGGGCATTAACGACTTGAGATTTTTTCAAGTCGACTTGTCAGACAGTCAAGTCGATAAATTATCGATTTATCGTTTTATGGCGCGGGGGGGGGGGGGGGGGGGGGGGGGGGGGGGGGGGGGGGGGGGTCCGTCGTGGTGGTTCTCCGAGGGGGGTCGGGGATCAAATGGTGCCGCTATATGCCGGCGCAGTGCTTATAGAAAACACATCGCGAGCCTACGCATTAATATGAAAACAGTATTGGCACACAGCGCAGCACAACGTCCACTATGGCCAGCCATAAAACACACAACGTTCTAACCACATGTTAGAACGCAACAGAAGACATACACACACGCTGGTTCTAACATAGCGGCCACATTATCAGAATACTATCCATTACATGTAGCCTCTTCCTCCTCCACCACCATACCGCGCCGCTTTCTTTTCTGATCCATTCAGTAAATTAATGAGAACGACGCGGACAGAAGCATGCGTCCCGTGCGTACTGCGTAGCCTAATGCGAAACGAGGAACAAGACGGTCCCTGTAGCACGAGGACGAGTTGATTGATGAAGTTCTGTATTTCGTTGACACTGTTTGCTGTTCGATCTGATCCGTGTACGTAATGATCATAGGAACGCCGCGCGCCGAGAGCGCAAGGCGCACGCAGCTGCATAAGATTGGTAAGCCTAAATTAAGGCTTTACTCCGATAGAGTTGCAAAGGAAACTTCAAAGGAGGCTTCTGTCCGTGAGTGACAGTAACCAATATTACAGTTGAATTATATACACACGCGTCGCACACATAGAGAAAGAAAAAAGGGGAAAACAAAGGTAAATGTTTAATTCCTCCTCCTTACTCCTTCGCACGGAGGAAGGGGAAAAAACAACTTATCGACTCGTGCTTTTTAGAGTCGACACGTGTTATGCAAATCGATGCATCGATGTATCGATTTTTGGGTTAAAGCCCTACCACTATCATTAGAAATGTGGACTCATCAGACCACAGCACACTTTTCCACTTTGTGTCTAACCATTTCAAATGATATTGTACCCAGAGAAGGCATTTCTGGTTGTTTTTCTGGTTTTTTTCAAACCAACCTTTCTGAAGTATGGCTTTGCTTTGCATGGTAGAGTTTTAACTTGCACTTGCAGGTGTAGCGACAAATTATGTAAACTGACAATGGTTTTCTGAGTGTTCCTGAGTCCTCACAGTAATATCCTTTACACAATGATGTCAGTTTTTAATGCAGAGCCACCTGAGGGATCAAAGGTCACAAGTATTCTGTGTTGGTTTTCAGCCTTGTCGCTTTAGTATAGCAAGTTCTTCAGATTCTTTGAACGTTTTGATTATATTATGGACTGTAGATGATGAAATCACCAAATTCCTTGCAATTGAATGTTGAGAAACATTGTTTTTAAACCGTTGGATGATTTTCTCACAGAATTGTTCACAAAGTGGTGAACCTCGCCCCATCTTTGATTGTGAACGACTGGGATGGTCCTGTTATACCCAATCACGATATTAAACTGTTTAAGATTAACCTGTTTACCTGTGGAATGTTCCAAACAGGCGTTATTTGTGCATTCATGGCCTTTCCCAGTCTTTTGTTGCCCCCGTCCCAACTCTTTTGGTACGTGTTGCAGGGATCAATTTACAAAAGATTGTATAATTTCGAAAAACAATAAAGTTTATCCGTTTGAACATTAAATATATTGTCTTTGTGGTGTATTCAACTCAATAGAGGTTGAAAACGATTTGCAAATCAATGCATTCTGTTTTTATTTACATTTTACACAACGTCCCAATTTCAACGGAATTGGGGTTGTATTACATGATCTGTTTACACTCAAAATTAATTACATGCTTTATCACTGTTTCTTCAGGCTGAGTGGCTGTAACCTGTCAGCAAGATGCTGTCAGGAGTTATCGTCAGCTCTCAGCTCCAGCTCTAGTTTGAGAGAAGTTGACTTGAGCAATAACGACCTTCAGGACTCTGGAGTCGACCTTCTGGCTGTGGGACTCGGGAGTCGACACTGCGTATTGGAAACTCTCAAGTCAGTATAAATGTCTTTAAAATTTCGGACAAGGCAGCATGCCATAAACCGTCTCTAAACATGTTACATTTACAGCCCTAGAGCAGTGAGCCTGTGCTGGAACAGGTTAATAGTGGTTTATAGTGTTATTAAAGATGATCAGTATCTACCTCTGTAGAGCCCCATTGCTCTGGTCAGTCCAGGCAATGGGATGAGTATTGACACCGCCATAGACATCCATTACTCTTGTTTACATTCTGTCCCTCTTTTCTCCAATAATTTGTCCTCAGTTTGTGCACGCGCCTGTGATTTATTTTAGACCTCCATCCTGAACCTTTTTTCCCTCGCTACATTATTCTCGTCTGTTGACACCGAGTGGCAAAGTGGAATCACTCTGATAATGCATGTTCTATTAAAAATGAGCTGTATCTACCTATGGATGTGCAAATTGTGCATACTGATGTCAGATCACATTATATGAGCGTTATGTGGCAGAAGTAAACATTTTGATGTAGTGTGGTGAACAGCTGCTTTCACTCATACACACACACACACACACACAAAAAGAATGGATGCAATGCTGTGAAATGTCATGGATATATGCGAAAAATCTCACTGTCTGTGTGTGTGTGTGTGTGTGTGTGTGTGTGTGTGTGTGTGTGTGTGTGTGTGTGTGTGTGTGTGTGTGTGTGTGTGTGTGTGTGTGTGTGTGTGTGTGTGTAGTTTGTCAGGATGTCTGGTCACAGAGAAAGGCTGTTCTTCTCTGACCTCAGCTCTGCGCTCCAACCCTTCCCATTTGAGAGAGTTGAACTTGAGCTTCAATCATCCAGGAGAATCAGGAGAAGAGATGCTCTCTGCTGTTGTGAAGGATCCACACTACAGACTGGAAACTCTGAGGTGTGTGTGTGTGTGTGTGCGTGTGTGCGTATGTGCGCGTGCGCGTGTGCGCGTGCCTGCCTGTCTGACTGTCTGGTCTTGTTCTCAATGTTCTTATTCATACTGTGATGCCGTTATGTTGTTTGATGTTTAATGTTGAAAAAATCACCATCAATTATATTATCATAGTAATTTTCAGGTGATTCTTTATCTTCCCTCCAACTCCAGTGTGGACCACGGTGGAGAGAACAGGCTGAAACCAGGAGTCATGAAGTGTAAGTTTATTTTCTGTTTTATTGATTCAATCAAATAATCACATCAGCTATTTCACTAGTAACAGACCACATTCAAATAAACACAGTTTTCCATTTTATTTAGAAAAGAAGGGACATTGAAAAGCAGATTGAATTAAATGCATGAATGAGAATTAGACATGGAGGATGGAGGAAGGAGTTGAGTTTGCCTTTTAGGCATGAGGATGTGTTGAGTTTGAACATGTAGAATTGGCGTTGTTTGTCCATATTGGGCTGTTTTACTATGTTTTAAAGTGAATACATTGATAGTGGTGGAATCGGATATGGTTAGGTCTGCAAGGCAGACATGCTTGTTAGGGATGAAGGTGGAGTTGGCAGTTGTGAATTCTGAGCATCTGAGGAAACAGAAAAAGGCTTGAAGGTTTCTCCAAGCTGTCCAGTAGGAGGATAGAGTAGAGAGGGAGATATCTTGGAGGATGTGGTTCCTGGAGATGGACAGAATGTTATGGAGTGGATGGTCTAGGGCACATACTAAAAAAAAAAACAATCTTTCAGGTATTCTTAAAGGAGTAGGAAAAGTGAAGAAGAAAATATAATGTTTTTAATTGTTTTATTTTTTATTATTATTATTATTATTATTATTATTATTATTATTATTATTATTATTATTATTATTATTATTATTATTATTTTGATTAAATGTTGCCAAAAAGCAACATTGGGCCCTATAGCAAAAATTCCTATCGGCCATTTTTATTCATGGTCAGAATAACATGGCAAATGTTGAAATACTTAACTAAAACAACTTCAGGGTTCATTTATGTGGTGTACTTTTTGGCTTTAGAACAGTATACATTTTTAACAATAACATCCATAAGTCACATTTTTAAAGATTTTTATTGGAGCAACAACAAAATGAAAATCAGTGAATCGGTACAAAATCTCAATTTCTTCTGTGTCTTGAGGCAACTTGTTGTGATTTGACATTTTAATGTAATTGAATTGAGTACATGTACTAAAGAAACCTAATTTAAGTCATATTCACTGAGAACTGTCTTATTTGCATTTCTGAAACGATGCCTATGGCCCTCCCCCAAACAAGTAATAGGTCACTGCACATTCCTGGCAATTCACACTTGCTCTACAAATTGAAACAGCCACATCCAATCATTGACTTTTCAGTTGTGATACTCCCAGGAACAGTTTTTGTCTCCAGTAGATGGTTTTCTTTGTAATCCATTCCACATTCCTCTTTCTTTCTATCTGACGCATCAGATTCAGAGTCACTGAGGTCTACTGTATGTCAATGAGAACTGATATTTGTTCCCAAGTCGAATCAGACAACAGTGAAAAATAGATGATGAATGGAAAAGCAGAGATGAAGAGATGGTCTTCCCGTCGTAGTTTATTGAAACAAAGAGTGCTTTCCGGCGTGGACCCGGAGGCCCACGCCAGAGCCGTGGGACTGGCCTGCTGGCTAGTTGCCCAAAAAGACACAAATGCTCAAAACAGTAAACACAGTAAATATATGTTTTCTAACAGAGGTGAATTAACATACATAGGTAGAGTCAGAAATACAGACAGAGTAATTTGATCAACATGGCTATAGCTTTTGCCCCTGTCTCTGTGCCTTCTACAGAACAATAGTGGCTGTTGATGTTCACATCTTGCTCTGGCTTCAAAGCCATCAACAATACTGTAGGTCTGAATGGTAATGTAAATGCATAAAGCTCCCTAGCAGAGCTAGCAGACAAAGTGGAGACATGCTGTCTGTTACTTGTTGTTTCAAATGTGACCTGTGTTTTGACATTTCACTATATGATAAATATACAGAAATATGGGAAATATGGATTCTTCATACACAACACTCCGTTCTGCACGAAGTCCAAGACAACCTGTGCAGTGAAGCGTTGACTTCTCATGTGCCTTACCATTCTGAAATGAAAAAATAAAAAAATAAAATAAAATAAACATTAGCACACTGCAATACTGCAACATTTCACAAGTCATACTATAATGTCTGACCAAGCTATTGTATGATGAGTCCTGCCTGGAAAACCCCCACATAAACAATTGAAGAAAAAAAAGTAAGAATGCACATTTACATGTAGTCATACAGTACAATAGTGTCTGACCAGCCAATTGTGTGATGATGGGTGGCCCTAAGTGGGCAATTCCTACACAGTGCCAGGTAAATAATGACCCAGCACTGTGCTTTGTCTTTGTCTTGAAATTAAAGTTTTAAAAAATAAGCACATACAGGTCTACACTAACTTTTAGTATGAATTGGATAAACTATTCCGAAACTATAAAACTACCAGTGCCAGGTAAACAATGACCCACACAATGTGAAAGATTATCACGCATGCATGCACACAAAAACAATGTGAAAGATTAACACACACACACACACACACACACACACACACACACACACACACACACACACACACACACACACACACACACACACACACACACACACACACACACACACACACACACTGTATTGTTTAAGGTCAGAATGTGACAAATTAACACACAGGTCTTATTACTTCTTTTTTATGTTTTATTTATAAACTGCTGCTGTTTATCTACAACCACTCACATCAAGATGTGCACATGGACCCACTTCACTTGGTAGTGGGTACATGCACCTGGAAAAAAATCACCCTAGTGATGTCGCCAACATTTGTTGAATGATGTAAAAACTGTATTGTGTGTTGTTCTTCTCATCAGATGTGTGTGAACTCACACTGGATCCAAACACAACACACAGACGCCTCCGTCTGTCTGAGAACAACAGGAAGGTGGAATATGTGGGAGAGAATCAGAACTATCCTCATCCACGCAGATTTAAGACCTGGCCTCAGGTGATGTCCAGAGAGACACTGAGTGGACGCTGTTACTATGAGGTACAGTGTAGTGGAGAGGTTTATGTATCAGTGGCACACAGAGAATACCTCACAGAGGGTGATGACAGTTTGTTTGGATCCAATGATAAGTCCTGGTGTCTGAGATGTGATGGTGATAATAAAAGCTACTCTGTGTATCACAATAAGCAGCGCACTAAACTCCCTGTCAGACCCTTCTCCTCCTCCTCCTCCAGAGTATCAGTGTATGTAGACCATGCTGCTGGCACTGTGTCCTTCTACACAGTGTCCTCTGACACACTGAGACACCTGCACACCTTCCACACCACCTTCACTGGACCTCTATGTGCTGGATTCGCTGTGTGGGGGTCAGTGTCTCTGTGAGTCAGGAGGAGGAGATTGTAGTGTGTGTGTGTGTGTGTGTGTGTGTGTACACTAACACTACACACACACATGAATGTGCATGCACACGACCACACATGCGTGCACACACACACACACACACACACACACAAATGTGCATGCCCGCATGTGCATACACACGGACACGCACACGCACACACAGGGTCCTCAGTGTTTATTGATGTGAATGATTGATATTTATTACCTGTAGTGTTTCATAGAACAACATGTTGTGACGAGTTGTAAAATCTGAACTCTTCACTGGATTCAACTTTTATCTGTATTTCATTATTGTTATTGTGGACAAAAATGCCATCTGAAATTTGTATATTCAACACCTCAGTGCATTTTGTGCACTAAATGACATTTTGCAACCCCCTCAATGACCCCTGGGGGTCCCTGGACCACACTTTGAGAACCACTGTTGTAAAAGACGCTTCTGTTTATAGAAAACTGTTTTATTAAAATTAATAAAAGGTATATTTGTCCATGAATCTTTGTCTTCATTGCTGTAATTGTGTTTTAGTGATGTAAAGGTTCTTTATTGTTGTAATTGTGTAACAGTAAATATTTGTGTCTCTAAATGTCTTGATGAAATGAACAGGATGGACCTTATTGTAAACCAGTAGAAATGCTTTATATGAATGAATTAATTAATGTCTTTATTTCATACAGAAACACACAAAAGACAGAATATAAAACACAAACACATTGTATGGTTTCATCCACTCACAGTTAACAGTCTGTGCATTGAGTTGGGATTTAAATGATTCTGCAAACTTTTAACATGTTTTAATCAAACCCTAAGATCAAAATAATGTATGGATTTCAGGGTTGTAGGTTCAGGACATTCTACAGAGAGGAGATGAAAAGGTTTGGCATAATGTATACAACCTACAACCATACAATAAACCTTACAGTAAATAAAACATCCCCAAAGTCTCTTCTAATGTCCATCAACTCCTTATTGGGAGTTGTCTCCACCCTTTGGTGTGGTCAGAGCTTTACCACCACACTATTAAGTTAGTGGAACCCAAACCACACCAGGAGGAGAATGACTTGAACAACCTGTGAAAGTGGACAGTGTTCATAGTGATCAGTTAAACACTGTGAAAGTGGACAGTGTTCATAGTGATCAGTTAAACCTGTGAAAGTGGACAGTGTTCATAGTGATCAGCGGTGGTGTTGATAGGTGGGGGAAAAGTTAGACAATTTTAGGGGGGGGGGGGGGGGGGGGGGCACTAAAAGCTTGCATTAATAAGGTTTTATTTGTATTGATTATTATAAAAAAAAAAAATTGATCTCAAAGTGCACCAGATTGAAGCATTTTAAAGGGGAATTCCACCCATTTTCAACATTCTAATATGTCATTAATATACCTTAGAAGTGCTGGGTGGACATGATAAAAACATTTCCCCATTCTGTGTTTCCTAGAAATGGAGGTCTGAAGAAAACCACTAACATGGTGAAACATCTTGATGACATCATCAAGATGTATTTCATCATGTTAATGGATTTCTTTAGACGTTTCTTTTTTTTTCTGAGAACGTACACATTTAACCAAATGAACCCGTTAGGGGTTCTCTCAGAAAAAATGTTGAAAATAGGTGAAATTCCCCTTTAACGCCGGGAAAGGGGGCCCATGTGGAAAAGCTTTGCAGGGGGCCCAGAATTGCTAGCTACGCCCCTGGTGATCAGCTAAACCTGTGTTAAACCAGAAACATCTAAGAGTTGTGATATTAAGGGAACAGAAAACTGTCTTCCAAGTTCTTCTGCCTTCATGTTTTCATTTTACTTTATAGCTGATGTAAACAAGTCTTAGTGTTTTTTGTTGTTTTTGTTTCTCCTGCACTTTCTGCAGGTCTAATGAAGAAACTCCACAGTTCTCCAAGCAGCCACATGGTGGCAGTATTTTATAACTACAACACTTCATCTAAATGATAGATCCTAGTAGTACAGGACCAGTTAACTTCATATGGATCAGAGAGCTCTCAGGTTCAGTCAGCAAAGTTCCAAAAGTCCATTAAGGGTCTCAAGGTGAACATGTCAGTTTGGTTCTGAAACATTTATAAATGTGTTTTGTAACAGACTACACAACTAGTGTAATAATGAAGGAAACATCTTCCATCTGGAATGGTAGAGCTACCAGCAAATTTGTAGCTGATACTGATAATAACAGCCAAGTGCATTTTTATGTTTATGCCAGTGTTTTTCAACCAGTGGTCCAGGGACCAGGTGTAACTCTTTGAGAGTGAAAAATGAAACCAAGTGGACCCTTGACGGTCCATTTGATTTCATTTTACACTCAAGAGAATATTCATCACCTGAATTAGCCCAAGTCTACACAACTAGAGAATGTAGAAGATTAATGGTCATTTTGATCTGTATGTTTGCCTGTTTTGTTTCTGAAATCCAGCCTGGAATTGTGGATAAAATAAATATTTAGTTTTGGGGTCTGTGGGGCTAAAATATCATCAAATGGTGGTCTGTGGCTCAAATTCTGAATAAATAGTGGGCCCTGGTATCAAAAAGGTTGAAAACCACTGGCCTATACTATTACTTTGACTTTGTGGTAATGACACTTTTACTTAATAAAGTCCAACCTATGAGTGAGTACAGAGTACTGTGTGATTCCAGATGACTTCTCTCACCACTGCATGTGCTGCAGCCAATGACATGCAAGTCAGCACATGATCACATGACCTGCACTGATCACATGATCTGCTGCAGTGCAGAGGGCTGACATCATGCTGTGGAGTCATGTATGTAGAGTCTACAGCTGCTTTTTAATAACTAGCACTTAAACACTTTCTAACTCTAGTGGTGTAGAGACAGTGATGGAGACGTGATGAGATGAACAAGTAAAGGACAGGACAGAAATGTATTGAAGCAGTGAGTGTTGGTTAAACATAACCATAATATTAATAACAGAAGCACACAGGTCTCCAGAGTGCACCACAACACACACCCAGAAACCTGTCCAGTCACTGCATGGATGTGTGAGTAGAAATTACATGCGTGTGAGGATGTAGTATGGACCTTACTTATATTTGTGTATGTGTGAATTCAACTAAATCAGTGGTTTTCAACCAGTGGTCCTTGAGAGGGTTCCAGGTGGTCCCCAGGCTAAATAATGATGGAAAGTTGGTTAACCAGATGTAACTCTTTGAGAGCGTAAACATGAAACCAAATGGACCCTTGCGGGTCCATTTGGTTTCATGTTTACACTCTCAAGAGTTAAAATAGATTAATGGTCATTTTCATCAGCATGTTTAAGTGTTTTGTTTCTGTAGAGAAAAACAAAAGAAATCTTTAGTTTTGGTGTCTGTGGGGTTAAAATGTAAACAAATGGTGGTCCTCCGTGGCTCAAATGCTGAATAAATAGTGGGCCCTGGTGTCAAAAAGGTTGAAAACCCCTGTCAGATGGATCTATAAATGCTGCTCCCCTGGTCCACCACCAGCCAAAAGGACCTCCTACACTGGAGGATTATTCTTCCTGACATGGTGCATAGTGTCTGAACACACATATAACAATTATTACATAATAGTCTTGTGATATTCAACTGCATTTCAGCAGGATTCACAGCAAGGAATTGCTTGAAAATAATAAACAGACAAAATAACTGAGCACATTAAATGCAAAAACTTGCAGTAGGCCTAATGAGTTTTGGGTTTGTTGACAAAATTGACAAAATGAATAAACCCTATTAAATAACAGTGAAAAGGACTGTGTGACACTGTTATTAACTGGGGACCCCTTTTTGGGGGCGAGGGTCATCAAGATACTGATACCGATAATGACACCAAAGTACATTTTTAATAGGCCTATACCAGTGGTTTTCAACCAGTGGTCCTTGAGAGAGTTACAGGTGGTTCAGGGCTAAATGGTGGGAAGTTGGAAGGTGGTGTATGAGTGTAAATGGAACAAAATGGATATTTTACACTCTCAAGAGTTAAAATATTCATCTGAATTAGCACACAACTAGAGAATGTGGAAAAGTAATGGTAATTTTGATGTGTATGTTTTGACTTATGTTTCTGAAATCCAGCCTGGAATTGTGGACAAAAGAAAAAGAAATCTTTAGTTTTTGGGGTCTGTGGGGCTAAAATGTCATCAATTGGTGGTCCGTGGCTCAAATTCTGAAAGTGGGCCCTGGTATCAAAAAGGTTGAAAACCACTGGCCTATATACTATTACTTTGACTTTGCGTTAATGACACTTTTACTTAATAAAGTCCAACCTATGAGTGAGTACAGAGTACTGTGTGATTCCAGATGACTTCTCTCACCACTGCATGTGCTGCAGCCAATGACATGCAAGTCAGCACATGATCACATGACCTGCACTGATCACATGATCTGCTGCAGTGCAGAGGGCTGACATCATGCTGTGGAGTCATGTATGTAGAGTCTACAGCTGCTTTTTAATAACTAGCACTTAAACACTTTCTAACTCTAGTGGTGTAGAGACAGTGATGGAGACGTGATGAGATGAACAAGTAAAGGACAGGACAGAAATGTATTGAAGCAGTGAGTGTTGGTTAAACATAACCATAATATTAATAACAGAAGCACACAGGTCTCCAGAGCAGGGGTGTAGTGGAGGGGGGGCGCGGGGGGACGGCACCCCCCACTTCTCACATCTAAAATATTTTTGGGTCTGAAAAAAATCATTAGCATGGTGAAATACATCTTGATGACATCATCAAGATGTGTTTCACCATGTTAATGAGTTTCCTTTTTTCTGAGAGAGTACAAATGGAACCAAATGGACCCGCTAGGGTCCATTTGGTTCACATTTGTACACTCTCAGAAAAAGAAAATCAAATGGGGGGAATTCCCCTTTCAGAGGCGTAAACATGGCGTAAACATGAAACCCCTTTGAGAGCGTAAACATGAAACCAAATGGACCCTTGCGGGTCCATTTGGTTTCATGTTTACGTTTCATGTTTACACTCTCAAGAGTTAAAATAGATTCATGGTCATTTTCATCAGCATGTTTGTTTTGTTTCTGTGGCCAAAAAAACAAAAGAAACCTTTAGTTTTGGGGTCTGTGGGGCTAAAGTGTAAACAAATGGTGGTCCGTGGCTCAAATGCTGAATAAATAGTGGGCCCTGGTGTCAAAAAGGTTGAAAACCACGACCTAAATGATATATTATGAAATATATCATTTATATATATATGAAAACACGCTGTGTGTGTGTGTGTGTGTGTGTGTGTGTGTGTGTGTGTGTGTGTGTGTGTGTGTGTGTGTGTGTGTGTGTGTGTGTGTGTGTGTGTGTGTACATATAAAACCTGGTCAGAGTCCATGTGAACATGTTGGTTCTCTGATGTCAGTTCATCTGTCATCCTATAGTATGTATAGTTTCAATGTGTTGTTTTATCTGTTGGTCTACAGTGTTCAGACTGATGATAGATTCTTATCTTACTTTACACTCATTTTCAACTCCAGATTGTTTTATAATGGGATGAATCTAGAGTAGCCCTAGATAGAGTTTTCAACAGGCCTGAACATTGAGGCCCTGGGCAGTGATCAGGCCCAAAACCTGACCTGGCCTGACTAATTAGCATAGATTTTAGGCCCGACCCCGCCCTGATCTTGTCAGGTCGGCCCAGTCGGTTTGGACAGAATTTGAGAACTCTATACAGAGTAAAAGTGAAAATGCCAATCAGCACCATCTTCGTAATAGATAAATACATAGACAGAAAAACAAAACAGTTATTATCATTATAATAAAATACTTGAATATTTATTATTGGTTCAGGTCTGGTCGCATTCAGGCAGAGTTTGAGAACTCTAGTCCTAGAATGTCTCTGTTGTTCCATATATGACAGTATTACACAAACATGGAGCCAGAGTCTGCTATTACAGGAATCTGGTGCATTGATACCTGTGTGGTTATGAATGTGGTCAATACTCTGTGTGTACTGACCCATTAAATGATTCTAAAGACATGGATTTAGATATAGTTCTCTGGTTTCATATTCATGTGTAAGTTCTGGCACAAAAGAAACATCTATTTAGTCAAATATCTCCACTTTCTCATGAGTGGCACACACATTTGTTTCTCTGAGCCAAGAGACTGTGAATGATTCCTTCCTGTTGATTACTGCAAACGTCATCTGGGAAACACAAGAGTTTGGGCTATTGCTCGACTGATAGAATTGGTCTATCACATCGGGGGTCATATCAGGGGTCCTATCGTATCGATGTCACCAATAGAAATTTAAAAAGTGCACAGCGCACCCTACTAGTTGCTACATTGTTTGTTTATGTTTATGTGGCAAAGTGATGCCAATGGTGCTGGAGAGTTTGACTGGTATTTGTCTCGTTCCCAAAATTCCATATCGGTCAGGATCTATTTGAGCCACACAATTGGCAGGTGGTTTGAACGTTTTGTTACCCTGGTCAATTGGTGTTGTCTGATGTTTGTGGTGATCAGG
This sequence comes from Benthosema pterotum, assembly GCA_039105355.1. NCBI lineage: Eukaryota > Metazoa > Chordata > Actinopteri > Myctophiformes > Myctophidae > Benthosema > Benthosema pterotum. Next base: position 41,719,103 of record CM076986.1, on the reverse strand, counting down.
GGAAGGTTTGATGAATGAAGTGCAGCTGGCATTATGAGAGTCTTTACCCTTTTAAAGGTGAGACACACGAGTTCCAACCCTCTGCAGTTACTGTTGCAAATTGTGTCTAGGTTTAGCTATGATCAGATACATGACTATTTCTAATGCTTCTGTTGTGTTACTACATGTTTACCTTGTTTACTGTCACTCTGGATGAACAATGTCTGATAAATGAATACAAGGCAGATTGTAAGTAAAGTTTATTAGATTATAGTCTTGCAGGGAATGAAACCTATTTCCATATACCGATTAGAATCCTCTTATCTTCATCCTCCAAAACACAACAGTGTCACACAAGGCATCAGGTGATCAGATCTACAAGCTCAATGTGCAGCACGAAGCAACACATTGTAGATTGTAGATGATATTTTTACTGAATTAGAATCCTGAACAGTCTGGACATTTGACGTTCACATCTGACAAACACAATGTGGAGAGAGTGTGGAAAGAGTGTGTGTGTGTGTGTGTGTGTGTGTGTGTGTCTGTCTGTGTCTGTGTCTGTGTCTGTGTCTGTGTCTGTGTGTCTGTGTCTGTGTCTGTGTCTGTGTCTGTGTCTGTGTCTGTGTGTGTGTGTGTGTGTGTGTGTGTGTGTGTGTGTGTGTGTGTGTGTGTGTGTGTGTGTGTGTGTGTGTGTGTGTGTGTGTGTGTGTGTGGATGCGTGTTTGTGTGTGGTTATAGTTATGCAGGTTATCATACCATTCTCAATATTTGTAATACCCATATACCGGGTACTCAAAATGCCAAGGTTCACCTTCTGGCAAGTGGATTGATTGATTGATTGATTGATTGATTGATTGATTGATTGATTGATTGATTGATTGATTGATTGATTGATTGTAGTATTCATTAACAGTTTGTACATTCCATTATGTGAAAATATTTCCAGTAATTTCATGGCAGACGAAACCATGGATATTCAGCAAAACAGTTGTAATGTTACACATGTATGAGGAAAAATGTATTAACAAAATCATTAACCAAAAATGAGGCATAGCTAAATATTTTTTTCCACACAGCAGAATAATCAGGCTCAGATTTTTTGGATTGAAATTAGTCACTTCAGATTCACATTCATTTTTCTGGTTGTTTGCATTAGTCACAGTCTACAGAACACAGTGCTGAGATAATAATCAATCATAAAATACACCTCGCCTTCACAAGGCGTCCTTGATTTTTTTTTAGCCTATTTAAGATTGGTAGAACGTCCGACCTATGACGCCAGTAATGAATCGCTCTGTGCTCGATACATAATCCTCGCGGCCATCCTACCCTCTCCTACGACGGCAGAACGCGGCTTTTGGCGTCGTGTTAACAACATGGACGAGAGCTACGCTGTAGAGGAGCGTCACCATGGAAACCAGAGACGCCAGTGGAAGAGGTGGATCCCGTCGGCGTCGCCTGCTTTCTGAACTATGTTGGGCTTCTGTTGCAACTGTGACGGACCACGCCTACTGTTCTCGTCGTGTCCAAGGCCTAGAGACGGAAACTTAAAATTCCCTATTATCACCCTGTCATCAGTTGAGACACAGTGGAATCTACACAATGATGCAGGCGTTTATAAATCTCTATCTATCTGCTCTATAGGCTGCTGAACCAGCCTGACCGCATGCTGCCGCGTGTTCAACTCCTGATCTCACGGCCTTAGCTGTGTGTCCCATTTCCACTTTACTGTCTGTCTACTGTTAACTTATATTGTTGCTCTATTCTATCACTGTACATTCTATGCTTTATTGCACAACATTGTTGTTCACATCAGCAGTAAGAGACTCATAGTTCCGCTGTTAAATAGGGCTTGAAATTATAGGGTTAAATATTCTGGAAGAGGTTTTATCGCATTATAAAACACATTGCATTATGTTATCAATATATTGTTTTGTTGTTGTTTATCAGACACTGTCGTCCACAGTGAGTTATGAAGCAAAAACATGGATCCTGGTCAACCAACTACAGGGTCAGTGTTAAATTATTTTTATTAAGGGACCAAGCAGTCCATAAAGTGGACTTGGTCCCTTCTTTTTTGTCTCTTTTTTTTTCCTTTTTCTTCTTCCGCCCAAAATAGCTGTTGTGACAGCAGCTCAGAGACAACAACTTGTACAACATGTTTAGAATGTGGCTCTACAATGTTTAGAATTTGGGAGCGGCTCAGATCTGCCATCTGACATCACAACACGGAAAAACACAGACTTACTGTTAAGAGCTGAACGGCCCATCATTTCTAGATCCGCCTCTGCTCATCAGGGCCATGAACACATCGCTGACACCGTCATACATCTTTACACAGGCCTTTGCACAAGTATGTGACACTAGTACACTGTGACTCTAGTAGTACGATGGTAAAAGCTTGATCCTTGAAGGAGACAGTCTCCAGTTCTCCAGCTCTCCAGCCAGATGGCTCAGATTACGGCATTTTCTGCTTTTTTCCCTTTCCTGGTTCTATGGATTTCAGATTCATACCTGAACTCACCCTGGATTTTACACCAGGAGCAGATGGAACGATACCAACGATACGGCGACACAAAGGAGGAATTCCACAGCGACTTTTTCCTTCTGAACGGCTCTGAACGGAAACACATCTCCTTTGGATCAGCGGCGATCCACAGCTTACTAACATCTAACCCGGATCGGAAGAATAAACCCCCGGGTGGCAAAATCGATCGCAGAGCCGTGATTGTTCTTTGCTTATTAATGGCGGGAGATGTAGAACTAAATCCAGGGCCTAATCCCCGTCTGCAGGCAAAACTGCTTCAAGAACAGCAGCAGCAGCTTTCCAGCCAGGGGGACTTGGACACCACGGTGGATCAACGGTCCAGTTTGAAACATCTGTGCAGTGACCAGGCTGTAGTCGGTGACAACAGCACCCAGAGACAAGGGAGATCACCAGGTAAGTTTAGAGTGAACAGTGGACCCAAAGGTACCACCCCCCACCACGCACCCACCTCGAGACCCGGCGTTGCAGCCCACCTCCCGTCACCTGTCACCTGCTCGACAGCAACCCCCCCACCTCCACAGCCTACAAGCCTGGACAAAGGACCCCTCCCCACACCTGCAACCAGACAGATGTTTCATACTGGTAAGGCAAACATCCTTTAATCTGAGTTTCTCTGAACCTTGCTAACTTGCTGAATTATGAATTGATTGTGGGGAAAAAACTACCTATATTATTTTTTTTCTGCAATGAATCTTCCCCCTGTTGATTACTTACACAAAGAAATTGGTCGCTACTAATCCTAATCCTAACCCTAACTCCAAACCCTAAACATAACCTCAGTAAAACCTATGCCTAAACCTTGTTTTGTTGTTGTTTATCAGATGCTGTCGTCCACAGTGAGTTAAAATGTTGTTTTGTTGTTGTTTATCAGACGCTGTCGTCCACAGTGAGTTAAAATGTTGTTTTGTTGTTGTTTATCAGACGCTGTCGTCCACAGTGAGTTAAAATGTTGTTTTGTTGTTGTTTATCAGACGCTGTCGTCCACAGTGAGTTAAAATGTTTTGTTGTTGTTTATCAGATGCTGTCGTCCACAGTGAGTTAAAATGTTGTTTTGTTGTTGTTTATCAGACGCTGTCGTCCACAGTGAGTTAAAATGTTTTGTTGTTGTTTATCAGACTGTCGTCCACAGTGAGTTAAAATGTTGTTTTGTTGTTGTTTATCAGACGCTGTCGTCCACAGTGAGTTAAAATGTTGTTTTGTTGTTGTTTATCAGATCCTGTCTACAGTGACTTACAAAGCAAAAACATGGATCCTGGTCCACCAACTGCAGGGTCAGTGTTAAATGATTCAAGTAGTGCATTATGTAATGTTATAAATTCATGTTTTAATGTTCAGATTTAGAGCATTGTAATGTAATTATAATGTAGTAATGTTATAATCGTACTGTGAGGGAACAAAGCTTTAAATGTAACCTTTTATTTCAGGAGAATTAATTTAGACCAATAAGTCAGGGCTCTGTTCCCACTGACCTGTGTACTGTCAAAACATATACACAAAAAAACAAAAGTATATATCTCTATTTATAGTGCAACATCACCTGAAGGGCTCTATGTACACATTACAACAATACACAGCAAAATATAACTTGAAAACATTAATTTATTCAAATTTGATTATACGGACTTTTGAAAATACAGAATAATGAAAATGTTCCCATCTTTTGGCAGTAATTGTTAGACATGCCCATATAATGACCATGGATGTGGTCTAACAATCTTAGTTGATTGACTCCCGATATGACCCCCTCCCACAAACTGCTAAGTACAAAAAATGTAAGCAGAAAACAATAAAAAACAACACTCCTGCAGCCTGTTGTGCGACCCATTTCATTTTTATGTGATGCAACATTTGTTTGGACAACGCACCAGCTAAATTTGTGACGCGGTGGTAATAGAAGAATTTGTTTATGTATGCGTAAGCTCACACACACGCACACACACACACGCACACACACACACGCACATGCACACACACACACACACACAGCATGGAAACCAGAGACGCCAGTGGAAAGGGTGGACCCTGTCGGTGTCGCCTGCTTTCTTAACTATATTGGGCTTCCGTGTCAACTGCTTTCTTAAAGTCCCTAAACCATGTCCATATCCATACTATAATCCAGGAAATGTCTGTCCGTCTGAATGAATGAATGAATGAATGTCTGAATGTCTCAAACACGCGTAACTCCGCAATGGCACCACCAATCGCTGTAAGTTTTCACTCAGCCGTTCACCATAATATCATGAAGAGAGTGAATTAACACATCGTTGATTAATGATGAATTTATTTGTGCATGACAATTTCCCCATTAGCTTTATATGCGGGAAGCGACCCGCCCCCTATCACACACGTCACACCGACCCAACATGGAATATCATTGCGGGGAATATAAGCGCATGGACATGAGTGAGACGCGAGCACAATGGACACGAGTGAGACGCGAGTGCAATGAACACGAGTGAGACGTCTTGCATTGCCTGCTCTGCTGCTCAACCAAGAAAAAAAACATAGCCTCGATTATCTGCCTCGCGGCGTGTCGGCTGTGCGAGTGCTGTTACACAATAGTAGGGACGTGCATAATGGCTTAAAACAGTGGTTTTCAACCAGTTCGATTTAACGGATGGCACAGCAACAGCATCCATATGCTGCTGGCTAAGGCTGCGGGCTGGAAGTTAATTCACCCGCTTTATATACCACTGAATCACCGCTGAATATACTTCTGATAGACTTTACTCGCCACGTTGTAGGAGCAGCAGCCCAGGTAAAAAATAAATATATTTAAGTTGTATTTTAAAAAAGTATATTTAAGTACATTTAAGTTTAAGTGTGCTATTTTGGCCCCTCAAAGTGTACTAAAATACACTTTAGTACTACTTAAATTGAACTTAAGATATACTTAGGTACACTAAAAGTGGAATGTGTGTGCTAAATTGACACAACTTTTTGCAAACTTAAAGTACACTTTAAGTAAGTATATCTGCCAGCAGCCAAAATGTATTTTTAGTGCATTTAAATTATATTAATAGTGTGCCTTTAAAGGCAATATGAATATCATGTAAATGTATTTTGAAAACATTTATTTCATATTTAAAATATATTCCAAATGTACTTTTAGGCACATTAGGCCATATTACATTCAAGTGCATTTTTAGTATGGATAAAAATGTAAATCTGAAAAGTTATTAGTACACATTGAATTTGTCTAACAAGCACACTACAAATGCAGTTTTAGTGTACATGTTAGACAAATTGTAAGTGCGCTAATACATTTGCAGATTTACAACCACTGCAGATGCTCTGCAGTTATCAGATCTGACCCAATAGCCTTGTTGTCAGAAAGCTGTGCAATTGCAAGCAGGACCTCATTAACTGTGATTCCAGCAGGGTCACTATTATACACTGTTCCCACCTCATAGGGTTCATTTTTAAGGCAGTTAAATATGAGTAATGCTGCCTCCACAGCTCAGCTATATTATCTACACCAGAGACACCCTCCATGCTGCATGGCAATGGAGCATTATTTCTGTTCAGAGCTCTCACCTCTTTCCAGAACCCTGTTGCATCCTGGTCATAAAGCTTTTCAGCCATTGAGTCTGCTCTCATAGTAGCTTCCTGTTTGCTCACAAAGCATAGAGCATATTGATATCTGGCTTGAGCTTGTTTTTTTATGGTCCAGGCAGACCCTTGTCTGGGCCGACCTGCTAGGACCCAGGCTTTATACGCCCTCTTAGCCTCTGCATAATGAGCAGCAGCCACATATTTATTTCACCTGGCTTAACATTTTTCTTATTTTTACTAGTGGAAGTGAGCAAGGGTCTACTAGCCTTATTCAAAGCCCCCACTATACACTCATATAGAGTACAAAGGTCCTTGCTATGAGAGGTTACTTTACAGTTGACATTAGAGCACAGTATTGCATCATAGGGCAGACACACATCACTCAGAGCATCATCAGTTCTCTCATAATACTTCAGAACATCATTATCATTTATCATTTCATTTTAACGTCTCTATCCCCATCTTGGGACAACTCAGGGAGACTAGCAACATCAATATGTAATATCACAGGCACGTGATCAGCTATAGATGACTCATAGTCAATCTGTATAGACTGTATGATAGAATGAGCATCGGCTGTACTGACACAATGATCAAGCCAAGACGTAGAGTGCCAGGATTCACTTATATAGGTAAAGCTGTCTGCAGGTAGGAGCACCTTGCTTGATATTATTAGATTATTTTCCTCACAGAAATGTGTCATATGCCTAGCAAACAGCGAATGACTGTCAGATAGGTCTGCATTCATATCACCTACTACATAAACACTCGTAGAGAGGTTTTCCGCAATAAAAGAGTTTATAAAAGCTAGTCTATTTAAGTATTCGTCCTCATTCTGTTGACATTCATATGGTGTATAAACATTAAGTATAGTGAACACTTTGTTGTCGATCCTACACTGCACAGCAATACACCAGTCAGTATCAAGCCTGATGACATTAATCACAGGATCAAAGTTTTTGTGCCACAGTATAGCCACTCCCCCGGGGATCCTTCCTCTCACTATGCCAAAGTGAGATCCATTGTGGATTCCCCAGCTCCATGAAAATTGTCATTAAAAGAGCTCAATTGTCCCAAGTCCTGTTTGGCTAAAAACGTTTCCTGCAGACATACAATATCGCACTTTAGCAGCAAGCTGTCTACATGCAAACGCCTGGCACAGTCTCCTGCACTAATGCAAAGCCACAGCCCGCGACAGTTATAAAATCCAACCCGCATTTTAACTATGAGGTGGATGGACCGGCCAAAGCCTCCTTATGCACACCGTTTGTATCCACTCGAGACACCTCAATGTCCACAGAAGCGAACTCCATATTAGCCCGGGGAGCTCCAGCCCGGCGTGGTTCATAATACCGCCGAACAAGCGCTCCTTCTGGCCAGAGTTCAGGAGCATACATTTCCCCGACGTCATTACACTCCGCTGACACTTTAAATGATCCAAACCTGCTTTGTGCACCGACAATTTTTTGACAGGTGACCACCCGTTTAAGTTTATCTTTTAGATACACAGATAACGTGTCAGCATCCAGCTCTGGTGCGAATCTGGACGCAAATACACTTACAAGTTTAGTCTGTACTGTTTTGATGGTACTCACAGCACTGGTGCCGACAATGGGAACAGCACCCGGCCTCCTGGCCCGTCCAGTAGTTACTAGCGGCTCGTGAGCCTTTCAGAACAGCGGCACTTCCCGACCCTCGCTCAGGCCGGCTTCTTTTAACCACTTTACTCCAACGCGGGGAAAATGTATGTGGCGCCTCAAATCCAGCATAGGCGCCGGGTGTGTGTTGGGCAAGCCAACTGCGTCAGCAGCCCCAGGTTCCACACCGCGATCGGCTTACAATCTCAGCAATACAATACAATACAATACAATACAATACAATACAATACAATACAATACAATACAATACAATACAATACAATACAATACAATACAATACAATACAATACAATACAGCAATACAAACTCATCATGGCTCAGGGTTTGGATTTTCACAGCAAGAAAATTCAGTAACTCATCCTCCACAATCACCTTTCCATCTGTTGTCTTATAAATCTCAGGTTTTATCCGAGATCTTTTAAACACAGAATTAAAAGCAGGAGCTGTAGAGCTGCACCCTCCACCGTCAGCCATCTTGCCTACTACCTATAACATATGTTGTATATCATCATATTGTTCTAATGATTAAATATTAAATGTCTACAGAGCTGTGTATCAGTGCAGACATGGTATTTCAACATGTCTATTTCAGTGCGAGTCAACGCAGGGTGGGCTCCAAGATCAGCAGTCTGATCAAGCAGCTGAACACAGATCAGAAGACCCACAGCAGCTCCTCGCCAGTAGACCTCCATGAAGACACCACTGTGGTCTTCAGTGGGTGAGTCAGGAGATGAATCATGGTGTTGTCTCCATGAAGACACCTCTGTGGCCTTCAGTGGGTGAGTCAGGAGATGAATCATAGTGTTGTCTCCATGAAGACACCTCTGTGGCCTTCAGTGGGTGAGTCAGGAGATGAATCATGGTGTTGTCTCCATGAAGACACCTCTGTGGTCTTCAGTGGGTGAGTCAGGAGATGAATCATGGTGTTGTCTCCATGAAGACACCTCTGTGGCCTTCAGTGGGTGAGTCAGGAGATGAATCATGGTGTTGTCTCCATGAAGACACCTCTTTGGCCTTCAGTGGGTGAGTCAGGAGTCATCTTTGGGGTTGTCTCCAAAGACACCTCATTGTGGTGTGTTGTCATGGTTTCAGGGTTGATCATCACAGATCAAGGTCTCCTGTACCCAGCTGTGTCTCCATGAAGAGTGACCTGTCCAAGCAAGGATACATTAACTTCCAAGATGGACACCAATCGACTGATCAGAGGTCAGAATGTAAATCTATCAGAAAACAACACATGGCATAGCTGTATTAAGGCTCATTCAGAGTTTAGAATTTCGGTGAGCACCGCAACCACCGCTATTCATAGACCACTACCTCCGCCCCTCCTCCTCCCCCTCCCCCGTTCTCCTTGGGTCCATTGTTGTTTATTTCCCCCTCTGTTTCTCTCTCTACTTCCTACCTGCCTCAATTATAATAATTTCTGTTGCTTTTTTGTTTATTTCGTATTCCATTTATGTCATTGTATCTATCATTGAATTCCTTCGTTCTCCTCCAGCTTGTTGCGCTGTGGTGTGTTATGTGTTTTCTTTTGTTAAAAACAAGCAGCTGGTGCTCCAAACTTCTGGACCAATCAATAATGCCCGGTGGCTCCCGGCCAATGGGATTGGTTTAGCTCTGTTTGGTGGGCGTTCCCGGTGAGCACCGCTGCGGTGTGGTGCAGTGGTTAGTAAAATCAGAGAGGAGCGCTAGTGGTGGTTGCGGAGGTATGACGTCATATTGTAGGCAACGGTGGTTGCGGTGCTCGCGGTGGTCACCGAAAATCAAACTATGAATAGACCTTTAGATTTAGACCTGTTGTTTTTGCATCTGAGGTTAACTAGGCATCATAATACGGGGTTCACAATATGTTTTTTCATGATAGTGCACAATATTTAATAAAACATATTGACCCTGATCATCACAGATCAGGGTCTCCTGTACCCAGCTGTGTCTCCATGAAGAGTGACCACTCCAAGCAAGGATACATTAACTTCCAAGATGGACACCAATTGATGGATCAGAGGTCAGAATGTAAAATTATCAGATATAATACATCTATAATGTAGAACAGTAAAGTAAAGTAAAACCAGCTGACCTCAATACTGTCTGATTTTCATTGTGCATTTGGTTGTCATGTTGTCATGGGTTCAGGGTTGATCATGATAGATCAGGGTATTCAGTACCCAGCTGTGACCGGTCCAAGCAAGGACACATTAACTTCCACACACACACACGTTGCCAGCCTGTGGCCTGCTGACACAGCTGACAACAATCATAGGTAAAGCTCTTCCAAATTTGATCCACTATAATAGCAGGCAGACAGGCAGGCAAACAGAGACACAGACAGGCAGGCGGACGGGCAGGTAGATAGACAGACAGACAGACAGACACAACAAGCAATAGCCATGACTGCCTTATTAATAGGAACCACAGAGAAAAGTATCTGCTTTGCTCTGCTCACACACACACACACACACACACACACACACACACACACACACACACACACACACACACACACACACACACACACACACACACACTAAACTAGCAATGAACAGTAGTCCATAGCCTTGTGTTGCGATTATACCACTGTGCTGCATTATAGATAAGTCTAGCCACACTAGGATAAACAAATGGCAGGGGATCGACAGTGGAATTTCACCTTAACATTCCACTACAACTATCACCACCACCACACCACCATGAAACGGTGCATGAAACGCTAGAACGGTAGCACCTCCCTCTGTCTCTCTCTGTCTATGCTGTAGCCTGTAGATGAATGCTGCCGCGCTTCTTCGTTGTTGTTTCTTTCTCCGTTTTTAACTTAACCCTAGAAGGCCCAGTGTTGCTATTTAGCACCATTAACTCCTTAACCGTTTAGGCAAAAAGCTAGTCTTGTTCCCATTGGGCTCAATAGTAACGAAATGATTTATAGAAAATCCTCTGTTATGAATTTGTGCAAACCAATGATATCCAAAGACAGCTTGAGGTGTCCACTTTAAGGGAAAAAATAGCCCAACTCGATAATATGTTTTCTTTTTTTAATATAAATTGTACAAAAGGGCCCAGTTTTTCACACTGGCGTTTCCTCCAGGACTAGTTATGAAATAATCAGGTTTAAAGTTTTATCTTTCATATAACTTTTTTCTGCTTCAAGTAGATAACCATATGCCTATACCATTTTAAAGATCAGGTGGTTGGCTACAATAAAAAAAAGGAAAAACTTTCTGACATGTTCCAGTGTGGAGATGGCGCCATCTAAAGGTAGCATGCATGAAAAAGCTGACCTATCCATCATCTGGGATCGTTTGCTTTTGCCAGACAGAAACACGATCCCAGAGCCCCCCCCCCTCCACACACACACACACAGACACACACACACACACACACACACAGAAGAGAGGAAAAGAGAAAGAGAAAGCGTCGCGACACACACACACACTCACACACACGCGCGCCCAATGCATGCAACGAAGGAGAAGAGCGGTGAGTTCCTTTAGCTTTGTTCTGTAGCCACATGGCACAACAACAACAACAACAACCAAACTAATGGCTCTCTATGGGGCGGGCTGATACCACATCACATGCGCCAGTGTTTTTTCGGCTATTTTAGTGACATTAACCCCTAAGTGACTACATGGCATGATAGTCTGCAAGTTAATCTATGCTTATAGATTAAAAAAGTACAACACGCGTTTTCGCGTGGGAAGCAGGGGACAGAATATTACATCACGCTTTTTCTCGTGGGAAAACTGTAAAAGAATTAATGATTTACTTATTTTAAAAAAATGTCATTATTTTTTGTTATTTTTTCACATAAATATCATGCTTGAGGTTGACTGTTTAGAATTTCATTGAATTTTGTCATGATATTTGCATTGCCACAGAGGCTGCAATTAGCCTCTTCAATTAATCTCTGGACTTAGTGCAATTTTTGATGATTTTTAACCTTTGACCTTTAGCCTTTAACCCTAATAAAAGTATGTAAAATGACTGCAATAAATATATTTTTGTGATTATTAGAATGTCTAGAACATGTACATTCATTATATTAAAAGATATCCCCATTTTTTAATTTATTATAATTAATTATTTAATTAAATAATGAGCATAAATAAAATATTTTTCCTTTTTTTTTTTTTTTTTTTTTTTTATAGAAATAAGTCCCGGCCTTGGAGGGTTAATTGTGGATTTGACATCATAGAATTATTATGTTTTGTTGGTTTCAGTGTTGATCATCACAGAACAGGGTCTTCTGTACCCAGCTGTGTCTCCATGAAGAGTGACCACTCCAAGCAAGGATACATTAACTTCCAAGATGGACACCAATCGATTGATAAGAGGTCAGAATGTAAAATTATCAGAAAACAACATATTACAGTATATAGTTTTATTAGACTCTAAAATGAACCTGTTCTTTCTGCATCAGAGGTTAAGACACATCTATAATGTAGAACAGTAAAGTAAAACCAGCTGACCTCAATACTGTCTGATTTTCATTGTGCATTTGACATCATAGAATTATTATGTTGTGTTGTCATGGGTTGTCATGGGTTCAGGGTTGATCATGATAGATCAGGGTATTCAGTACCCAGCTGTGACCGGTCCAAGCGAGGACACATTAACTTCCAAAATGGACACCAATCTACTGATCAGAGGTGAGAATGTAAAACTATCAGAAAACAACACATGATGTAAATGTATGATGTAAATGTATTAGACGCTACTCATCAGAGGTCAGAATGTAAAACTACCAGAAAACAACACATGGCATAATCCAGCGAAGCGTTAGTTCATTGAGGCACGGAGGGCAGAAGGTTATTTAATTACCCTTATTCTCAATTAGTAATTCATTCTGTTCCTTTAAATCTGCAGTCTCTCCATGTCAACTCCCCTCACTCTCATTGGCTGTCAGCTAAGTCAGTCACACCCACATTCAATCATGTGCTCTATCAAATGCGATATCAGACCTATGACTCAGTTCATAGATCGTCTGATATCACATGAGCAGAGCCACGCCGCCAAACAATCATGCAAAAGCTTTGCAATAAATGGTCTATGGTCAATCGGATTTCTGAGCCGAAGTGCGTCAATGAAGTTGTATTAGATTCTAAAATGAACTGTTTTTTTCAGCATCAGAGGTTAACTAGGCATCATGATATGAAGTTTCCAAAATGTTTTTTCGTGATATTACACAATATTTAATAAAACATATTTCCAGACAAATCAGATGATGGATTTTCTCTCTCTCTCTCTCACTCTCTCACGCACGCACGCACGCACGCACGCACGCACACACACACACACACACACACACACACACACACACACACACACACACACACACACATCGCCAGCCTGTGGCCTGCTGTTTGCATACTTGTCAATCACAGCTGACAACAATCATAGGTAAAGCTCTTCCAAATTTGATCCACTATAATAGCAGGCAGACAGGCAGGCAGGCAGGCAAACAGAGACAGACAGGCAGGCAGACGGGCAGGCAGACACAACGAGCAATAGCCATGACTGCCTTATTAATATGAACTATTAGAATTATTATGTTGTGTTGTCATGGTTTCAGGGGTGATCATCACAGATCAGGGTCTCCTGTACCCAGCTGTGTCTCCATGAAGAGTGACCACTCCAAGCAAGGACACATTAACTTCCAAGATGGACACCAATCTACTGATCAGAGGTCAGAATGTAAAACTATCAGAAAACAACATAGTTGTATTAAATTCTAAACTGAACCTGTTGTTTCTGAAACACCTTGAACAGTAAACAGTGAAACCCAGCTGACCTCAATACTGTCTGTTATCATCAGCTGAAATCAACCAGATGGACTTTGTTACAGAACATGATTAACACTAGCATGCCTGAAAAAGATGGTCCAGAATTAACATTTCCTTTAATTCATATTTATAATTATTTTCAGATGACCAAAATTTCTGAGATGATGGAATGATGATGATAGTCATGGATGGAGAACTTTCTGAAAGCTTCATGGGCAAAGACACCTTTTAAATATACAAAAAACAGTATAAATGACCTCTCAGGCGCCCTAGTGTGAAGCTCATGAAGTTTAACATCACATTTTATTACATTCGAACAAAGGACTTAAATATATCTGCCCATTTAAATTTGCTGTTTGTGCTTTTGGGTCTTTCTTTCCTATGTCAGAACCTAAACCTGAACCCCTTTCTCGTAATGTGTTCATACTAATTGACATTCATTTTGCAATGTGACTAGTTGTCTGTAAGAACACCCAACTAAGGAATCTAGTGCTAAATATATAATTCATTCCCGTCATAAACGTGGTCTGTGCGTGCGTGTGTGCATGTCCTCCACAGTGACCAGCAGCAGATATCTCAACAGGGTTCCAGTGGTCAGTCAGCTCAGGAACATCAAACAGAGCTCAACTCCATATTTAAGGCATGTTAATATACACCATCTTTATTTCTACACACAAAATGAATACATAATGAGGTTATCACAACAGAAATCAATAAGTCTTGTGTCAAACAAAGCAATCAGCTGAGAAGATGCTCTGCTAAAATCACTTCTATAAAGTATTTAATCTCTGGGTGGTAACTAAAGAAAGGGCTTCTGCTCTCAAACTGGGTGTCCAGTTTACTCGTCTCTCTTGGCATTTCCCCCATTTTGTGAACCATTGAACCACCTCTGTCACATGCTATAACTTTATTTCTTTATGCCATTGTTCCCTGAGCCAGTCTAATGGAGTGGATTTACCATGAGTTTCCATTCCACTTGCTCACGTACAAGTAGGCCATGGCCTGCATCTGACCAGTTCTTCAGCCATCCTGGTTCTCCATACATCTGACAACCTTGTTGGTGCTTTGTGCTCCTGCGTCTTTCTTAGAACTTCCATATAGGGTTTGGCTTGGGGACCCTGAGGCTCAGTCGTACCCTTATGGACATCACATAGTGATCAGAGCCCACAGAGCTGAACAAACTGTATAGTTCAGTATTCAGGATGGAGTTCCTCCACTTTGGACTCACTAGAATAGCTGACACTGTCAGTTTCCACTGTTCACACATCCAAACATCTGAGCAGCTCTTGAGTCATCCCGGTTCTCCATACATCTGACCAGTTCTTCAGTCATCCTGGTTCTCCATACATCTGACCAGTTCTTCAGTCACCCTGGTTCTCCATACATCTGACCAGTTCTTCAGTCATCCTGGTTCTCCATACATCTGACCAGTTCTTCAGTCACCCTGGTTCTCCATACATCTGACCAGTTCTTCAGTCATCCTGGTTCTCCATACATCTGACCAGTTCTTCAGTCATCCTGGTTCTCCATACATCTGACCAGTTCTTCAGTCACCCTGGTTCTCCATACATCTGACCAGTTCTTCAGTCATCCTGGTTCTCCATACATCTGACCAGTTCTTCAGTCACCATGGTTCTCCATACATCTGACCAGTTCTTCAGTCACCATGGTTCTCCATACATCTGACCACCTTGTTGATGCTTTGTGCTCCTGTCTTTCAGGTTTACTTCTAAATATGTTAGGGTTTGGCTTGGGGACCCTGAGGCTCAGTCGTACCCTCATAGACACCACACAGTGATCAGAGCCCACAGAGCTCAACAAACTGTATGGTTCAGTATTCAGGATGGAATTCTTCCACTTTTGACTCACTAGAATGGTTGACGCTGTCTGAGGCCAGGACTCATCTGCCTCTTGACTGGTCTTTTCTGGAACATGGTGCTGCCAGCAGCTGCTGTTCCATCCATCCATCCATCCATCCATCCATCCATCCTTCCTCCCTTCCTTCCTTCCTTCCTTCCTTCCTTCCTTCCTTCCTTCCTTCCTTCCTTCCTTCCTTCCTTCCTTCCTTCCTTCTCCACTTATCCAGACTCAGGTAACAGTTACAGCCGAGAGCACATTTTCTAACTCTCTCTAGGTCGTCCTCAAACAATCAATCAATCAATCAATTTTATTGGGTTTAAGCTGTATTATTAAATTATATGTTTCAGCTGCTTGAACAGAAACTTGTAACACTTATGAAGAAAGAGTTGAAGAGGTTCCGAAAGGTTCTGACAACAGATTACCCAGAATGCTTAGAGAGTCAGGGGGAGGAGAGGCAGGAAGAGAGGAGAAGCATCACAGAGGGAGCTCTGAAGATCACACTGACCCTCCTGAGGAGTCTGAAGATGAAGGATCTGGCTGACACCCTGATGATGAGTAAGGAAGTCCATGTACACATTTAACATAGATCAATATTTACAAGAGAGTCTTTCAAGTGTTAATAAATATCTTCTAATGGCAATTTCATACTTACTAATTGCATCCGTTCTTTGATATGTAGAAACTCTTGCTCCTGTCAGTCAACGACAGCTCAAGTCTTATCTGAAGAAGAAGTGTCAGAATGTGTCTGAGTGGATCTCTAAAGAGGGAACCCGAACCCTTCTGAAGGAGATCTTCACAGAGCTCTACATCACAGAGGGAGGCAATGGAGATGTTAATACAGAACATGAAGTCAGACTCATTGAAGATGCTTACATGAAACCAGCCAGTGAGACACCAGTCAGCTGTGAAAACATGTACGTACCCTTACCTGGACAAGATGGACCAATCAAGACGGTGATGACAAAGGGAGTTGCTGGCATCGGTAAAACGGTGTTAGCTCAAAAGTATCCTCTGGACTGGGCAGAAGGCAAAGCTAACCAGAACATCCACTTCCTATTTCCCCTCACTTTCCGAGAGCTCAACCTGATGAAGGAGAAGTACAGCTTGGTGGAACTTCTCCATCATTTTTTTGGTGCAATCATGAAACCACTCATCTGCAGCTTGGAGGAGTTCCAAGTCATGTTTATCCTCGATGGATTGGATGAACTGAGGATTCCTCTGGACTTCGAGAACACCAAAGTGGTAACTGATATCAACAAGCCAACCTCTGTGGATGTGTTGCTGACAAACCTCATCAGAGGCAACTTGCTTCCCTCTGCTCGCATCTGGATAACCACACGACCTGCAGCAGCCAATCAGATCCCAGCTGCTTATGTTGACAGAGTCACAGAGGTGAGAGGATTCAACGATCTGCAGAAGGATGAGTACTTTGTCAAGAGATTTGGGAATGAGGATCAGGCACGCCCAGTCATCTCCCATGTCAAGAAATCCGAAACTCTCCACATTATGTGTCACATCCCGGTATTCTGTTGGATCACGGCCACAGTTCTGGAGGTCCTGTTGAAGACGGACGTGAAAGGGCCGCTGCCAAAGTACCTGACTGAAATGTACCTCCACTTCTTGTTGGTTCTGTTCAGACAGAAGAGTGTGAAATATCATGACGGAGCTCAGACATATTCTGACGAGAACCCAGAGAACATCAAGATCATTCTGGCTTTGGGAAAACTGGCATTTGAGCAGCTAGAGAAAGGCAACTTGATTTTCTATGAAGCAGACTTGAGAGAGTGCGGTGTTGATGTCCAAGACGCATCTGTGTACTCTGGAATATTTACACAGATCTTTAAACGTGAGAGAGGGCTGCATCAGGACTCAGTGTTCTGCTTCGTCCATCTGAGTGTGCAGGAGTTTCTGGCTGCTGTCCATGTCTTTGTGTCCTTCGTCCAGGATGGAGTCAACCTACTGTCAGAAGAACCACAAACAACCTCCACTGTGCCCCAGTTAGATCACCTCTACCAAAGTGCTGTGGACAAGGCCTTAAGGAGTCCAAATGGACACCTGGACTTGTTCCTGCGTTTCCTGCTGGGCCTCTCTTTGGACACCAATCAGAAACTCCTACAAAGGCTGCTGATACAGAAAGGAAACACCTTCCAGACCAATCATGAAACCATCAAATACATCAAAGAGAAGATCACAGAGAATCCATCTCCAGAGAGAAGCATCAATCTGTTCCACTGTCTGAATGAGCTGAATGATCATTCTCTAGAGGAGGACATCCTACAGTACCTGACATCAGGACGTCTCTCCATAATCAAGCTCTCTTCTGCTCAGTGGTCAGCTCTGGTCTTCATGTTGTCAGGAAAGAATATTGACATGTTTGACCTGAAGAAATACTGTGCTTCAGAGGAGGCTCTTTTGGGGCTGCTGCCTGTGATCAAAAACTCCAAGAAAGCTCTGTAGGTAAACTGATAACAGGAGATATTTAAATTATTACATGATGTTTTTAAACCCAAAATTAATTGCATGTTTCACAACTCTTTCCTCAGGCTGCATGACTGTAACCTGTCAGAGAGATGCTGTCAGGAGTTATCATCAGCTCTCAGCTCCAGCTCTAGTCTGAGAGAAGTTGACTTGAGGTATAATGACCTTCAGGACTCTGGAGTCAACCTTCTGGCTGTGGGACTGAGGAGTCCACACTGCATGTTGGAGACTCTCAGGTAGTTAGAATTGTTCAACTGAGTTTAAATAAAACCTAATGTGTTTCTAAAGGATATGGAACAGAACAGAACATTGTGAATCTTCTCCTTGTCTCTCTCTCTCTGTGTGTGTGTGTGTGTGTGTGTGTGTGTGTGTGTGTGTGTGTGTGTGTGTGTGTGTGTGTGTGTGTGTGTGTGTGTGTGTGTGTGTGTGTGTGTGTGCGCGTGTGTGTGTGTGTGTGTGAGCGCGCGCACTCGCACTTGCGCATGCATGTGTTTCCCTGTGTGCTTTTGAGTGATATTTATTTTTATTATGTGATCTTTATTTCACTGAAATCGTATTAATAAATGCTTTCCTACTGTTTCTTTAGACTGAGTTGGTGTAACCTGTCAGAGAGATGCTGTCAGCAGTTATCATCAGCTCTCAGCTCCAGCTCTAGACTGAGAGAAGTTGATTTGAGCAATAATGACCTTCAGGACTCTGGAGTCAACCTTCTGACTGTGGGACTGAGGAGTCCACACTGCATGTTGGAGACACTCAAGTAAGTACCGTAATTCAAGCTTTAATTTAAACTCTCAGTTTAAATCAAAGATAACGTGTTTATGAATTATATGGGACAGAACCTAACATTGTGAACCTTCTCATTGTCTTGTCACAAGCTTGCACACAGGTATTTGTGAGTGATATTGTGATATTTATTCAGTGATCTTTATTTAATAGAAATGTAATGATTGAATGCTGCACTGTTTCTTTAGGTTGAGTGGCTGTAACCTGTCAGAGAGATGCTGTCAGGAGTTATCATCAGCTCTCAGCTCCAGCTCTAGTCTGAGAGAAGTTGACTTGAGCAATAATGACCTTCAGGACTCTGGAGTCAACCTTCTGGCTGTGGGACTGAGGAGTCCACACTGCATGTTGGAGACTCTCAAGTTAGTATAACTGTCTTTAACACTTTGGACAATGCAGCATGCTATAAACTGTGTCTAAACGTGTTAAATTTACACCCCTATATCACTGAGCCTGTGCTGGAACAGGTTAATAGTGGTTTATAGGTTTATTAAAGATGATCTGTATCTACCTCTGTAGAGCCCATTGCTCTGGTCAGTCCAGGCAATGGGATGAG
Organism: Benthosema pterotum; assembly: GCA_039105355.1. NCBI lineage: Eukaryota > Metazoa > Chordata > Actinopteri > Myctophiformes > Myctophidae > Benthosema > Benthosema pterotum. Next base: position 41,699,912 of record CM076986.1, on the reverse strand, counting down.
TATTGACACCGCCATAGACATCATTATTCTTGTTTACATTCTGTCCCTCTTTTCTCCAATAATTTGTCCAAAGGCTTTTTTGTTTGTTTGTTTTTATCCATCCTGCATTCAGATGTCCAACTGATGTTTATAGGTTTAAATTTGCATCCCTTGAGCGCTGAGAACATGCTGGAACACGTTAACTGTTTAGACCCCAAAGACGATAAACCGAGCTGTAAACATGCTAAACCAGCTTGTTTACAGGTGCCATAAACTTAGAGAAGACCTTTGTTTACATTGATTAATCCACTTTAATCCCGGTCAATGCTAACCGGATTATTATCTTCGGCTAATGTTGAGATCACTCTCTCGCAAATATTGTCCAAAATGCGGGGGTGAACACGCATTCGTGCACGTGGCCTTTGTTATTCCTCTGCCGGAAGTGAAACCTATGGGACTTGGAAATTATGCAATCGACAGGGGTGGGGGTTGGGCGGAATTAGTCACACATCTCTGAATATTGTGTGAAAAAAATATATACAACTGCTGTTTGTGATTTTCTTTTTTTTTTTAGATCAATCAATCAATTACTTAATGCATATGAATGACACTCTCTGTACCAAATGGGGACACTACAGGCTGGAGAAGTCGCACCCAAGGAGTTAGAGGGCTTTACAGACGGGGAATAATATATCTCTAGTTAATTTGGAATCACTGTGATAATGCTGTGATAAGGCAGGCAGGCAATGGATTTTGAAAAAAGAATGGAAACAATAATGCGAAATATCATGGATATAATATTGTAAAAAAACAAAAAAAAAGAAAGAAAAAACTCACTGTGTCTGTCTGTCTGCCTGTCTGCCTGCCTGCCTGTCTGCCTGCGTGCGTGCGTGCGTGTGTGTGTGTAGTTTGTCAGGATGTCTGGTCACAGAGAAAGGCTGTTCTTCTCTGACCTCAGCTCTGCGCTCCAACCCTTCCCATTTGAGAGAGTTGAACTTGAGCTTCAATCATCCAGGAGAATCAGGAGAAGAGATGCTCTCTGCTGTTGTGAAGGATCCACACTACAGACTGGACACTCTGAGGTATGAAACTGTGTGTGTGTGTGTGTGTGTGTGTGTGTGTGTGTGTGTGTGTGTGTGTGTGTGTGTGTGTGTGTGTGTGTGTGTGTGTGTGTGTGTGTGTGTGTGTGTTTGTGCACGTGTGTGCGTGCATGTCTGTCTGATCTATATCTTTAGAGAAGAACACAATGTTTCATTCATACTATGATGCTGTTCTGTGTTAATGTGTTTAATGATGTAAAATCATCATAATTATATTATCATAGATAATATTCAGGTGTGACTTTGTCTCTCCTCCAACTCCAGTGTCGACCACGGTGGAGAGAACAGGCTGAAACTAGGAGTGACGAAGTGTACGTTTATTTTCTGTTTTATTAATTCAATCAAAGCCTCACATCAGTTGTTTTACTAGTAACGGACCACAAATTCAAATAAAAACAGTTAATTGCCATTTTCCTCAGAAAAGAAGCGACATTGAAAGGCAAATAGAATTGAATGCATGAATGGAATGAATGAGAATTAGACATGGAAGATGGACACTTCGGATCCGAGACCCCAAAATTAGTCATTAGAATGGAATGATTAAAACATTTACTGGGCTAGGGAACTCTGAGCAACTCTTAGACAGATTAACACACACACATCTTATTAGTTCAGTTTTATTGTGATTGTTGTTATTATTATTATCTTCTTTATTATTATGTGTGATTGTAAACTGGTGCTGTATTGTGTGTTGTTCTTCTCATCAGATGTGTGTGAACTCACACTGGATCCAAACACAACACACAGAAACCTCCGTCTGTCTGAGAACAACAGGAAGGTGGAATGGGTGAGAGAGGATCAGAACTATCCTCCTCATCCACGCAGATTTAAGGACTGCCATCAGGTGGTGTCCAGAGAGACACTGAGTGGACGCTGTTACTATGAGGTACAGTGTAGTGGAACGGTTTATGTATCAGTGGCACACAGAGAATACCTCACACAGGGTACTGACAGCTTGTTTGGAAACAATGATAAGTCCTGGAGTCTGGACTGTGATGGTAAGATGTACACTGTGTGGCACAATAATCAGCGCACTTTCCTCCATGTCAGACTCTCATCCTCCTCCTACAGAGTATCAGTGTATGTAGACCATGCTGCTGGCACTGTGTCCTTCTACACAGTGTCCTCTGACACACTGAGACACCTGCACACCTTCCACACCACCTTCACTGGACCTCTATGTGCTGGGTTCTGGTGCATCTGGCATGGGGGGTCAGTGTCTCTGTGAGTCAGGGTGGAGGAGGTTGTGGCAGGCATGTGTGTGCACTAACACTACACACACACACACACACACACACACACACACACACACACACACACACACACACACACACACACACACACACACACACACACACACACAGGCTCCTCAGTGTATATTGATGTAAATAATTTATATTTATTACCTGTAGTATTTCATATCTAATCTAAGGTTTTCACTATTCAACCAAAATGACATTTGGTTGATTATTTGTATATTCCACACCGTTACAGTATTGTTGCGGTCTCAACCCTTGGGTGTGGTCAGAGCTTTACCACCATACTATTAAAGGAGAATTCCACACCAAAACACATTGGCCATCAATCTACCTTGATTCCAGTGACATGATACATAATGTCCTTGATTTTTGTCACAGATGTTCCATTTTCTACATTTCACCCTGAGGTCAGTTGCAGTTGCTGCCTATGTTGCTGCTGCGCCGGTGCTGCCTATGTTGCTGCTGCGCCGGTGCAGTTTGCATGGCCGCAGGTTGTCTTTATTCTACTGCGGGTATTTCTGTAACTCCAAACTTTTTTTTCACACATCACATTTTAATAGTATACTGATAAACATGCTTGAATTTTACATCACTCTGGGGCAGTCTTTACATGTAATCCCAGAGGTAATCTATTCCTCCTCTCCTCCCCTCCCTTTTGCCACTCTCCTCTCCAATCACTCCGGTAGAAACTCCTGTCCCACCGGTGCCATCTGAGTTTTTAAAAATCATGTAGTGGTCCATTTATCTTGTAGTATGTGTTTTGATGTTATTAAAAATAAGTTTGGAGTTACAGAAATACCCACATTAAAGACAACCTGCGGCCATGTTAACTGCACTGGCACAGCAGCAATGGAGGAAGCAACTGCAACTGACCTCATGGTGAAATGTAGAAAATGGGACATCTGTGACAAAAATCAAGGACATTATGAATCATGTCACAAGAATCAAGGTAGATTGATGCCCAATGTGTTTTGGTGTGGAATTCTCCTTTAAGTTAGTGGAACCCAAACCACACCAGGAGGAGAATGACTTAAAACAACCTGTGAAAGTGGACAGTGTTCATAGTGATCAGTTAAACCTGTGAAAGTGGACAGTGTTCATAGTGATCAGTTAAACCTGTGAAAGTGGACAGTGTTCATAGTGACCAGTTAAACCTGTGAAAGTGGACAGTGTTCACAGTGATCAGTTAAACCTGTGGACAGTGTTCATATAGTTCAATAGTTCCCATCTGTGTCCATCCAGTCCGTCTAGACATTAAAACCAGAAAATTCTAGTAGAAGAGTTGCGATATTGAGGGGGCAGAAAACTGTCTTCCAAGCAACCTGGGCGGGCCCGGCGTTACGAGGGGGCCTGAGGCGTTCTGAGTTTATGTTCTATTATAAAAATGAAATCATCGCCATCTATTCCCCCGCAAATGCCGACCAGGCAACCAAAAGGACAATTTGGGGTAGAACGGTCTGTTCCTATTGACTGCTCATTACTGTTTAAAGCCCACCTACTGGCTTTGCCATTTGTACAGATTGGAGCACTTGCACAAGGCAGGAGGTGGGACTTCCTGTTAGAATAGATCCCCTGTGTTTTCTTCCTGTCTATCTGCAATACATTGAAAAGATAATTTTTCTCGTTACGGTTAAAGTGCTTTTTTGTTACTTATTTCTATATTATTTGCTTTTTAAAATAACTTATGTGTATGGTACAATACAGTACAGTACGGTACAGTATGTACTGTACCATACTGCCTACTGTACCGCACTGCACTGTACTGTACCATACTGTACTAGGGCATTAACTAAATATTCGACTAGTCGATTATTCGACTAGCAAAACACTATTCGACTATTAATTCACTATTCGTTATTTGGTAATAATAATTTTTGATATATATTTTTCAATTTTCTGCAGCAGGCATTGTGGATGTGTGCTGTGGTGTTGGTAGTAATTGTAGGTTGATTGCTCATTTTTCATGTCATAATGTAACTGAGTTACAGTAGTGTAATAGGTATGTATTTTTTCAATGGGAAGTCCAGAATCACACATTTTATTGGCTAAAAAACAAATATGTATATCACTATAGACTAGTCGACAATTATTCGACTACCAAAGTATTCGATTCGACTAGCAAAAAACGTGTTTGGTTAATGCCCTATACTGTACTGTACTGTACTGTACCATACTGTACTGTACTGTACTGTACCGCACTGTACTGTACTGTACTGTACTGTACTGTACTGTACCATACTGTACTGTACTGTACCGCACTGTACTGTACTGTACTGTACTGTACTGTACTGTACTGTACTGTACTGTACTGTACCATACTGTACTGTACCATACTGTACTGCACCATACTGTACCGTACTGTACCATACTGTACTGTACCGCACTGCACCACACTGTAATGTCACTGTGTGATGAAAGATTTGGAAATTTTGTAAGTGATCATACATACAAGCCACTCAGACAAACAGGCAATGAACATACAACTTTCTCCTTTTTATGTCTTTTTTGATAAAAAAAAAAAAAAAAAAAAAAAAAAAAACACAAAATAAAACTAATCAAAAAATTGTAAAATAAATAACCATGCACGTACAAGTTATTTTTAAAAAGCAAATAATATAGAAATAAGTAACAAAAAAAGCACTTTAATTGTACCGGAACCGGATCTGCTGATCTCCCTGAAACACACCCCTCCATTTTGTCAAGGTGTATTGTTTGTAGGTTCTATTGTCCACTAAATAGTATATGAAGAGGAAGGAAGGAATAGAAATGTTATTTTTGTTTTGTTTTTGCTTTGTCAATGATCCAGATGCGCTTGAGAGAGAGAGGGAGGGAGGGGAGAGCGAGAGAGTGAGAGAGAGAGACATTGAGTGACTTTACTAACACCAGAGACGGAGTGAGGCACAGCATCTCATTGGAATCTTTTTAGTTTTTCATGAATATTTTATAGCCTATTGTTGAATTTGTTATCAGAAAATATTGTTCTTACCTGTGAAGCATGGGCTGCAGTCCAGTTTAGTTTGATTCATGAGTCATATTGTTATCACTGCACACTTAAGTTCAGAAATTGCGGTTTTGACCATTTGGTGGTGGTATATTAACTCATTGACCGCGATCGGATCTTCTTTGTTTCCTCTCCATTGCCGCGGCTCAAACCAGTTCGATCGGTAAAAAAGCCCTTATTTTGAAGCTCAGATCTCCTAAACAGGATGTGCTGTTTCTGTTATGCTGTGTCTGTTGTCTTGCCTAATCGATCATCTGGCGATGTACCCAAAAACATCCGGGTCACAAGTCAGGAAGAGCTGTGTAGCCCTGGCTGCTTAACCCATGCGCCAGCGACATTGAGGGGGCAAACCGGAGGAGAGCCGTTTGAATGCATTGGGTTGAATGCATGTCAATGGGACGGAAAAAAAAAAAGTTGTCCCCAATTCTGTCCCAAATGAAAGTCAGCAACGGGATGATCATCAGACGATGCGCACAGACTAATAGTTGGATTAAAGAATGAAATCTACATTTCCGCGTGATACGAGCCGTCCGCGTTTTCGGCAGTGGGGTTCTCCACGGGATGTCCACGAGCAGCGCGTGGACGGCAGAAAAACTATTAAAACCCTGCCATAAATATGGCTATTTAACAGCAGCGCTATGAGTATTATTATATTATAGTATTATATTTCTTTAGTCAGCGATTGCACTGATAAATCAATCATGGCTACAGCTACAGGGTCATACCGATCAATTTTCTATATATAAAATGTGTGGGGGGCTACATAAATAAAAAAAATATCAACAGTTTAGTGGGCCCCCTCAGAAAAATCGAGGGCCCCCTTAGTCATTCCATTCTGCAGCCGGGCCTGATGTGAACCAAACGGAACCTGGGTGTCTACTTTGACCCCGATATCTCCTTCAATTCCCAGGTTACCAAAGTCATCCAGTCTTGTTACCATCAGATCAGAAACATCACCAAAATAAAATCATTCCTGTCATATTCCAACCTAGAGACAGTTATTCACTCATTCATTACATCACGTTTAGACGATTGCAATTCTGTATATTCCGGTATGAGCAAAAGAAACATTTCATGACTTCAAATGGTTCAGAATTCTGCTGCACGACTTCTGACAAATACTCAGAAGACGTGAGCACATCACACCGGTTCTTGCAACTCTACACTGGCTCCCTGTGAGCTACCGTATTGATTTTAAGATTTTATTTATTACTCTTAAAGCTTTGCATGGACTAGTCCCCAGTTATATTTCTGAACTACTAACACCTTATAGGCTGGTACACAGCCTCCGTTCTGAGGACATGGCCGTTCTTGCGCCACCCAGAACATACCGCGTGTCATGGGGCGACCGTGCCTTCGCTGCCCGCGCTCCGTCACTCTGGAATGCTCTTCCCGTAACTCTTAGGCAAGCAGAGACAGTGTCCTCTTTTAAAAAACTTCTGAAAACGCACCTGTATATCACATGTTTTTCTTAGGTGTTTGTCTTGCTATATTGTCACTGTTGCTGCTATTTATTTGTAAATAGTTTACTTGTTTTTGTTGTTTTTGTGTCTGTGAAGCACCTTGTAACTTTACGTTTGGAAAGGTGCTATACAAATAAATGAAGTTCAAGTTCAAGTTCTGCCTTCATGTTTTCATTTTACTTTATAGCTGATGTAAACAAGCCTTGGTGTTTTCTGTTGTTTTTGTTTCTCCTGCACTTTTTGCAATGAAGAAACTCCACAGTTCTCCAAGCAGCCACATGGTGGCAGTATTTTATCATCTAAATCACTGATGTCAAACATACGGCCCGCGGGCCGGATGCGGCCCGCGCAATGATTTAATCCGGCCCCAGGCTTGTAGAGCAAAAATGTCTGAGTCTATCAAAAAAAAAAGTAAGTCTCTAGCACGTTCCTATCAAAAGTTATGGTCGTTTAAAGAAATGCTTCTGAGTTCTCTTCTCTGAGCACTAGTCCGGTAGCTTCACAGCTGAGAGTACTTAATTGATTGGAATGTTGACTCGCAGAGAGTGGAGGGGGGAGGGAAGGAGGGGGGGGGGGTGTACTGGCGCTGCAAAGTGAGAACTATACTTCAGCAGTAACCTGACTCCGCCAGATGGGGCAGCAGAGAGAGGAGTATTCCCTCCTCCTCTCTCTGCTGCCCCATCTGGCGGAGTCAGGTTACTTCACCAGTATAAGGGTCTATAACTGAGGGATCATTCAGATCTTGGCTATTTAAATATAAATACGGGTAATAATAATAATCCAATTTAGAGTTTAAAAAATATACTGTATTTTAGAAGCATTAGTTATTGTAATTATCATTATTTTTAATGTTCGATGATCCATCACTTCAATAAAAAGCAGGTCTGCATAATTCCATGGGCTCTGTAGCCATTTCCAAATTTCAGCTAAGACACTATTTGAAATTTAATTTTTTGTATTTTTGAATGGTTTATTGGCACACTGTAAATAAAAATAGCATCTCCCATAGCAAATGTCTTAATCTAGGCTACAAGTATAAAACCAATAATGAAAGTGATTAATAACTATTAATAGCTACTCTTAATAATAAACTTAAGTTTATTATTAAGAGTATATCACACAATCAATTGATTGTGTGATATACTGTAGCGGAGAAATTACGGCTGTGTACATAAACATGCGTGTGCATGCTTGCAGTCTGTGACTGGTCTGTGACTGGCACCACAGCGTGACTGGCACCGCGGCGCGACTGGCACCGCGGCGCGACTGGCACCGCGGTGCTCCGGCCCCCATGAAGTCACATTAAGTCCAATGCGGCCCCCACCCCAAAATGAGTTTGACACCCCTGATCTAAATGATAGATCCTAGTAGTACAGGACCAGTTAACTTCATATGGATCAGAGAGCTCTCAGGTTCAGTCAGCAAAGTTACTTTAGTCCATTAAGGGTCTCAAGCTGAACAAACTAAACTGAATGTCAGTTTGGTTCTGAAACATTTCTAAATGTGTTTTGTAACAGACAACTACACAAGTAGTGTAACAATGAAGGAAACATCTTCCAATTCTTCCATCTGGAATGGCAGAACTGATCCACTAGCTATTAACCACTACTGATGTGGACATATGAGGCTTCTCTACAGCTTCATGTCTGAAATGTAGATCCACTACTTTTGCTGTTTTGGAATTTGAATCCTGAAATATAAAGTAACCATTTGAGACAATTCTGTTTAACCTATTGGGCCTATTTTTTTATATATATATATATAACATGTGGCTATACTCTTATTGTGGCAAAAAACTACCATAGGCCTATTTTTGTTTTTTGTTGTTTTGATAAACAATGTATAAATTTGAAGGTTAGGTATTTAGTTAGGTTGTAGAAAGAGGAGGTTTTGGGCATAATGTTGAGTATGTTTACTTTTCGTCACTAAGTCTTATTTTGATGCCGATACTGATAACACCCAAGTACATTTTAATAGGCCTATACCAGTGGACTATACCCTTGGTTCTATTTTACACTCTCAAGAGTTAAAATATTCATTGTTTGAATTAGCCCAAGTCTACACAACTAGAGAATGTAGAAGATTAATGGTCATTTTGATCTGTATGTTTGACTGTTTAATTCACTGCTACCAACACACACGCAATGGCCGTATCTCACACGGATTTGATGGATATCACACGAGCACACGCCACACCCCCATCTTCACACGCACGGGTCTCGAAAATCAGAGCCAAGACAAAGTGGCCCGCGACGGCCACGAGTTCCCCCGTCAAACCGACCAGGCAACCAAAAGCATTTGCGGGAGAACAGTCTGTTACTATTGACTGTTGATTGCTGAGATCCTGTTTAAAGCCCGCCTACTGGCTTTGCCATTTACACAGAATAGCAAAGAGGAACCGGATATCCCCCCGTGCAGTATAGTCCATTCTGATTTGTCGCTGAACTGTCAATCTGAGGAAATGCAATGACGCCATTGGCTGCAGTACGGGCGAGATCCTGTCATGGCGTCTCTCTATCCACTGCTCCTTGTTTACAAACACATGTAGGGAAAAGAAAACTTTGCCTTTTTACCAAGGACTGCGTTCGGTTTGATAAATAATGACAGCAGAGCCGTTTTCTAAAGCCCGATACGGGCGGATGCATGGATTATAAAGCAGCACGCTGAGCTAAGGTAAGTAGTCTAAAACGAGCTGTTGTGTCCCCCTTGCCTTGTAGTGAACGGTGTTGTCGTTGATCCAGGGCAGGCTTACATCTGCGCTGGATAGAATCATAGCCATCTAGTAGAAAAGTTGCGACATTGTGGGGTCAGAAACCGAACGTGCTGAATAGTATTTTCAAAGCCCCATTGAGCGACCACTGCAGACAGCATTGCCAGCAAAGATGAGACGTCGCGCAACTGGTATATAGTTTTCAAAGAGGCTAGCGCAAATAAATAAAAGCCTATTTAGGCATGTGTAAAACATGACAACTATTGGGAAACTAATGCTGCTAGTTGGGCCTAAGTGGCGATTCTGATGGTCTACTAGTGTCATGTTTGCAAGACTAGTTTCTCAGTGACACTGACAAACTATATTTTTGATTTTATTTATTTTATGGCGCTGCTTTGTAGTGGCTGTATAAGTTCAAAATTGCTGTAGTTGACTTTGTTAGGAGGAATATAAATTGATAGATAAAGTAAACATTTTGTTACTGCTTCCTTATTGGTTGTAATTCATGCCATCACAATCAAATCAGAGCCACATTGTTGATGGGTTGGCTGGTCCAGTTAATTATTTTGTCCAGGTGTATTGTTTGTAGGTTCTATTGTCCAGTAAATAGTTCATTTAATATTGTTCAATTATAGTTATTATCATCATAATCCTATTATGTGCTACTGAATGAAACAGATAGCACAGTGGTATCAAAAGGAAGGAAGGAATGGAAATAGAAAGGAATAGAAATATTATTATAGAGATGTTATTTTTTTTTTGTGCGACACAACACCACATATGCACACACTCTTTATCCCACATTGGTGAGTCTGAATATACTTAAATTTAAGTGAAATGAAGGCGAAAATGGCGAAAAAATAGGCTTGAAATGGCAATAAACGTTTGTCCATGTGACGCGCTGTGACTGCGGCCCGGCCTCAACCAGGCCACCAGGCTCTGCTTCTAGTGGCCCCAAGACAAATTGAGTTTGACTTTGAGACCCCTGTATTAGAATAAGACTACAGAAATGAGTGGGGATTTTGGGAAATGCATTTGATGTGAACATAAATATTTAAATTATATAAAATATTGGTTAATGACATATATTGGATGTAATGTTTGGGATCAGAACTTAATTTAGGGAAATGGATGGTAATAATCGCGAAAACGTGTCAAATCATGGTAAAAAAAATGCATTTTTCCCCCCGCCACCGCGGCCAAAGGGTCTTTGTGCCAGATCACACTCCAGGCACTTTCCAAAAGTTGGCAGCTGTGCTGTTATGTTTCTGAAGCCTAGAATTGTGGGACAAAAGAAAAAGAAATCTTTAATTTTGGGTGTCAATGTCATGTGAGTGGCTCACATTCTGAATAACTAGTGGGCCCTGGTATCAGAAAAGTTGAAGACTACTGGCCTATAGCCTATTACAACCTATGAGTGAGTACAGAGTACTGTGTGATTCCAGATGACTTCTCTCACCACTGCATGTGCTGCAGCCAATGACATGCAAGTCAGCACATGATCACATGACCTGCACTGATCACATGATCTGCTGCAGTGCAGAGGGCTGACATCATGCTGTGGAGTCATGTATGTAGAGTCTACAGCTGCTTTTTAATAACTAGCACTTAAACACTTTCTAACTCTAGTGGTGTAGAGACAGTGATGGAGACGTGATGAGATGAACAAGTAAAGGACAGGACAGAAATGTATTGAAGCAGTGAGTGTTGGTTAAACATAACCATAATCTCTATATAATTCAAGCAAGCGTGTCTGTACACTTCCTGTGCAACTGTACTGTGTCATTTGTCTCCATTTGCGTAACGCCACGGCGCACGGACAGCCTCACTGAACCTCGAGTCACACAGCCCTGTCATCCAGCACCAATATGCGCGGCTCATAAGCACCAAACATTATGCCCATCATTTTAATTTTAATACATTTGTGTCAAAAAAGAATCTTCGCGCACATGACGTGTCACCGGATACAGATAAAAAAAATCACGTGTAACATCACGTGTCACGGAGACACATTTATTGTGGTCACAGTTTGCCGTATCACCTCCCCTCTTACGGGTACAGCCATTGGCGCTGGGTACAGTGTTCTCTGCTCTCGCTGTTTCGCCTTCCAGGCGACTGCCGACTGATCCACACAGGCAACGTTCTCTCGCCACGGCGCGGTGTTGCCGCTGTTCCGCCTGCTAGGCGACTGACCAACACAGGCAATACTCTCGCCACGACACGGTGACATACGCGCTACTATACGGTCCGGGTCGCCAACAACTTCTTTCTACTACCACTACACTGCAACGTCTGGATATTAACGCGCGCCAGCCCACGGCATCCAGTCCTCTCCGAAGTTATTATTCAAACGCCACATTTACGCGTGTGCGTCTGTGTACGTGCGACGGTCCGGGTCTCCTACAACTTATATCTAATACCACTGCACCGTCTGGATATTAACCCGCGCCAGCCCACGGCACCAAGTCCTCTCCAAAATCATTATTCACACGCCACATTTACGCGTGTGCGTCTGTGTAAAGTGCGACTACCAGGCTGTGTGACAGAGCATAGGCTACAAACTAGGTGTCATCTCATCCATACACATTGTAACGACCCTCTGGGTTTCTAACAATTACATTCACAACGACTTATGTCTAACATTAACAGTAACTATATGAAATTCATTTTGTGCCCCAAGTTCCACCCAGCTTTCCAACATCAACAATTCCCTCCCAATCAATGTGATCTGCAGTTCTGCACATAATTTCCAGATCATATAATACACAACGGGTATAGGACTAGTATTAATAACAGAAGCACACACCACAACACACACCCAGAAACCTGTCCAGTCACTGCATGGATGTGTGAGTAGAAATTACATGTGTGTGAGGATGTAGTATGGACCTTACTTATATTTGTGTATCTGTGAATTCACTTAAATCAGTGGTTTTCCAACCAGTGGTCCCTGAGGGGGTTCCAGGTGGTCCCCAGGCTAAATAAGGATGGAAAGTTGGTTAACCAGATGTAACTCTTTGAGAGCGTAAACATGAAACCAAATGGACCCTTGCAGGTCCATTTGGTTCCATGTTTACGCTCTCAAGAGTTAAAATAGATTGATGGTCATCAGCATGTTTAACTGTTTTGTTTCTGTGGACAAAAAACTAAATAATTCTTTAGTTTGGGGTCTGTGGGGCTAAAATGTAAACAAATGGCGGTCCGTGGCTCAAATGCTGAATAAATAGTGGTCCCTGGTGTCAAAAAGGTTGAAAGCCACTGACCTAAATGATATGATATGCTGTAATGCTGCTGATGCACAATATGAAAACACACTGTGTGTGTGTGTGTGTGTGTGTGTGTGTGTGTGTGTGTGTGTGTGTGTGTGTGTGTGTGTGTGTGTGTGTGTGTGTGTGTGTGAGTGTGTGTGTGTGTGTGTGTGTGTGTGTGTGTGTGTGTGTGTGTGTGTGTGTGTGTGTGTGTGTGTGTGTGTGTGTGTGTGCATATAAAACCTGGTCAGAGTCCATGTGAACATGTTGGTTCTCTGATGTCAGTTCATCTGTCATCCTATAGCATGGGTCTCCAATGGGTAGCTCGCGAGCTACCGGTAGCTCGTTGGTTGTTTTTGGGTAGCTCGCAAAGGAGTTGCAAAATTAGGCTATGAATGATATGAAAAGCATGACCTGAAATGCATTGCAACTCTTTCCTTTGTCATTCAACATACAAACGTATGCCCACTCGAGCGTAACTAAAATATAAATGAATGGTAAATATTGTGACCTACTGTCCAAGCTTGGGCAGGAATTTGAGGACAGGTTCAAAGATTTTGGTGAACTGGAGCCCTGTGTGGCATTCATTGCTAACCCTTTAATGGAGGTAGATGTGAGTGTAATATCAGGGCAGATGGCTGACGTGTTCAATGTCAATGCATTTGAAATGGAAATGGAGATTATTAATCTCCAAAATGATGTGCAGGTAAAAACACAACAGAATTCACAACATTGAAAGTGAGTGCTTTATTTGGCTCTACTTATCTTTATGAATCTGCGTTCTCTGATATGAATGTGATCAAATCCAAATTCAGAACTAGGTTGACTGATGATCATTTGAATGACTCTATAAGAGTGAACCTGAGTGGATACACCCCAGCCTTCAAGTGTCTTGCGGAGGCCATGCAATGCCAGGCATCTCATTAGAGGAGAATGCAAAATGTGAATGCACTTTTGAAAAAAGAAGCTAAAAGTGATGTAGCTCTCGGCCCCTCAGATTTTTCAACTCCAGATTGTTCTATAATGGGATGAATCTAGAGTAGTCCTAGATAGAGTTTTCAACAGGCCTGAACATTGAGGCCCTGGTCACTGATCAGGCCCAAAACCTGACCTGGCCTGAATAATTAGCATAGATTTTAGGCCCAGTTGGTTTGGGCAGAGAGTAAAAGTGAAAATGGCAACCAGCACAGAACAGACAGAAAGAACAGAACAATTATTATCATCATAATAAAATACTTGTATATTTATTACTGTTTCCATGGAGCTTTAGGCCCAGCACGGCCCTACTACTGATCTTATAGCCTGGTCTAGCCCTCAATGATTTTGGCCTTGGGGGGCGGGGTGTCGTGGGATCCACACGGCGGAAGTGCTGCGCTCTGATTTGATCTCACTAACGTGTCGTCATCTCCGGCCCCTCCCCCTCCCGTCCACTGCTGTTCTACGTCACATCATTTAGAGCGACGCCCACCCCGGAAGGTTGACACCCCCCTCAAGGCCACTTTCCAACGCGCGTTAGTCCAGGCTTTCCGTTTTCGCGCAAGGCGAACGAAAATGAAAGCCTGGGTGTCGAGGCTACTGATCTTACAACATTTTAGGCCCTAAAATGTCGGGTCGTGTCAGGCCTGGTCATGTTCGAGTTTGAGAACTCGATATTTGATACCTGTCATTGGGAGAATTTTCTGAACTGCCCACAGCCCTCCTGTGAAACACAGACTGAGTAGAAAAAAAAATAGTCGTATTTTATCACGTACATATTGAGGACCTATTATATGAAGATGCATTGAAAAGTAGTAGTGGTCCTTTAAGCATTCATTCATTCACACAGATCACAGTAGCATAAGTTAGTGTGGAATTGTCATCGGGCAAGAGTGTGTGCACGTGCATATGTGCGTGTGACATCAGCTCAGAGACAACAACAATGTTCAGAATGTGGGAGCGGCTCAGATCTGATCTCTGACATCACAACACGGAAAAACACAGATCTGCTGTTAAGATCTGAACGGCTTCTAGGTTGTGACTATGAGAGAGACACAGGCAGAATGATTGGCATCCAGATAACCACTGGTGAAAAGGTCAGTGTGTGTGTGTGTGTGTGTGTGTGTGTGTGTGTGTGTGTGTGTGTGTGTGTGTGTGTGTGTGTGTGTGTGTGTGTGTGTGTGTGTGTGTGTGTGTGTGTTGTCCTCTTTATCTCTGAAAGTGACATTACAGGTTTTTCCATCTATCGAACTTAGATTTCCTTCCAGGCAACTCCCACTCATCGCCATGGGAGGATTAGCCAAAGGGCCCAGGGGCCTCTGAGCTAGTGGGGCCTCTGAGCTAGTGGGCCTCTGAGCTAGTGGGGCCTCTGAGCTAGTGGGGCCTCTGAGCTAGTGGGCCTCTGAGCTAGTGGGCCTTTGAGCTAGTGGGGCCTCTGAGCTAGTGGGCCTCTGAGCTAGTGGGGCCTCTGAGCTAGTGGGCCTTTGAGCTAGTGGGGCCTCTGAGCTAGTGGGGCCTCTGAGCTAGTGGGCCTCTGAGCTAGTGGGCCTCTGAGCTAGTGGGGCCTCTGAGCTAGTGGGCCTTTGAGAGAGTGGGGCCTCTGAGCTAGTGCGGCCTTTGAGCTAGTGGGGCCTATGAGCTAGTGGGGCCCATGAGCTAGTGGGGCCCATGAGCTAGTGGGGCCTCTGAGCTAGTGGGGCCCATGAGCTAGTGGGGCCCCTGAGCTAGTGGGGCCCTGAGCTAGTGGGGCCCATGAGTTAGTGGGGCCTCTGAGCTAGTGGGGCCTCTGAGCTAGTGGGCCCATGAGTTAGTAGGGCCTCTGAGCTAGTGGGGCCTCTGAGCTAGTGGGGCCCACTATAGTGGTTGAACCCTCTGTTTGCTTTTACTTGGCTTTGTTATTCTGTCTCTAGTCGGTAGGGGGGGCCCTTTGGGTGACGCCGGCCCAGGGGCCCATCATTTCTAGATCCGCCTCTGCTCATCAGGGCCATGAACACATCGCTGACACCGTCATACATCTTTACACAGGCCTTTGCACAAGTATGTGACACAAGTACGTGACACATTCTCGTACATAGTACGGTGGTAAAAGCTTGATCCTTGAAGGAGACAGTCTCCAGTTCTCCAGCTCTCCAGCCAGATGGCTCGGATTACGGCATTTTCTGCTTTTTTCCCCTTCCTGGTTCTATGGATTTTAGATTCATACCTGAACCCACCCTGGATTTTACACCAGGAGCAGATGGAACGATACCAACGATACGGCGACACAAAGGAGGAATTCCACAGCGACTTTTTCCTTCTGAACGGCTCTGAACGGAAACACATCTCCTTTGGCTCAGCGGCGATCCACAGCTTACTAACATCTAACCCGGATCGGAAGAATAAACCCCCGGGTGGCAAAATCGATCGCAGAGCCGTGATTGTTCTTTGCTTATTAATGGCGGGAGATGTAGAAGTGAATCCAGGGCCTAATCCCCGTCTACAGGCAGAACAGCAGCAGCAGCTTTCCAGCCAGGAGGACTTGGACACCACGGTGGATCAACGGTCCAGTTTGAAACATCTGTGCAGTGACCAGGCTGTAGTCGGTGACAACAGCACCAGAGCCAAGTTAGAGGAGGCGAGTATATTGACTAAAACAACTGCAATAAAGTAGCCTAATCTGTGTTAAAACGGACCGCATTGCGACACGCTTGTGGTGCAGTCGGGCGGCGGGGCTGAGGACAATTATCAAGTCAGTTGGCCGGCAGCCATCATAGCTGGTCTAGGAACTCAGGTTAATAAGCAGTCTACTGGGAATACTCGCTGGATTTTTGGTAGAATCCACTGGTAGGAAAGTGGCTTGCGTGTGGGGCAGCATGGAGGATGAAACATGGAGGTTTCTGGGTGGGATTCGGCAGGTATAAACAGGGTCAGGTAGATTGGCATGGGGGCGGAGAGTGGAATGAAGGCAGGGTCCAGCGCATGTTCGGACTAATGGGAGTTCTGACTCCCATGTGGTGTCATGTGCTGTTGTCCACAGTGAGTTAAAATGTTGTTTTGTTGTTGTTTATCAGACGCTGTCGTCCACAGTGAGTTAAAATGTTGTTTTGTTGTTGTTTATCAGACGCTGTCGTCCACAGTGAGTTAAAATGTTGTTTTGTTGTTGTTTATCAGACGCTGTCGTCCACAGTGAGTTAAAATGTTGTTTTGTTGTTGTTTATCAGACGCCGTCGTCCACAGTGAGTTAAAATGTTGTTTTGTTGTTGTTTATCAGACGCCGTCGTCCACAGTGAGTTAAAATGTTGTTTTGTTGTTGTTTATCAGACGCCGTCGTCCACAGTGAGTTAAAATGTTGTTTTGTTGTTGTTTATCAGACGCCGTCGTCCACAGTGAGTTAAAATGTTGTTTTGTTGTTGTTTATCAGACGCTGTCGTCCACAGTGAATTAAAATGTTGTTTTGTTGTTGTTTATCAGACGCTGTCGTCCACAGTGAGTTAAAATGTTGTTTTGTTGTTGTTTATCAGACGCTGTCGTCCACAGTGAGTTAAAATGTTGTTTTGTTGTTGTTTATCAGACGCTGTCGTCCACAGTGAGTTAAAATGTTGTTTTGTTGTTGTTTATCAGACGCTGTCGTCCACAGTGAGTTAAAATGTTGTTTTGTTGTTGTTTATCAGACGCTGTCGTCCACAGTGAGTTAAAATATTGTTTTGTTGTTGTTTATCAGATGCTGTCGTCCACAGTGAGTTACAAAGCAGAAACATGGATCCTGGTCAACCAACTACAGGGTCAGTGTTAAATGATTCATATTCATTTATTCAATGTTGTGAAAATGTTCTGCAGTAGTGCATTATGTAATGTTATAATGTTGTAATGTTATAATCTCATGCAGTGTGAAGGAACAAAGCTTTAAATTGTACCTTTTATTTCCGGAGAATTCATTTAGATCAATGGAGGTCTCTTTTCCCATGGTGACCTCACTGACCTGTGTACTGTCAAAAGAAAAAAAAAAACATTTCCAACAATGATATTACACACATGACAACAACACACAAAGATAGAAAACACTTCACACCAAAAATATTACAAAAAGCATAGGCTGTGTGTGTGTGTGTGTGTGTGTGTGTGTGTGTGTGTGTGTGTGTGTGTGTGTGTGTGTGTGTGTGTGTGTGCGTGTGTGTGTGCGTGCGTGTGTGTGTACTTTGATAGTGATAAATATCAGGGCTGGTTCTGGGGGTGTATATAAACTGATCTATGAAATAAACTGACACATATAAGTTCAGAAACCTAACCTTGGGAATTATTTTCTCCACCTTAATAATATCAATGGGTAATGGATCTTATATTCTTTTAATCATGACTAGTCACCAGGTATGGTTTGTAGAGATCAGACATTCCTGGAAAGTAACATTGATAAACATTTGGGTTGGACCCCCAAAAAATTACTTAGATATGAAGATAAACAACTTAAACAAAGTCAAGAAGGTGGCAGAACGCATGCTTCTGTGCCTAGCACACACCTGTGACTGAGTGGCACACACCTGTGACTGAGTGGCACACACCTGTGACTGAGTGGCACACACCTGTGACTGAGTGGCACACAGCTGTGACTGAGTGGCACACACCTGTGACTGAGTGGTACACACCTGTGACTGAGTGGTACACACCTGTGACTGAGTGGCACACACCTGTGACTGAGTGGTACACACCTGTGACTGAGTGGCACACACCTGTGACTGAGTGGTACACACCTGTGACTGAGTGGCACACACCTGTGACTGAGTGGCACACACCTGTGACTGAGTGGTACACACCTGTGACTGAGTGGCACACACCTGTGACTGAGTGGCACACACCTGTGACTGAGTGGCACACACCTGTGACTGAGTGGCACACACCTGTGACTGAGTAACTTGTGGTGTTCCAATGTGAACAGTAGTGAGTGTGAAAGGTTAAATGAACACACTGTGTTGTACATTGTGTAATGTTGTGTCTGTTATTCATTAATGTTTATGTGTGGCTGTAGCAGGGCTGAACGCCCAACACTAACCTTGTGAACAATAAAGATTACAGTGAGGGTGAACTATAGTGACCCTCTGCACTGTCACAGATGATCACCATGAACTATAGGTTTACTACACAGAACGGAAGTGCATTTAATATATGCACTTCCAGTTTGGTGTACTAAACCTAGATTCATATTATGGATATCTGACATGACAATATGACACATAGAAACATGACATGACATAATATGAACAAGGACTTAAACATATGACTATAAAGAACATTCTAGCTGTACTATCATCAAGGTACATAAACAATGGAGGGCTCCATTTTTGTCACCGCTAAACCCCTTATCCCTTAATTTCTTTGCCTTTTTAAACTATTAAAAAACATTTTTTCAATAGTTTAAATGGCCAGTCTACAAGCTCACAATGTGTGTTTAGATGGTACCGAAAATGGAGCCCTAAATCTACAACCCTAGACAGATAAACTGATATGATGATAGCACAGTTTTGTATACATTTTGGGGATTGCACTATTCTGTCTCATAACAGTCTAAACTCAGCTCACGTCCACTATTAGTGGGTGAACAATCCAACACTGCTGCAAAGTCTGCTTCATAATGAAAGGAACTGGTTTAATATGATTTAGATGTGCATTTTCTAGTGTGAGTACTTCATGTTAATGTAATGTTTATGATGGTTGTCATGGTGATGTATAAATGTAATGTTTATAATGGTTGTCATGGTTTCAGGGTTGATCATCACAGATCAGGGTCTCCTGTACCCAGCTGTGTCTCCATGAAGAGTGACACGTCCAAGGGAGGGTACATTGACTTCAAAGATGGACACCACTCTACTGATCAGAGGTCAGTGAGTGAAAACAACACATGATATAGTTTCTTTAGAGCAGGGGTGGGCAATTATTTTTCCAAAGGGGCCAAGTATGATGCTTGTGAAGGGTTGGGCCAAAAGCCTGAGGTAAATTCTGTGTAATATTAATTTAATTTCTATATAAAAGTAGTAAATGGCATTATGCTGTCCTCCTTAAAGTGTAGTAACCCTAATTCGACAGCCAGTTAAACTCTTTCCACAAGGACACAAAAGTCAGGAAATACTGTACACTCCAAGCTCCAATATTTATTGCAGACTCAGTGGCAGGAGTGAAACTGCAAACAACAACAACAAGAAAAGGGGATTACTGTAGTGCTGCTTTAACCTAGTAAAGGTTAATAAAATAAACTGGTTTAGGCTGAAACAAAGGCAACTAGCTTTCAATAGCAATGCATGTAATCTTCTCCAAAAACTGACTTTTTTTTTCCTAAGGCTTCCTATTTAGGCAGGGAGTAGTGTCAAGGACTCTACCATTACACAGTCAACAGGGGGAGTTTTTCCACACACAACAATGACAACATTAAGGACTGTACCATGTCCAGCAATAGAGTGGGGTGTGGGGATTTACATATTAACAGGCATTGATTTGACACTGGTAAGAGTATTAATATCCATTGAAAAAGTGGGGTTGTTTCCAAAATCTCCAAAACAATTGTAGTTTCAGGGTAGGAAACTAAGTGAACATGAATAAAGGTATTGTATTGCATGTTGTACCCTTTCATGGACCGGTCAGAGTCAGCCAAAGGGCTGCATTTGGTCCCCGGCCGCATAATGCCCAGGTGTGCTTTAGACTGTTCAATATTTATTATGGCTTGCCTGTATATGCTATCAAATCAACCAATCTCTATTGTTCTGTGGGCTAGGGAGAATGTAAATATATCAATCACCACAATACAGTTGTATTAGACTCTACTGATCAGAGGTCAGAATGTCTTTCCTCTATTTATAATCCTGGACCTACCATATACGCCTGCTCGCAATTTTGTGTGAGGGGATTTTCTCACTTGAACTGAGTCAAGGGGTTCCTAGAGATGAAAAATCACCAAGGTGCTTGTCCGCCATAGTGCCACGAATGGCGCAATGGCCGAATCAAATATGGCCGCCATCGGATATGATGAAAATCCAACTTTTGTGTATATACACATTAGAGTCCTTCACGGGTCCATTTTCAAGGAACCGGCCCGGTTCAGACCCGGACGTAATCGGAGCCGCTCCGCTTTGGACCCGCTGCTATAATTAACATGACGGCTCCGAACCGTTGAATGCCCGGGATGATTTAACCCGGCTCCGAGACGAGCCCGGTGCTATAATTAACATGACGGCTCCGAACCGTTGAATGCCCGGGATGATTTAACCCGGCTCCGAGACGAGCCCGGTGCTATTATTGAAATCATGGATCCGAACCGTAAATGTCCGAGTACCCGAAATGTCCGAACGCTTTAATGAGTTCTACTAGTATATTATGAATAAGACGGAAGCTTACTGTTAGTTGTACATGGTTGAACACCATGCATGTTGAACACGGACTCGACTCACAGCATAGAAAATAAATCCACGTCGTCTTTAGATGTTGAATCCCAGTAGTAGCTGTACTTTTCTTCTTAGCCATTATTCCACCATTGTGTGTGAATAAAAATAATAATCCATAGTCAACTATTATAACTGCCGTCTCGTGATGGTACATCACACAATTCATATCTTCGTTGTGGAAGAGTGGTTTCTTTTTTGTTCTGTCTCTGTCGCACCAGCAGCAGACCATAGTCTTTATTGCTTATCTTAATAATTATTATTATCACGATAGTTAAGTTGTTGCCGTGTGTGTGTGTGTGTGGGGGGGGGGGGTTGTTGTTGTGATGATGACGTATGCAGTAACTTCCTGCTATGCTAAAGTCACGTGACTCAATGCTCGCCTCTCACTGGCCGGAGGAGAACAAGGGGGGATGACGAGGGTGATTGACAGCTGTGGCGGCCAATCCCCGGGTTTTGGGTGTAACCCGAGGTCCGAGACGCCCCGGAACCGGCCTGATTGTACCCGGGACATGCAGGGGACATGCAGGAACCGGCCTGAACGAACCCGCGACATCGCGGAACCGGCCCGTTTGTGCCCGGATGTCATTTCTTGTAAACGGAACCGGAACCGGCCACGGGCCGGGTCGGTGCTCGGGTTTTACCGGGTCTCGGGCTAACCCGAAGTACTCTAATACACATGCAATACCTCTATTCTGACTAATTGGGGGGTGGGGAATCCATTTCTGATATTGTTATGACCATTTTGGTTGATTTTGACCTTGAAAGGTCATGGTCAAGGCCATTTTGCTATTCCGAAGACCATAACTAACCATTGTTAGGTGAAAAAACATTGGGTCTATTTCTACTAATTCTGACATTTATTAATGAATTGAATTAATATTCATTCATATTAATCACTTGTCTTTTAGTAGGCCTACACGTGCATAAGACTAACAATTATAATCACCCCCTTTAAAATGTATTTAATTTGGTGTTAAATCAAATCAAATTGAAGGAATAAAAGTGATGCAAAATCAAACAGCAACTTCATTCAAAGAGAACTCAACAGAAGGCTCTGGCTGTGGCCCAAGTGAACCATTTTATTGCTATGGCCAGAGTGTTTGTAGACAACCAAATCAGGTATAAATGGCAATATAGTGTAAGGAAGGCATGTTTGCTCCAGCAGTAGATATTCATCTGCACAAGACAGAACATTCAAGAATCTCTTCCTTTGCATGGGCCCTTTCCACTGGACATGTGTTCTGCTCAGATGCCAGGGAAAACTGCTTAGAGTTTCTGGCCCTGATGATGCAATGGTTGAGTGTGCCATGTTTGGACCTGGTCTGATAGAGTTGGTGTTAAACGGCAGCCATTATGTCCGGGCTCTCACTGGGATGCCGATGGTAGAGGATGTGATCAGTGGAATATGTTCTGGCAGAGCTGCATATCCAGTGCTAGCACAGGTACAGGCATTGCACACTGTGCTGGCTGCAAATCAACATTGCTCAGAGCAGTTTGAGGCCCCAATAGGACAAGTAGAGAAATTGAATCAGGATTTTGAGAAGGAATGTAAGGCTGTCAGAGCTCTGCCATATCTTTGGAGGCTGTATTTGGTGGCTGTAATAAAAAATGCTGTGATACTATGGTGATACTATGGTGAATCACCATTGGTGATCTATGGTGATCTTTGCATAAACTACCTGTGTCATGGCCCATAGTATCTTGTGCGAATCAAGGTGCTAGAGTTTACACATCCTGAGTTCTACTGGCACTTCTCAATCGGTCAGAGGGCTGTTCAGGTCAATGCTGGTTCATTACTGTAGTAGGTAACCTGAAGGTCGAGCAGAGCATTCAGTGAGTGATGAAGGGTCCTGAAGGTCACTATGTAGTAGGAGCCACATACACAATGCAAAAGCAGATGCAGAGTTTGAGCTCTTGCTTCATGAGATTCATGAAAATGTCCTCAACCTCCTCACCAACAACTACCCCCAAAAAATCCATCTCGAGCATGCACTGAGCACCACTTGTCACCTTACATTCAAAGTGGTGAAGCTGTTTGACTCTGTGCTAGAGCACCAGATTCCATACTCATTGACTGTCAATCTGCTCACAAAGCAGGTGTATACAGAGAATTCACTCTGCGCTAGAGCTTAAATTCTTGGCCCGAGACCGCGTCGACCCGGCGGGCCGGGCCGGGTTCGGTCGGGCCGAGTCCAAATGGTTATGTATTTGTCGGGCTTAGGGCCGGGCCCGTCAAATTATATAAGATATTTTTCATATAATGATACATTTTGCGACGCCGCGCGGTGCGCGCAGCGGCGAGCTGCGCTGCACCACGTGTGTGTGTGTGTGTGTGTGTGTGTGTGTGTGTGTGTGTGTGTGTGTGTGTGTGTGTGTGTGTGTGTGTGTGTGTGTGTGTGTGTGTGTGTACCTAGACAGTTGGACATGGGCAGAATGACTGATTTTCTTATAACAAATTAACGATTTATGAGAAAAAACGTCTGCCTGCAGCAATTAGCTCGTTTAGAAAAAGTGTCGGGCTGGCGGGCTCATGCTGTCAATCATGTATCGGGCTTCGGGCCGCACCGGGCTTAATTTCTTACCGGGCCGGATCGAGCCGGGCTCAATATTTTAGACAATTTTTAAGCTCTACTCTGCGCCTGCTCAACTGTCTAAAAATGGGGAGTGCCTGTAGTACCCATACAGACAGGAGAGGCTAGACTAAGACTAAGGAAATTAGCGGAATCATACCAAAGAGGAAGCCTCACTTCAAAGAGCAACCACAGAAGGCACCAACCACAATTTTGAAGAAGCAGAACTTAGTTTTACCCAAAGACATGGCTGAAGCATATAGAAGCGATGGACATTGCTAAGGAGCAAGGCATAAACATCCAGCAAATACTTTCTCATGGCGTGCTCTCAACATCTTTGATGGTCAAAAATGTTCAAAGAGATTGAGCCTGGACTTGATATCACCCAATGGAGTCTGCATCTAGTCATCTACTCTTGCCACTCATATTGTGTTAAACTTCATGTCGAAAATGCGGCAGATGCCACTGGGACGGTTCTCAACGGTCAACACCCTCATCAGTGCTTCATCCTCCTTCTGCCGAGAGTCAGAATTCATTCACCTCATACTTGATTCGTACATTGCAACTGCAACGTACAGACTCAACAGCAAGCATTGGCATGAACAACACACCCATTCCGCAGCAACTTCACAAGTTCTGGGTGTCTGAGAACAATCAAAATATCTATCTGTTAGTTTGGGATATGGTGTGCAGTTAGGTCTGTGGTAATACTATCACTGTCAGGTCTGTCATGCATGACAATGAGGTTCTCCTAGCAAAGGTGGCTGGTGGCAAGGACATCCATGACCTCTTGAACTGGATTGAGGAAGCTGACACGAGGCTAGTGGTGCATGTGGAGTGGGCTATTTGTGTTAAACAGTGTAAGAGAGTTGTGATAGTTTTCAATGATACACATGACTGGACAGGGCCGCTGGATGATGTGGGAGGGAGTCGAGAAGAAGAAGCTGACAGGGAGCGAAGTCTGGGGCTTGGAATCCAACAGGCTGAGTTTCATCGTTCAAGCAACGTTGTGCTGCCATCTCCCATAAATCTGCAACTATGGTTGGGAAGGACCCAGCATGTCTAGCCGATAAGCTTGAGCAGAAGAGGATTTCCATCAACTCCCTACCCACCAGCAGCCAGGGCATGCGCCATCACCCACCAACGTTCCTCCGGGAGGGGGGATCCTACCATCTAGTCTTTTAATTGATCCTGGAGATCACTGCATGAGCAAGTTGAGAGAAAATACTTGATTTTGTTTTATATTATTTGTATATCACTTTGTCACTCTTATTTAATCATTTCAGAACCCATATAGCAATATATATGTATACTTGCTATATGTGTGTGTATATCTTCTGTTCTAAATAATAATGTAAATGAGTAAAAATGATAATAGGGGACAAATTTGTTACTTTTAAATTATAGTTAAATATCAATATAAAAGATATCACACAGGAATCATTGCCAAAATTATATGAATTAGACCTATTGCACCAGTTGTTAATGTCATGGCCAAATCATGTCTTTGGAATAGCAAAATGGCCTTGACCAAGACCTTTCAAGGTCAAAATCAACCAAAATTGTCATAACAATATCAGAAATGGATTCCCCACCCCCCAATTAGTCAGAATAGAGGTATTGCATGTGTATATACACAAAAGTTGGATTTTCATCATATCCGATGGCGGCCATATTTGATTCGGCCATTGCGCCATTCGTGGCACTATGGCGGACAAGCACCTCGGTGATTTTTCATCTCTAGGGACCCCTTGACTCAGTTCAAGTGAGAAAATCCCCTCACACAAAATTGCGAGCAGGCGTATATGGTAGGTCCAGGATTATTTAGTGCCACGTTCAACCTCTGGTCTCATTTCAATGAACAGAATCCACATTTCAAAAAACATAACTATAGAAAACAGCTTAACACCAATAATTCATATAGTGTTTAACAAATGGATCCAACATGATCCTCATTGTGAAAGTACATGCTCTGTCTGACCCACCTCACTTTAAAGATTCAATATATTCGATCCCCTAAAACCTCAGAGTACTTATTATACATTGTCTGTGGCCTTTCTATGTATTATCTTTGATTCTGCATGCCAGAAACCTGAAGACCGTTGAGCAAGTCTTTTCTCCCTGAAGTGCATTGTAGTTCCACATGGACTGTCCCCTGGTGTTTTAAACTAGAATCAGGTCACATTTTACACGATAAATGTCATAGTGGTCACTGGTCAATACCAGTGACCACTATGACATGGGCGTAACTTTGGGGTGGTCCCAGGGGTCCGGACCCCACCAATAACCAGGGATTATTGTTTGGACCGAAGAAAGGGCTCCGTCTATTTATATTATTACCTTTGTATCGGAGCGCCGAATTGTTTCTCTGTAGATCCATCTTTTTTTTTTTTTTGCTTAAAATAGTCCCTTTACCAAAACATTGCACTACTAACATGCCGTGAGTCGGGGTGTGCGGATGTGTCCCCACGCCATCCATTGACTTTGTATTGAAGCCAGGGGAGTGCTACGGCTGGGGGCTGTGTCGTTGCGCTGGGACACGAACATATTATTATAGGGTCTCTAGCGTCTATCCATGCGTGGTATGACTGGATCGGGCCATTCATTCATTACGGCGCTGAGACGTGGGGAAAAACTCGTATTTCTCCAAATCAACTGGCATTCATGGCCCATTATGTTGTCCAGGTGACAGATCCAACACCACAACTCCACACTACAACACAGCCAGACGGCAATGGAGAGAAAGAGTCACAGGTGAAGCTGAATGATGATTTAGTAGTTGGCAAAGTTGTCCTGTAATTTACCATTATAAACAATGATAGGCTGATGATGGTTCATTTCTGTCTTTGAGTGCATGGGCATCACCGCCATTCACTATGCGGGTGCCTCACCCGCAATTTTTCACGTCGGAAAAGTGGGGGTGTTGGCCAAACCGCAACTGTCCATGCTGCTGGAGAGGCAGAGCGATATGAACCATATAGTGTAGACAGAGTTACGACAACTCCGTCCACTCCAAGAGGCAACTTCAATGGCGGCTTTTCTAATGAGACTCGAATCGGGAATGGGGACAACAAATAGGGACAAGTCCTGGACCTGAAGTAGGCAGTAATGCAACGGCCTCCGGCAACAGCCTTGCAACAGCCCCTTGAAAGCATGCATAAAATAGCTCTTATTTGCGCTGTCGCCCTCATTGAAAACAATGCATTTCCAACTCCAGTTTTTTTCCCTATTCAAACTGCATGAACAGCAGCGCGAGCGTTCAGTTTGTGACCCATCAATGTCGCAACTCTTGTACTAGATGGCACTGATCTGGGAAGGAGGGAGACGGGGTGACCGGCCGCTTGCATTCATTGCTTTGATATGAGTTGCCAAGGGCGAAACTTTAGGACCCCACCAATGTCAAAGGTAAAGTTTCGCCCTTGAATACCAGTGACCACTATGACATTTATCGTGTAAACATAATTTAATGTTTATGATGGTTGTCATGGTTTCAGAGTTGATCATCACAGATCAGGGTCTCCTGTACCCAGCTGTGTCTCCATGGAGAGTGACTGGTCTATGGGAGGATACATTGACTTCAAAGATGGACACTCTACTGGTCAGAGGTCAGTGTGAGAAAAACAACACGTGATATACCAGTAGTTGTATTGCATAGTTTATTATGATTTATTATTTTAAAAATCCTTCAGTCTCTAGTGTTCTGTGTGCTATGGAGAAACATCCTAACAATCCTTCAATCTCTTGTGTCCTGTGTGCGATGAAGAAAAATCCTAACAATACTTCACTCTGAATTATATTATATCATGTTTTGTTTTAAAATAAAATAATTTCAAGCATCCAAGGGCCTCCCGATTTATTCACATTCATTCATTTCTTACAACTGCAGAGAATGTATTTCTCAGTCAAACGCCATCGTACACCGTAGTGTAGCACTCGGTCACACATTGTAGTACGGCGTATAGTGTAGCACTCAGTCACACGGCGTTGTACGGCGTATTGTAGAACTCACTAACACTGTCGTAAAGTGTATTGTGGCGTAAAGTGTTTTCACGACACAACGCTGCATTGAACGGAGCAAACGCCGAGTACTCTCCCCTTCACCACACGCACTCACGCACGCACAACACACACACACCACACAAACAAAGCTATGCACCAAAACAGGAGTGTTTATAAAGAATATTCTAGATGTATCATTAAAGTACAGTATACGTAAATAATGTATCGACCAGTTCAAGTGCACAGACTTTATTACATGTTTATGGAGAAAACCGTCGTCATGGTAATGTATAAATGTGATGTTTATGATGGTTGTCATGGTGATGTATAAATGTAATGTTTATTATGGTTGTCATGGTGATGTATAAGTGTAATATTTATGATGGTTGTCATGGTTTCAGGGTTGATCATCACAGATCAGGGTCTCCTGTACCCAGCTGTGTCTCTATGAAGAGTGA
>CM076986.1:41631747-41666747 GCA_039105355.1 Benthosema pterotum | reverse complement strand
TCGTTCTTTTTTCCCTCCCTCTTTTTTTGTTCCTCTTTATTATGGGTCAATCTGTCAAAGTTTTTGTTTGTGAAGATTTTATTATGAAGGCGCTCAGTTCGGTCAGAAATAGAGATCAACAAGCTCAAAGTGCGTCACTGAGTTTGTAGGCTAAATAATGACGGAAAGTTGGTTAACCAGATTTAACTCTTTGAGAGCGTAAACATGAAACCAAATGGACCCTTGCGGGTCCATTTGGTTTCATTTTTACACTCTCAAGAGTTAAAATAGATTAATGGTCATTTTCATCAGCATGTTTAACTGTTTTGTTTCTGTGGACAGAAAACAAAATAAATCTTTAGTTTTGGGGTCTGTGGGGCTAAAATGTAAGCAAATGGTGGTCTGTGGCTCAAATGCTGAATAAATAGTGGTCCCTGTTGTCAAAAAGGTTGAAATCCACTGAGCTAAATGATATGCTGTAATGCTGCTGATGCACATATGAAAACACACTGTGTGTGTGTGTGTGTGTGTGTGTGTGTGTGTGTGTGTGTGTGCGTGTGCGTGTGCGTGTGCGTGCGTGTGCGTGCGTGTGCATGTGCGTGTGCGTGCGTGCGTGCGTGTGTGCGTGCGTGTGTCTTTCCTGTTGATTACTGATTACTGCAAACGTCATCAGGAAACACAAGAGTTTGAGGCACACAATTGTCAGGTGTTGTGAACATTTTGTGTTATGTGGAATCTGGACCAAGTGGACCCTCTCCCTGTTTGTGTGTCGCCATGATGAGGAAAGAAGGCAGGCATGGAGAAGTTTCTCTGTTACTCAGTCGGACTCTTTTATTGAACAAAAAGCTTTGAGTATAAGCATGTATAGGCCCAGGGCAGAAAGCCCTGCACTCTAAATGATGGTGTCACCATGCACTGGTGAACTAAGCTCTCCAAAAAAAAAAAGCGTCTTCTCTCTTCTTCAAGCAGATATAAGGGCCATTCGGTTCAAGTTCCTTAAAAATATGAACGGTTCAAAGAACTTTCGTTCTTTGAACGCGTTCGGGTACATCTCTGAGTCAAACCTATACCTAAACCAACCGTAACCTCCAACCCATAGGATACCTGTCGCGACCGTTAGGATACCTGTCACGACCATTAGGATATCTGCCACAACCGTTAGGATATCTACTGCAACCGATAGGATACCTGCCACAACCGATAGGATACCTACCCTACCAGATGCAAATTGATTGATTTTACCCCTACTGAAAAAAGTGCTTCTAAAATCACTTTGTTCTTAGTGTTAACCATTGACATCCTGTTGTTAACACTTTCTGTACAGCGAACATCTGGTGACGTCACGTTGATACATCCTAGTGTTATTTCATTGATTTCACCAGGTAGTAGTCAGTGTTGTTTGTTTGAGAATACTTTGTCTTAGCCTTAGTCTTAGTCTTTTGAGTAACACATATTTCGTCTTTTAGTCCCACTTAGTCTTCTGAAATTCATTTTTTTAGTCTTACTCTAGTCGACGAAATATCAACATCGATTTAGTCTTAGTCTCAGTCTTAGTCTTTATTTAGTCTTAGTCTTTTTTTTAGTCTTAGTCTTTCAGTCTTAGTCTTTGAGGTTTAGTCTTACTCTTGCATTTTTAGTCTTACTAGCATTCAACATGCCATACAGATTATACAGGCACATTTATTTTGCATGTTGCATGGAGGAAAACAGCCAGATTGGTTGCATAAACCAGGGTCCATTTGGTTCTATGGTTACGCTTTCAAAGATTTACATCTGGTTAAAAAAAAAAGCTGGGGACCACCTGGAATCCTCTCAGGGACCACTGGTGGTCCCCGGACCACCTGTTGTAAGCTCCTGGCATAAACAGACAAGTGTTCTGCGGGCAGGGCTGTGGCACGCATTGGGAAACGTTTGCAGCCTATTTTTCAGAGCGCTGCGTTTCATTGGCATTGTTTGTTTGGCCGAACCGATTTGGTGGTTTTGCTTGGTCCAGCGCTGCCATGGGAAGCCATAGCGGGCAGTTTAGAGTGCGGTCCGAGCGTGCTTGTCATTGGCGGTGAGCAGCAGCCGGCTCAGTCTATGTCCGTCTACAGCAGCAGGAGCTCCGCTGCTTCTGAGTCTGACTTGCATTCAGGGCGGCGGGGCTCTGGACCAGAGCTATATGGACATGGACGGAGCCGGTGGCTGCTGCTGCCGGGTGCGCTCTGACTGCTCTCTGGGCTGCCTGCTGTGGCTTCTCGCGGCGGTGCTGTATCGAGTGAGATGGCCAGGGTGGTTCAGCTAGACAAATAGTGTTGATGAAACGACGTGGCGTTTTGGGGGGTAGGCTGCGGGTGTTTCCTCCGTCGCAAAGTAGTAAAAACTCTTGGTGCGTGCCACAGTTCTGCATCGTGGAAGATTTTTTTGTTTTTTGAAGTTTGTTTGTGCAACCAAATTGCGATTTCCCTCCATGCAACAAGCTGACGATCAACCCAACTTAACGCATTGGGAAGCGTTCTGATTGGATGTCTTCCTAGCTAGTCCCACAAAAAGAGAAGTTCTGATTGGATCTCATTTCCGTTCGTCCCGCCCTAACATCTTCGTCTCGTCTGATTCGTTGACGAACGTGTCCATTACATTACGTCTTCAAGTTCGTCTTTAGAGAATACTTTTTATTTAGTCTTTGCTCCTACCTACCTGCCTCAATTATAATAATTTATGCTGCTTTTATGTTTATTTCCTATTACATTTATGTCATTGTCTCTATCATTGAATTCCCCCTTCCTTCCTTCTCCTCTTGCCCGTCGTGCTGTGGTGTGCTGTGTGTTTTCTTTTTCTTTTCTTTTTTTACCAGCCGTTAAAAACAAGCAGCCGGTGCTCCAAGTGAGCACGGCTGCGGTGCAGTGCAGTGGTTAGTAAAATCTGAGAGGAGGGCTGGAAAGTGCGGTGGTTGCGGTGGTATGACGTCATATTTAGGCAGCGGTGGTCGCGGTGGGCACCGAAAATCCATCTCTGAATAGGTCTTTAGTCTCGGGAAAAAGCTTCGTTGACGAGCATTTTCGTCTTCTTAGTCAACGAAAACAACACTGGTAGTAGTCTGCTTGCCAGGCCATAGATCCCCAATATGAACACTGTTTTATGTTGAGAAATGTTAAATGTTGAGAAGGGCTCCCCAGCATCTACAAACTGCTGGATGCTAACCTGCATATGTTGAACAATTTTCACAATTGGCATAGCCTGGTCTAGCCCTCAATGTTTTTGGCCTTGGGGGGGCGGGGTGCCGTGGCATCCACACGGCGGAAGTGCTGCGCTCTGCTTTGATCTCACTAACGTGTCGTCATCCCCGGCCCCTCCCACGCCCGTCCACTGCTGTTCTACGTCACATCATTTAGAGCGACGCCCATCCCGGAAGGTTCACTCCCACTTGAAGGCCACTTTCCAACGTGCGTTAGTCCAGGCTTTCCGTTTTCGCGCAAGGCGAACGAAAATGAAAGCCTGGGTGTCGAGGCTACAATTGGCATAATATATCAGCATACCTGTAGCAGGTGGCTACAGCCTCTGTCGTGATGGCCTCCAAAGTCTAGTATCTGCCCCCGGACCAAGGGGATGTCCTCTTGGTCTAGTGGTTAAGATGTTGGACTTTCACACGGGAGACCCGGGTTCGAATCCCGGGCGTTACATTGGTGCCGTGACCCGGATTGGGTTTCCCCGTGGAAAGAGGTCAAAAGGGAGGTGAGTGTAGCAGGTGGCTACAGCCTCTGTCGTGATGACCTCCAAAGTCTAGTATCTGCCCCCGGACCAAGGGGATGTCCTCTTGGTCTAGTGGTTAAGATGTTGGACTTTCACGCGGGAGACCCGGGTTCGAATCCCGGGTGTTACATTGGTGCCGTGACCCGGATTGGGTTTCCCCGTGGAAGGAGGTCAAAAGGGAGGTGAGTGTAGCAGGTGGCTACAGCCTCTGTCGTGATGGCCTCCAAAGTCTAGTATCTGCCCCCGGACCAAGGGGATGTCCTCTTGGTCTAGTGGTTAAGATGTTGGACTTTCACGCGGGAGACCCGGGTTCGAATCCCGGGTGTTACATTGGTGCCGTGACCCGGATTGGGTTTCCCCGTGGAAGGAGGTCAAAAGGGAGGTGAGTGTAGCAGGTGGCTACAGCCTCTGTCGTGATGGCCTCCAAAGTCTAGTATCTGCCCCCGGACCAAGGGGATGTCCTCTTGGTCTAGTGGTTAAGATGTTGGACTTTCACACGGGAGACCCGGGTTCGAATCCCGGGCGTTACATACCATTAACAACTTATAGAAGGGAATAAAGTCAAAATGTCATCATGCATTATGTAGCATCTGATATGTCTCACTAGGCCCGGGTGTTTTCATGATGCTGAATCCATTCCACCTTTGCTCAATTTTTTTTTTAATGCTTTGTCATGAAATAATACTCCTGAATCATCACCGTGTAGTCTTGTGTTACACTAGCGCAATGATAATATCAAATACGTGCCGTGCAGTATTTGGCAGCGACTGCTGCTGCTCGCAAAGGTTCTCAGTTCTCTCTCCAGTCTTTATCTTTTCTTCTTTCAAGTACTCAGTCATGTTCAAGCGGATTTTTAAATGATGGGAAATTATAGGATCCCTTCTCACAGAGCAGTGGCACAGGTCCTGTGGACTGGTGTCGGTCCTCTGGTTTAGAACAACAATGGTCGGGAGACCAAGATGTTCTCACAATCATCTAACACCTGTTCAGTCAGTTTGAGGTGTGGAACTTATTTCATGATACTGCACCTTCATTACAAGGATCAGTGAAATTCAGAGGAATTACATTTCTAAGACCTTTCTTTAATGACACTGAAAATGGCCAGTATGCTGTTATCCATTGTAATGACTTTGAATCCATCCATCCTTATCCACTTATCCAAACTCGGGTCATTCCAGTTCCAACTCCAGAATATTGTTGACGTTAATATACCATTGTGTTTCAGCTGCTTGAACAGAAACTTGTAATACTCGTGAAGAAAGAGATGAAGAAGTTCCACATGCTTCTGATGACAGATTACTCAGAATGCTTAGAGAGTCAGGGAGAGGTGGTCGAGGAGGAGAGAAGCATCACAGAGGGAGCTCTGAAGATCACACTGAACCTCCTGAGGAGTCTGAAGATGGAGGATCTGGCTGACACCCTGATGATGAGTAAGAAATACT
Source organism: Benthosema pterotum (assembly GCA_039105355.1). Taxonomy (NCBI): domain Eukaryota; kingdom Metazoa; phylum Chordata; class Actinopteri; order Myctophiformes; family Myctophidae; genus Benthosema; species Benthosema pterotum. The sequence continues at coordinate 41,661,597 of CM076986.1, read as the reverse complement.
AACATAAATCATTATTTATACCTTGAACATGATGGGTTATCATCATAGTATCAGACATACTTTGTGTTAATAAAGATCTAATGGCCATTATGTTTAGTTATCTCGTACGTCACATTACCATTAACATATACAGTACACTGACTTGTGTCTTCTGTTCTTTGGTCATGTAGAAACTCTTGCTCCTGTCAGTCAACAACAACTAAAGTCTGATCTGAAGAAGAAGTGTCAGAATGTGTCTGAGTGGATCTCTAAAGAGGGAACCCAAACCCTTCTGAAGCAGATCTTCACAGAGCTCTACATCACAGAGGGAGGCAGTGGAGACGTCAATGAAGAACATGAAGTCAGAATCATTGAAGCAGCTTCCAGGAAACCAGCCAGTGAGACGCCAGTCAGCTGTGAAGACATGTACGAACCCTTACCTGGACAAGATGGACCAATCAAAACAGTGATGACAAAGGGAGTGGCCGGCATCGGTAAAACGGTGTTATCTCAGAAGTACGCTCTGGACTGGGCAGAAGACAAAGCTAACAAGAACATCCACTTCTTGTTTCCACTCACTTTCCGAGAGCTGAACCTGATGAAGGAGAAGTACAGCTTGGTGGAACTCCTTCAGCATTTCTTTGGTGGGATCATGAAACCACTCATCTGCAGCTTGAAGGAGTTCCAAGTCATGTTCATCCTGGATGGATTAGATGAAATGAGGATTCCTCTGGATTTCCAGAAAGCTGAAATTGTAACTGATATCACCAAGCCAACCTCGGTGAACATGTTGCTGACAAACCTCATCAGAGGCAACCTCCTTCCCTCTGCTCGCATCTGGATAACCACACGACCTGCAGCAGCCAATCAGATCCCAACTGTGCATGTTGACAGGGTGACAGAGGTGAGAGGATTCACTGATCCACAGAAGGACAACTACTTTGTCAAGAGATTTGTGAATGAAGAGAAGGCACACCCAATCATCTCCCATGTGAAGAAATCCAAAAGCCTCCACATCATGTGTCACATCCCAGTCTTCTGTTGGATCACCGCGACAGTTCTGGAGGTTCTGTTGAAATCAGATGCGAAAGGATCACTGCCAAAGTACCTGACTGAGATGTACATCCACTTCCTGCTGGTTCTGTTCAGACAGAAGAGTGTGAAATATCACAAAGGAGCTCAGACACATTCTGACAGGACTCCGGAGAACACCAAGATCATTCTGGCTTTGGGAAAACTGGCATTCGAGCAGCTAGAGAAAGGCAACCTGATCTTCTATGAAGCAGACCTGAGAGAGTGTGGCATTGATGTCCAAGAAGCCTCTGTGTACTCTGGAATGTTTACACAGATCTTTAAACGAGAGAGAGGGCTGCACATAGATACTGTGTTCTGCTTTGTCCATCTGAGTGTCCAGGAGTTTCTGGCTGCTGTTCATGTCTTTGTGTCCTTCGTCAAAGATGGCGTCAACTTACTGTCAGAAGAACCACAGACAACCTCCAAATGGTCAAAGGTCTTTACACGGAAAGCTAGCATTCATCACCTCTATCAAAGTGCTGTGGACAAGGCCTTACAGAGTCCAAATGGACACCTGGACTTGTTCCTGCGTTTCCTGCTAGGCCTCTCTTTGGACACCAATCAAAAACTCCTACAAAGGCTGCTGATACAGACAGGAAACACCTTCCAGACCAATCAACAAACCATCAAATATATCAAGGAGAAGATCACAGAAAATCCGTCTCCAGAGAGAAGCATCAATCTGTTCCACTGTCTGAATGAGCTTAATGATCATTCTCTGGAGGAAGACATCCAACAGTACCTGACGTCAGGACGTCTCTCCACAGACAAGCTCTCTCCTGCTCAGTGGTCAGCTCTTGTCTTCATCTTGCTGTCTTCAGGAAAGGAACTGGACGTGTTTAGGCTGAAGAAATACTCTGCTTCAGAGGAGGCCCTTCTGAGACTGCTGCCTGTGATCAAAGCCTCCAAGAAAGCTCTGTAGGTTCAATGATGACTGGATATATTTTAGTTATTATATGACTTTACTTAAACTTTACTTAAACAGGGGAATCAATTGAAAAAATCCCTTTATTCTGTCTGCGTGCATAAAGTTTATACTATTATGAGATCTTTATTTCATTAAACTCTAATGAATAAATGCTACCCCACTTTTTCTTCAGGCTGGGTGGCTGTAACCTGTCAGATAGATGCTGTCAGGAGTTATCGTCAGCTCTCAGCTCCAGCTCTAGTCTGAGAGAAGTTGACTTGAGCAATAATGAGATTCAGGACTCTGGAATTAACTTCCTGGCTTTGGGACTCAGGAGTCCGCACTGCATGTTGGAGACTCTCAAGTCAGTATGACTGTTTCTAAACAAAACCTAATGTGTTTCTAAAAATCAGAATACAGTGGAACATTATGATGTGTTTCTGTCTGTCTGTCTGCCTGTCTGTGAGCGTGACATATATTTTATTATTTCATAGAAATAGAGATGAATAAATGCTTTCCCACTGTTTCTTCAGGCTGAGTGGCTGTAACCTGTCACAGAGATGCTGTAAGGAGTTATCATCAGCTCTCATCTCCAGCTCTAGTCTGAGAGAAGTTGACTTGAGCAACAATGACCTGGGCGTGTTTGACCTGAAGAAATACTCTGCTTCAGAGGAGGGTCTTTTGAAGCTGATGCCCATGCTCAAAGCCTCCAAGAAAGCTTTGTAGGTTTACTGATGACGGGAGATATTCAATATATAGATATGACCTTTCCTCAGGGTTGGGCTTCTTTAATAAAAAAATCTAATGAATGAATGCTTTGCCACTGTTTCTTCAGGTTGAGTGGCTCTAATCTGTCAGACAGATGCTGTCAGGAGTTATCATCAGCTCTCAGCTCCAGCTCTAGTCTGAGAGAAGTTGACTTGAGCAACAATGACCTTCAGGACTCTGGAGTCAACCTTCTGGCTGTGGGACTGGGGAGTACGGACTGCATGTTGGAGACTCTCAAGTTAGTAGAATTGTGTACTTGCCCTAGCCCAGATGACCTCACAGGCATATGTAAAGTTTCAATGTACCTTAGATAGCAGTTTGGAGACTTATGGAGTCTCCAAACTGCTGATTGGAGACTTATGGAGACTTACTGTATAGCATTTTAACAGGCACTTTAATATACGCATAGTTTTCACTGTTGTGTCCTTAGTTAAAGGGATATTTCACTTGGAAAAAACTTTTGGTCATTTTATGGTCTACTCAGTCTCATGTGAACACACCAGACAGTTTATAAGTTACTTCTTGCAGTATTCAGATATTTGATGTGTATCCGCCTCCTTCCTATACAAACCCATTACAACTCCATTTTAACCATGACAGATTCGAAAACAACCCATTTTTTTTCTGGTTACTGATATTGTCCGCCTAACATGTGAGAAGGCTGTGGAATTTCATTTAGAGTTTTCATTTATTTTCAAAATATTGTTTTGAAAAATGAAGCTGCCTCCAAATTTGGGAATGCCCACAAAAATGAGTAAAACAATATTTTAAAAATAAATAAAACCTTACACAGTCCTCTCACGTATTAGGAGGACAGTATCAGTCAGCAGAAAAGAAGATGGGTTGTTTGCGAATAATCTGTCATGGTTAAAATGGAGTTTTAAGTTATAATGGGTTTATATAGGAAGGGGGCGGGGCAGCTAAAATGGACATCAAGTATCTAAATACTGAAAGGAGTAACTTATGAACGTTCTGGCGTGTTCACATGAGACTGAGTAGACCATAAAATGACCAAAAGTTTTTTGAAAGTGGAATATGCCTTTTATGATCACTACTTTTAAGGGCTATGTGATGTATTGCTGTGCTTTTTGTTGCCTAATGTAAGTCGGGTAAATGCCATGTACATTGTCAGCAGTTTCATGACATTCATTTTGTTCTTTCTTTGTGTGTGTGTGCGTGTGTGCGTGTGCGTGTGTGTGTGTGTGTGTGTGTGTGTGTGTGTGTGTGTGTGTGTGTGTGTGTGTGTGTGTGTGTGTGTGTGTGTGTGTGTGTGTGTGTGTGTGTAGTTTGTCAGGATGTCTGGTCACAGAGAAAGGCTGTTCTTCTCTGACCTCAGCTCTGCGCTCCAACCCTTCCCATTTGAGAGAGTTGAACTTGAGCTTCAATCATCCAGGAGAATCAGGAGAAGAGATGCTCTCTGCTGTTGTGAAGGATCCACACTACAGACTGGAGACTCTGAGGTATGAGGTGTGTGTGTCTGTGCGCGTGTGCGCGTGCGCACGTCTGTTTGTCTGATCTAAAGCTTTAGGGAAGGACACAATGTTCTCATTCATACTGCGATGCCGTTAGGTTGTTTGATGTAAAATCAACATCAATTACATTATCATAGTAATATTCAGCTGAGTCTTTGTCTCTCCTCCAACTCCAGTGTGGACCACGGTGGAGAGAACAGGCTGACACCAGGAGTGAAGAAATGTAAGTTTTTATTCTGTTTTATTTATTCAATCAAAGCATCACATCAGCTATTTCACTAGTAACAGACCACACATTCAAATGAACACAGTTTTTCGCTAAATTTTATTTAGCGAAGAAGGGATTGTTGAAAGGCAAATGGAATTAAATGCATTAGTGGCATGAATTAGATAGAGACATAGAGCAGGGGTTTTCAACCTTTTTCATCTCAGGGACCACCATTTATTCAGGATTTCAGCCACGGACCACCATTTGAGGATATTTTAGCCCCACAGACCCCAAATCTAAAGATTTATTTTGCTATTGTCCATAATTCCAGGCTGGATTTGGGGAAACAAAACAAGCAAAACAGTACATTCCAAAATGGCCAATTCAGATGACGAATATTTTAACTCTTGAGAGTGTAAAAATGAAACCAAATGGACCCGCCAGGGTCCATTTGGTTTCATTTTTACGTTCTCAAGAGTTACATCTGGTTAACTTAGCTGGGGTCCACCTGGAACCCTCTCAGGGACCACTGGTGGTCCCCGGACCACCTGTTGAAAACCACTGACATAGAGGATAGAGACATAGAGGATAGAGGATAAGAGACCCTAAAATTAATCATTAGAATGGAGTGATTAAAACATTTACTGGGCTAGTGAACTGTGAGCAACTCTTAGTTCCTGGATATCTGTTTTGATGTAAGATTGAAAGGCTTGGGATGTTCAACGCCCTAGGAGTTGGATGGTGTGGTCAGTGATATCTCTTCTATATGCTGTGGAGGCTGCACTGATCTGGAACTAATGACCGGAGAAGTTGTCAGCAGGTTATCCTGGGTCAGGACTTGGCAGAGATGGTAGATGATCCAGTGTCTGGTGGAGATGGTAGAGGATCCAGTGTCTGGTGGAGATGGTAGAGGATCCAGTGTCTGGTGGAGATGGTAGAGGATCCAGTGTCTGGTGGAGATGGTAGAGGATCCAGTGTCTGGTGGAGATGGTAGAGGATCCAGTGTCTGGTGGAGATGGTAGAGGATCCAGTGTCTGGTGGTCACAGAACCAGCATCTGTATTAAACAGAGGATCTAGAGGAGAAGTATGAGAGGAGCACCTGTCAGATTACAGGCTCATATGGACTGAGGAAGGAGTTGAGTTGAACGGGTAGATTTGATGTTTTTTTTTTTTTTTTTTTTTTTTTTTTTTTGTTTTTTTTGCCATATTGGTCTGTTTTACTGCTTTTACTTCTATAGTGAATAATACAATAGTGGTGGTAGTAGCCTACATTTACGTCTGCAAGGCAGACGTGCTCAGACGGGCAGTGGTGAATTCTGAGCATCTGAGGAAACCGGAAAAAAAGAAAAAAAAAAGAGGATATGAAGGCTTCTCCATGCTGTCCAGTAGGAGGATTGAGTAGAGGGGAGATATATGGGGGGATATATGGTTCCACAAGGTTATGGAGTGGATGGTGTAGGGGAAGGTTATCTCAGAAAATCAACAAATAGAATCAGGCGGAGGTCTGCGGATGGAGCCAATAGCCTTAATTTCTCAAAGTGTTAATGAGAGAGTGAGTCGTCTTATTATGTTGGCCAGGGATGTGATCTGCTTGGATTAGGAAATTGTGGGTGACTGAAATCCATGTTAAACATCTGAGGAGTGCCATGAGGGGTAGATATTTATTAATGATATGTACGGTGGTTTGTTTGTCTGAGTGAATGAGAACTGAGTGGCTGCTCCATTCATGACCCTAAAGAGAAGAGCTTGGGAAGTGGTGTGGTAGCAGCTGGGCCGGTGGGACGGTTGCTTTTTGGCTGCCTATCTGATGGTGGCTGGGGATGTGGCATAGTCATGAGGGCAGGGAATGAGGGAGAAGCAACGGATTTAGATGCTGGTTTTGCTGCAGAGAGAACACACTCAGTGGTGAGGTGTGCAGGGCAGCCGCAATGCTACAGGACAGAGCTGTTCTGTCAGCTCTACACCAGCACAACAGGAATATTAGTCTGGTGGATAGAAATGAATTGTTACAGTAATATTAGTCTGGTGGATATTAATGAATTGTTACAGTAATATTAGTCTGGTGGATAGAAATGAATTGTTACAGTAATATTCACTCAGAATCCCACCATACCACAACTTACTACATAGGAGTATTTATCATCAGATATTGCCCATTGCTGTAAACTGTGAGTTGCTCTTTGCCATCTACGTTATCAGAATAGACCAGATGGTGATGGAGTGCAGTGAATGCACTCCATCACCACTGGGAAAAGTCCTAGGTGTGTGCTCAAGTATGCAATGCAACAACATAGGTGTGTGCGCGTGCGTGTGCATGCATGTGCATGTACCTGTGCGTGTGCATGCGCACGCACACGTACACAAATAAACATAGTATGTATGCATAGGTGCGTGTGTGTGTGTGTGTGAATATGGATATGGGCATGTATGTATATGTGGTATGTATATGCATTTGTTAATATGTGACCGAATGGACTCTTGGGTAGGGCTCGACAAGCCAAATGGCTTCCCCCTGACCCCTTTCAGACTCTGGGCTTGGGATGGACATGCGAGGAAAAAAAAAAAAATCATAGTATGTACATATATAGACTATGCATTTAATGTTTGTACTGCTCACCATGCCCTTAAGTGCTGAAATAAACCAAACTGAACTGAACTGAAAATCCCCCTAAAAAAGCCTAGGGGTGGTAGTGCAAGTCAGCTATTTTGTGAAATGGGACTGACCACATTCCAGGCTCTCTTGAGGAATCTCATGTTCAGTTTCAAGAGTAGACTTGATGAGTCTCATAATAAGGTGATTAAGGTGATGACGAATCCCATATATAGTTCTGTCAGATACAGTTCCTCTATGTGGAAACACTGGTATGTCTGCCTCTTGTAGGCTGGTCTTTTTTATTTTATTTATTTGGATTTTAAATACGGACATCTTTTTTTTAAGTGTTTTGTATGTTTTTAATTGTTTGTATGTATTCTAATGGCTTTGGCTGCAAATAAAGATTGATTGATTGATTGATTAGTCTGGTGGATATAAATGAATTGTTACAGTGATATTAGTCTGGTGGATAAGCAAATTGTAAAAGTATGCGTTGAGTGTGCGACCATGTTGCGATGAGTTGCCCCAATGGCCGTGACCGACAAGACATATTTGGTATCATTACGTTCGTCTGACATCCAGGAATTCAAAAATGTGTGATAGCAGTTTGAGAAGAGTAGCTGAATACATGTTTTTGGCCTTTATATCTGATAAAAATTGATACAGTATATGAACATGGTGACTAATGGGCCAATTTTCATGATTCTGACATCAAAGTATACCTTTTCTTGGGTGCCGAGTTGATTTATAGGTGACCGAAGCAATTCAAGTTCAGGGTCATGTGTCAAAGATCAATGTCATGGTCATTTTGTATCTAAATGTCCTGTAATAGTAAAGTGGCCCATATCAGTTCAGAAACCTACCTTTGGGAATTATTCTCTCCGCCGTAATAATACCAATTAGTATTGCATCTTACAGTAAATTGTTTTAATCAATGACTAGTCGCCTTTACCACAAGGTAAGGCATATAGAGATTGGACATTCCTGGAATGAGTAATGTTGCTAAACATGTGGGTTGCACCCCCCAAATGTATAACAAAATGGCTAATGGCTTGCATCAACCCTTGCTTTTGAGGGTCACTATTCCCAGATTCTGAAGATATGGGCTCTCACAAAAGGTACCAGGAATGACACCAAATGATGCTGCCACTGTGTATGCTGAAACACCAGCTTTCAATTGTCCTACTGGACGGGCCTTATCCTGAAGGGACGGACATAGCATCTTTATTGCTACTGCTTAAAGATTAGTATAAACAAAGTCTGGAAAGTGACAGGAGTCATGCTTATGTGCCACACATGAGTGGCACACACCTGTGTAACTCAGACACAGGGACATCTAGGGCAGAGTTCAGGAAGTGGTCTTGGTCTTGGGCCCAGTACACCGGCCTGGAGCAAGGCTAATCTGCCTAAGAGACACAAGCTGGTGGTCCAGGTGGTACGGCGGAAAGATGAAACAGGGAGGCACACACAAGCTGTGGCGCAGGCAAAGCAAGGGCAGTGGATGGCATGGGAAGGAGTGGAGAAGAGGAAGATCTCCTGGAAAGATTTGTGGGATATGGAGGCGTTCAGGGCAAGTTTTACCATCAGGGCTGCCTATGATGTGTTGCCCTCTCCTGCAAACCTAAGCCAGTGACGAAGACCCCACTTGACCCCTATGTCCAAGCCCAACAACACTGAGCACATCTTAGTGGGATGCAAGACCAGCCTCACCCAAGGCTGGCACAACGAGGTGGCACAACTACGTGCTAAAGTGCCTTGCAGCAGTGCTGGAACATCAAAGAACAAGTGTGAATGCCCTTCCTCCCTTGTCATCCCATTGGCAGCGAACACCATTAAATGGTGTTCACTGTTCGGACAAATTTTGTCTGAGAGGGATAAGCCAGCCTCACCACCATAAGAGCTGACACCGAGCAGCTGGGCAGAGCACAGGACTGGAAGCTGCTGGCAGACCTGGACAAGAAACTCCAACTGAGATCGCATCCACCAACCTGCGACCAGACCTTGTTCTGTGGTCACCCTCGCTCAAGGGTGCATTCACATTTGGTTTAATAATTCCCGACCCGTTTCACCAATTCAAAAACTTGAAGTGGCTTATGATAGCAGACACATGTAGGTCAGTTTCCTGAAAATAGTAGATATGGTGATGAAGGGATCTTTGAGTAAAAGAGTGAAACGTGCCAAAATGTTACCCTCATGGTACTTCATCATTACCTATATGTTGTAGGCCTAACTCAAGAACCGTAGTACATACAGACATGTACTTGGTATCAAAATGTCTGTAATGCCCCACTTTATATTAACGTTCAATACATTTATGGGGTTTAAAACCTTTGCATTTCGAGTTATGAATGAAAAAACACATTTTTGGACGGACATCTTGGATTTTGGGGGCTGCCATCTTGGAATTTTGCAGGGCAAGCAGAACTTTTAGAAATAGTGGGGTTTAAAGAGTGTGTCTACCAATTTTCATGCCTGTATCACCATTTGATTGACTTAAGAATCAATGTTACAAATGTCTTGCTCTCCGCAATCTGTGAACGTACCTATATGCTGTATCTCGAGAACCGTAGGAGATACAGACATGTACTTGGTACCAAATCGTTCGTAATGCTCAACTTTATATTAACGTTCAATACATTTATGGGGCGTCAGATATTTTATCAGATATAAATGCCAAAAAACTGTATTCAGCTACTCTTCTGAAACTGCTATCACACATTTTTGATGTGTGATAGCAGATAATGATGTCACCAACATTTGTTGAATGACGTAAAACTGCATTGTGTTTTGTTCTTCTCATCAGATGTGTGTGAACTCACTCTGGATCCAAACACAACACACAACTACCTCCGTCTGTCTGAGAACAACAGGAAGGTGGAACATGTGTTAGAGGATAAGAACTATCCTCCTCATCCACGCAGATTTAAGGACTGGCAGCAGGTGGTGTCCAGAGAGACACTGAGTGGACGCTGTTACTATGAGGTACAGTGTAGTGGATACGTTCATGTATCAGTGACACACAGAGAATATCTCACAGAGGGTGAGGACAGTTTGTTTGGATCCAATGATAAGTCCTGGAGTCTGAGATGTGATGGTCATAATAAAAGCTACTCTGTGTATCACAATAATCAGCTCACTGCCCTCCCTGTCAGTCACTACTACTCCTACAGAGTATCAGTGTATGTAGACCATGCTGCTGGCACTGTGTCCTTCTACACAGTGTCCTCTGACACACTGAGACACCTGCACACCTTCCACACCACCTTCACTGGACCTCTATGTGCTGGATTCACTGTGTGGGAGGGGTCAGTGTCTCTGTGAGTCAGGAGGAGGAGGTTGTGGTGTGTGTGCACTAATAACACACAAACACATGAATGCGCAAAACCACACATGCATGCACACGCACACACACGCACGCGCACACACACACACACACACACACACACACACACACACACACACACACACACACACACACACACACACACACACACTGATGTTTATTGATGTAAATGATTGATATTTATTACCTGTAGTATTTCATAGAACATGTTGTGATGAGTTGTAAAATCTAAAGTTTTCATTGTCTGTATTCAATTTTTATTTTTATTTCATTATTTTTATTGTGGACCAAACAGTGTTTGAAACATTATTTGTATATCCTACACCTCAGTGCATTTTGTGCACTAAATGACATTTTGCAACCCTCTCAACGGCCCCTGGGGTTCCCTGGACCACACTTTGAGAACCACTGTTGTAAAAGACACTTCTGTTTGGAGTAATGTTCTCATCTACCTAAAATAAATAACTTGTATGTTTTTCTATGAATCTTTGCTTTGGTGTGGTCAGAGCTTTACCACCACACTAGTTAGTGGAACCCAAACCACACCAGGAGGAGAATGACTTGAACAACCTGTGAAAGTGGACAGTGTTCATAGTGATCAGTTAAACCTGTGAAAGTGGACAGTGTTCATAGTGATCAGTTAAACCTGTGAAAGTGGACAGTGTTCATAGTGATCAGTTAAACCTGTGAAAGTGGACAGTGTTCATAGTGATCAGTTAAACCTGTGAAAGTGGACAGTGTTCATAGTGATCAGTTAAACCTGTGAAAGTGGACAGTGTTCATAGTGATCAGTTAAACACTGTGAAAGTGGACAGTGTTCACAGTGATCAGTTAAACCTGTGAAAGTGGACAGTGTTCATAGTGATCAGTTAAACCTGTGAAAGTGGACAGTGTTCACAGTGATCAGTTAAATGGTTCTCCTCTGTGTCCATGTGTCCATCCAGTCCATCTGGACATTACAACCAGAAACATCTAGTAGAAGAGTTGTAATATTGAGGGAGCAGAAAACTGTCTTCCAAGTTCTTCTGCCCTCATGTTTTCATTTTACTTTATAGCTGATGTAAACAAGTCTTAGTGTTTTTTTGTTGTTTTTGTTTCTCCTGCACTTTCTGCAGGTCTAATGAAGAAACTCCACAGTTCTCCAAGCAGCCACATGGTGGCAGTATTTTAACACTTCATCTAAATGATAGATCCTAGTAGTACAGGACAGTTAACTTCATATGGATCAGATCACGGTTCAGTCAGCAAAGTTCCAAAAGTCCATTAAGGGTCTCAAGCTGAACATGTCAGTTTGGTTTTGAAATGTTTAGTAATGCGGTTTGTAACAGACTACACAACTATAGTGTAATACTTCCATCTGGAATATGGTACCAGCTGTGGTACACATGTGAGGTTTCTCTACAGCCCCATATCTGAGCTGTAGATTCACTACTTTTACTGTTTTGGTATTTAAATACTGAAATGTAAAATAATATTTGAGACGATTCTGTTTAGCCTATTTGGCCTTTTTTATATAATAATTAATAAACTGTGGCTATGCTTATTCTGTAGCAAAAACTAATTTCTTTTTTGACACACAATGGGAAGGATTATCCAACAGGCATGTTGGGCTCAGGCCCAGGGCCCCCCCCTGAGCTAGGAGGGGTCCCTGAGGCGACTTTTCAGATGCCACCCGAAATAAAGCAGCGGGGTTGGGAAGGAGCGCTTGTTTTACCCTGCCGGGTACTACTAGTAGGGCGGGGCGAAGGAAGTTTTACTGAGGTTATGGTTAGGGTTAGTAACCGCATAAAGCACCGTCTAACCCTAACTCTAGCCTAACCCTAACCCTAAACATAACCTCAGTTTAACTATAGCCTATAGGCTATGCCTAAATCTAACCCTAACCCTAAACCTAACATCAGTAAAACTATGCCTAAACCTAACCTAACCCTAACCATAACCTCAGTAAAACTTCCTTCGCCCCGCCCTACTAGTAGTAGCCGGCAGGGTAAAACAAGCGCTCCTTCCCAACCCCGCTGCTTTATTTCGGGTGGCAACTGAAAAGTCGCGTCCCTGAGCTTGAGTGTTAATGATCGCTAAGAGGCTCCATCCCAGGGCCTCCCTAAAAAAGGGGTAACAGTGAATAATAGTGGTGCACACAGTCCTTGTGGCGCGCCGCACACCAGCATTTCAGCAGGATTTACAGCATGGGGATCTGCTTGAAAATAATACATACAATGTATAGGTTGGAAGGTTATCTTTACCATGAAATGATTTGGACATTTAAAAGATATTTCTGTAGAATATTATATCTTATGGATTAATAATTTCAGTTACTATTAGAATAAACAGACATTGGTCAACATTTCCGCAACACAGTACTGGTAGTAGGTTTTTGGCATAATGAGTTTGTTTACTTTTAGTCACTAATGATGCCGATACATAATGACACCCAGGTACATTTTCAATAGGCCTAGACCAGTTGTTTTCAACCAGTGGTCCGGAGACCACCAGTTGTCCTTGAGAAAGTTCCAGGTGGTCCCCAGGCTAAATGATGGTAAGTTGGTTAACCCGGTGTAACTCTTTGAGAGTGTAAAATGAAACCAAATGGACCCTTGCAGGCCCATTTGATTTCATTTTACACTGAAGAATATATAAATAATCATTTTGATCTGTATGTTTGCCTGTTGTTTCTGAAATCCAGCCTGCATGGTATTGTGGACAAAATAGAGTAGTGGGCCCTGGTATAAAAAAGGTTGAAAACCACTGGCCTATACTTGGACTTAGTGGTAATGTGGACACTTAATAAAGTCCAACATATGAGTGAGTACAGAGTACTGTGTGATTCCAGATGACTTCTCTCACCACTGCATGTGCTGCAGCCAATGACATGCAAGTCAGCACATGATCACATGACCTGCACTGATCACATGATCTGCTGCAGTGCAGAGGGCTGACATCATGCTGTGGAGTCATGTATGTAGAGTCTACAGCTGCTTTTTAATAACTAGCACTTAAACACTTTCTGAATCTAGTGGTGTAGAGACAGTGATGGAGACGTGATGAGATGAACAAGTAAAGGACAGGACAGAAATGTATTGAAGCAGTGAGTGTTGGTTAAACATAACCATAATATTAATAACAGAAGCACACACCACAACACACACCCAGAAACCTGTCCAGTCACTGCATGGATGTGTGAGTAGAAATTACATGTGTGTGAGGATGTAGTATGGACCTTACTTATATTTGTGTATGTGTGAATTCGCCTAAATCAGTGGTTTTCCAACCAGTGGTCCTTGAGAGGGTTCCAGGTGGTCCCCAGGCTAAATAATGATGGAAAGTTGGTTAACCAGACGTAACTCTTTGAGAGCGTAAAAATGAAACCAAATGGACCCTTGCGGGTCCATTTGGTTTCATGTTTACACTCTCAAGAGTTAAAATAGATTAATAGTCATTTTCATCAGCATTTTTAACTGTTTGGTTTATGTGGACGAAAAAACAAAAGAAATCTTTATTTTTGGGGGTCTGGGGGGCTAAAATGTAAACAAATGGTGGTCTGTGGCTCAAATGCTGAATAAATAGTGGGCCCTGGTGTCAAAAAGGTTGAAAACCACTGACCTAAATGATATGATATGCTGTAATGCTGCTGATGCACATATGAAAACACGCTGTGTGTGTGTGTGTGTGTGTGTGTGCGTGTGTGTGCGTGTGTGTGCGCGCGCGCGCGCGTGTGTGTGTGTGTGTGTGTGTGTGTGTGTGTGTGTGTGTGTGTGTGTGTGTGTGTGTGTGTGTGTGTGTGTGTGTGTGTGTGTGTGTGTGTGTGTGTACACATAAAACCTGGTCAGAGTCCATGTGAACATGTTGGTTCTCTGATGTCAGTTCATCTGTCATCCTATAGTATGTATAGTTTCAATGTGTTGTTTTATCTGTTGGTCTACAGTGTTCAGACTGATGATGGTTCTTATATAAGATTACACTCAACTCCAGATTGTTTTATAATTGGATGAATCTGGAGTAGTCCTATAGATAGAGTTTTCAACAGGCCTGAAAATTGAGGCCCTGTTCACTGATCAGGCCCAAAACCTGACCTGGCCTGAATAATTAGCATGGATTTTAGGCCCAACCTGGCCCTGAAATGTCATTGGACCTGGTCAGGTTTGGGCAGAATTTGAGAACTCTCCAGAGAGTAAAAGAGAAACACCAATCGGCACTGTCTTCATAATGGATAAATACCCAGACAGAAAGAACAGAACAATTATTATCATTATAATAAAATACTTGAATATTTATTACTTTTCCATGGAGCCTTAGCGTTCAGGCAGAGTTTGAGAACTCTAGTCCTAGAATGTCTCTGTTGTTCCATACATGACAGTATTACACAAACATGGAGCCATAGTTTAGTCTTACAGGAATCTGGTGCATTGATAGGATACCTGTGTGGGAATGAATGTGTTCATTACTGTGTGTACTGACACATTAAATGATTCCAAAGACGTGGAGTGAGATATAGTCCTCTGGTTTCATATCTATGTGAAAGTTGTGGCACAAATACAGTATCTCCACTTTCTCACACAGCTGCACAAAGACATCTGTCTCTCTCAGCCAAGAGGCCCTGAATAACCGATGCGTATGTGTGTGTGTACGTGTGTGCGTACGTGCTTATACCTATGCAGGTTAGCATACTATACTCAATTTTTGTAATATAAACCTTTAGGGTACTGAAAATGCCAAGGTTCACCTTCTGGCAAGTGGATTGATTGATTGTAGTATTTATTTACAGTTTGTATATTTCCAGTCCATTTCAATCCCAACTCAATCCACACAGAAGATGAAAAGAGACTATTCTATGTTGTACAGAGTGAGGTGTATCACATACTCATAGTTAATGAGTTGTCAGCGTCATAAAGAGCTCAGTGCATGTACCTCTATGTCTCTCTCTCTCTCTCTCTCTCTCTCTCTCTCTCTCTCTCTCTCTCTCTCTCTCTCTCTCTCTCTCTCTCTCTCTCTCTCTCTCTCTCTCTCTCTCTCTCTCTCTCTCTCTCAGGTCATATCATCAGTCATAACATCATCAGTATAGTGGGCTGTCAGGGAATCAAACCATCGGCATCAACAACATGAACAGGTACTGAAATTTTATTACTGGCACTCCATGGCAGTAGTCTATTAATTTATTAGTATTATTCAATATATTGCTTTGTCAATGTATTTAGATTCGAGCAGTAACTTATTTTAATACTTTGTTTTAATCAACAAATGGATTAATCACATCAGTGTTGTTTCATCAGGGTTGTGAAATAATACTGAAAATAGCCAAGACCTGAAAGACCTGAAAATAGTTATTGATTATTCTATTTCATGATATTTTGGGGGTGTTTTCTGCCTGTATTGATTGACAGTAATTTGACAGGAAACAGGGAGAGAGACACACAGCAAATGGGTCGGACTCGGGAGTTGAACCCGCGGCACGCCGTCAGCCTGGCTCAGCAACCTATAGTGACCAGGCGGTTGAGATAACGTAAAAATTAAAATAAAACGTTGATTGATGCTTATTATTGGCATTTTTATCAGCATTGTGTCTAAAGGCAGTGAAATGAAATTAATGTTAATTCATGATTCATCCTCATGAAATGGAAATAGTTTAACCCAAATGCAGATACCACCTCTCTATCCTATGATATAGGATCTAGGATCACTGCACTTAAATTCCAATTCTAATTT
This sequence comes from Benthosema pterotum, assembly GCA_039105355.1. Lineage (NCBI taxonomy): Eukaryota > Metazoa > Chordata > Actinopteri > Myctophiformes > Myctophidae > Benthosema > Benthosema pterotum. The sequence continues at coordinate 41,645,552 of CM076986.1, read as the reverse complement.
AATTCTACTCATCTCAGCCGTCTGGTCACTATAGACTGCTGAGCCAGCCTGACGGCATGCCGCAAGTTCAACTCCCAATCTCCATGGCCTTTGCTGCTGGTTGTGTATCGTCTCCCCCGATCTCACCCTTTTCCTACTGTTACCTGTTATTGTTGCCACACTGCGTGTTTGTAATATAGGCTACTTTTATCACTGTATGGTTTATTGTCTGTCTCATATTAGGATTAAGAGACTCATTAGTCATTACTAATCATAGGGTTAAATATTCTGGAAAACGTCTTTGTGTATAAAAGTTTTATCACTTCATAAAACACGCATTATGTTATCAACGCAAGTTAGAATACGTCACTGTTACATTAGAAACATTTAACAATTAACTACATATAGATGGAATATGGGAAGCAGCTCTATGTACCTGTAGTTTATCTGATGCTGTCGTCCACAGCAAGATAAATGTTGTTTTGTTGTTGTTTATCAGACGCTGTCGTCCACAGCGAGTTAAAATGTTGTTTTGTTGTTGTTTATCAGACGCTGTCGTCCACTGTGAGTTAAAATGTTGTTTTGTTGTTGTTTATCAGATGCTGTCGTCCACAGTGAGTTAAAATGTTGTTTTGTTGTTGTTTATCAGATGCTGTCGTCCACAGTGAGTTAAAATGTTGTTTTGTTGTTGTTTATCAGATGCTGTCGTCCACAGTGAGTTACAAAGCAGAAACATGGATCCTGGTCAACCAACTACAGGGTCAGTATAAATGATTCATATTTATTTACTGTTTTAATTATAACTGTATATATGTTCTCCATTCATTACTACCAATTAAGATACTTACTCCCTTGCCCAAGACCTAGCTCTTTAAGTGTTATTCACATGCAAACTGTTGTGATGTGTAGAGTCTGGTGTGTGACATTTAGTTAAAGTATTCCTTAAACCAAATATTCAAAATCTCAGCCACTCGCTCCCTCCAGCATGGCATATTATGGTGAAATTGGTGTCCTGATGAAATATGTGACAATCTTGTGGAATTGATTCAACTCACAAGGAGGTATTTAATTAGGACGCCTATGTGTCATGTATAACAGATACTATATCCATGATCTATGAAATTTCTTGGATATAGAAAGCTTTCCTTACAGTTGCAGTGTTGGTGAGTTTAACATGGTTTAATGCAATCAGATTATAGGACTTTTCTGATTGGATGTTTGGGCTGTCAATCAGGCCGTCACAAGGTAGATTTTTGCCAGTCAATCGGTGTTCCTGCACACTCTCTATTTTAAAACTGGCTAAGGTTTTGCTCCACAGTTCTCTCTAAAAAAAGACCTTGTGCATTAGATTTTGTTTTTGTGTGTAGTTGACTGTCTGGTCTGCTGTCATTTTGACAATGTTTTGGAGATGCTGACCAACATGTTTAAAGTTAACTGCTCATGATATGAGCTGTTAACTTTAAACATGTTGGTCAGCAAAAACTTCATGATTATATTATAATCATGAAGTTTTAATTACTCACATGTTAACCAGCAGACTGACACCTGACAGCTGCCAGACATCTGACATCTAAGTCAGTAGAATGAGAAACACTTTAACTACCAACCCTGTTTTATAACAGAATGTACTGTGTAACTGTAAAGCACCTTTTATTATCACATTTTATGTTGCATTTGTCTGAAATCAACCTCTGTGAGATACTGAGCGACATGTTTAAACAACTCATATAATTATTAAGTTTTACTCACACTTTAACAAGCACCTGGATCTTATCAGCTGACGTCTAAGTCAGCGAAACGAGCAACACTTTAAACTATTCAACCCTGTTTTATATCAGAATGTACTGTATAGCCTAACTATAATGCACAAGTTGTTGCTTTGACCTGAAATGAACCTGATTTACTTTGAGATGCTGACCAACATGTTTAAACAACTCATAGAATCATAAAGTTTTACTCACATTTTTTACAAGCACCTGGTTCTTATCTGATATCTAAGTCAGCAAAATAAGGAACACTTTAACTACTTCAACCCTGTTTTATTTCTAGAAATATAGTCTATAACTGCAATGCCCATTCTGTTATCATGCTGTATTGACCTGAAATAAACCTGATGACGTTATACAGAACATGATTAAACAGTAACTCATGCTTTAAGAAACACTTCCCAGGGCTGTGCACTAGTCATCAAAGGGGGCTCAGTGCTGTGCCCTTTTAGACCTCCACAATGCATCATCATCATCATCATCATCATCATCATCATCATCATCATCATCATCATCATCATCACACTAGACCTGTACAGCAGCCTGTCAGTTAGGATGACCAGATTTCCCTTTTTGTGTGGGACAGTCCCTCATGTCCAAGACGTTTCAAGCATCCCACAAACTGAGACTCTGTCCCACATTATGTGCCTACATCTCCATTGTGCCCACTCGACCAGCATTCGACTGGGGCAGGTGTTTAAAATGCTCTAATACTTTTATAGTCCTTGGCTTTCTCTTGTCTCTTTTGCTGCTATATGCTGTTTTTTAACCACCCCAATGGTACCACGGTATTTCAACACACCCGTTGCAGTTCTACTGCCGTATCAAACATAGCTGATCTACAATTTCAAATACGCGGTTGTAGATGACCTATTTTTGCTATATTTGAATTGAAATCCTGATTGGTTTTTGAAATATTGACATCAAAATGTTAATAATTCACTATTAACCACATTTTGTCCCACTTTTCCTGCACTCCACTTCTCCCACATATGAAACACTACTGTCTCTCAAAAGAACAGTTTGAGACACACACACACACACACACACACACACACACACACACACACACACACACACACACACACACACACACACACACACACACACACACACACACACTGGAGTAGCACAGACATGTTGAGTCGACAGTACAAGAAAATCTTTTCTAGTGTCTAGCATGGTGGTTGTCATGGTGATGTTTAAATGTAATGCCTATGATGGTTGTCATGGTGATGTATAGAAGTAATGTTTATGTTGTGTCGTCATGGTTTCAGGGTTGATCATCACAGATCAGGGTCTCCTGTACCCAGCGGTGTCTCCTTGAAGAGTGACAAGTCTATGGGAGGACGGATTAACTTCAAAGATGGACACCACTCTACTGATCAGAGGTCAGTGTGAGAAAACAACACATTACTGATAGTTGTATTGCATTAGTTTATTGACTTGCCGGTATTATCCTGAGAATCCTCCACTCTCTAGTGGAGGATTGTTGGAGAAACATCCTAACAATCCTTCACTCTCTAGTGTCTGTGTGCTATGGAGAAACATCCTAACAATCCTTCACTCTCTAGTGTTCTGTGTGCTATGGAGAAACATCCTAACAATCCTTCACTCTCTAGTGTTCTGTGTGCTATGGAGAAACATCCTAACAATCCTTCACTCTCTAGTGTTCTGTGTGCTATGGAGAAACATCCTAACAATCCTTCACTCTCTAGTGTACTGTGTGCTATGGAGAAACATCCTAACAATCCTTCACTCTCTAGCGTTCTGTGTGCTATGGAGAAACAACCCTACAATCCTTTACTCTCTAGTGTTCCGTGTACTATGAGAATCTAAAACTATCAGAAAACAACACATGATACACTTGCATTAGACTTTGAACAGAGGTCAGAATGTAAAACAATCAGAAAACAACACAATACAGTTGAATTAGACTCCACTGATCAGAGGTCAGAATGTTTCTCCATTTAGTGCAACATTCAACCTCTGGTCTCATTTCAATGAACAGAATCCACACTTCAAAAAACATGATTGTAGAAAATAGCTTAACAATTAAGGGCTCCATTCTCGCCACAAGCTAAACCCCTTATCCCTTAACGTCTTTGCCTTTTTACTATTTTGAAAAACCTTTTGGAATAGTTCAATGTGCCAATGTATTGACACGTTGTGAGCTTGTAGACTGGCTGCCCCCAACTCACTTCAAGATGCAATATATTCTATCCCCTAAAACCTCAGAGTACACATTATACATTGTCCATGGCCTTTCTATGTATTATCATTCTGCACAGAACCCTGAAAGACTGAGTTGACCGTTCCATTTCTCCCTGAAGTGTATTGTAATGCCACATACACTGTCCCCTAGTGTTTCTAGGGGTCACTGGTCAACTAGAATTCTGATAAGTGAGCAGTGACCACTATGATGATCATATCTCTATATTTAGTTCATCAGTCGGTTAAAGATAAATCTAGGACATCTCCCCACCAACAAACACTCAACCACACAGGTTTACAGATAGATTTACAACCAGTAAAACCACCTCTGTTATCATGTTAACCTGAAATCAACCTGATAGTGTTTTAGTCTTTGACACAGAACAGTTCAAACAGCTCAAACAACCATGAGGTTTAATATCTCGCAGTGAGAGAAGCACTTATTATTTACAGAAGACGATACATAATTATAACATTCATCATGTAAAATGTGACTTGACCTGTCATAATTTTCACAGAGAACAACATGTCATTAATCCATACAATGTAATGTTTATGATGGTTGTTATGTCATGGTTTCAGGGTTGATCATCACAGATCAGGGTCTCCTGTACCCAGCTGTGTCTCCATGAAGAGTGACTGGTCCAAGGCTGATTTTATTGACTTCAAAGATGGACACCACTCTACTGATCAGAGGTCAGAGTGAGAACACAAGTTAACAACACATGATATACCGATAGTTCTATTGTATTCGTTTTTTATGACTTGCCGGTATTATCCTAACAAACCTCCACTCTCTAGTGTTCTGTGTGCTATGGAGAAACATCCTAACAATCCTTCACTCTCTAGTGTTCTGTGTGCTATGGAGAAACATCCTAACAATCCTTCACTCTCTAGTGTACTGTGTGCTATGGAGAAACATCCTAACAATCCTTCACTCTCTAGTGTTCTGTGTGCTATGGAGAAACATCCTAACAATCCTTCACTCTCTAGTGTTCTGTGTGCTATGGAGAAACATCCTAACAATCCTTCACTCTCTAGTGTGCTGTGTGTAGGGTTGCCAACCGTTCCGTATAATACGGAATCGTTCCTTAATTGAACACTAAATGATGCGTTCCGTATTGAATCGATACGGAACGCGGTTTGTTCCGTATTTCCCTAAATGCCTCCTGTGCGATCCGTCGCACAAACATCAACACTGAATTTAACAGTAGTGAACGAAATAAAACCGGAGATATATTTAATACAGCACAATTGCTCTGTGGCGAGTGCACACAGGACTTCTCACGAGCAGAAACCAAACCAAAACCTCCCCGTGGCTGCAGATCTGCATGTGTGTGCGCGTGGTGCGCTGGTATCGCTTCGCTGCTGCTCTGTGTGCCAATCCTGCCGTGCCCAGAGCCATAGAGTAAGAGAGTTCCACAAACTCCCAGAGCCATATAGTAAGAGAGTTATGCAAACCCCCCACAACAACTGTCACAGACTCAGTTTTCCTGAATGAAACTGCACCCAGAGATCGATTTGGTATGTTTATATCTTTTTACAAATGTTAAGTACTATTTATTTTTTTCCTGCCTAAAGCTGCTGATGTGGGTATATGCCTATAGCCAGGCTATTTCAGTAGGCTAATATGGTTGACGATTTATTAGTAAAGTCTAATAAATGTGTGCGTATTCAATACAAATTGTGCCCATTAAAAAAAAAACTTCTTTAAAATCGGGATTCTTAATCTTATAAAGAGAATGGACTACTTGTTCATAATTGATTAACAATTATACAGCACAATAGGCCTACTGGCCTATTCTTACTTACTGACCACAGTAAACAGTCCTTAACTGACCCCAAAGGGTAATATGGTATGTGAAATTATCCCTCCATCTTTAACCGCTTATCCGTAGTTGGGTCACAGGGGCAACAGCTCCACCAGAAAACCGCAGACTTTCCTAACCTAATAACCGCGCTGCTTCGCCGCGTGGTCGTAGAAGTGTTCCTTATTCCAAGATCTCAGAGTTGGCAACCCTATCTGTGTGCTATGGAGAAACATCCTAAGAATCCTTCACTCTCTAGTGTACTGTGTTCTATGGAGAACTAGCACAAAACAACACATGATATGAATCTATGATATATAATCTATCTAATGGTATAAAAGTACTGTCCAAAAGTTAAAAACCAAAAACATTTAAAGCTAAAGCAGAAAACAACAGGTAGCAAATAAACACACTTAGCATAGACAATAAAAAAAAAAAAAAAAAAAAAAAAAGTCAAGCATAAACAACAGACAGCAGATGATTATAGAGGTTGTATAGATATGGCTGTATTGTAGACTCAACTAATCAGAGTTCATAATGTAAAACTATCAGAAGAAACACATTTTTGGACGACACAGTAAAAAAGATCTTCAGTTGATTGTGTGTGTGTGTGTGTGTGTGTGTGTGTGTGTGTGTGTGTGTGTGTGTGTGTGTGTGTGTGTGTGTGTGTGTGTGTGTGTGTGTGTGTGTGTGTGTGTGTGTGTGTGTGTGTGTGTGTATCCTCCACAGTGACCAGCAGCAGATATCTCAGCAGGGTTCCAGTGGTCAGTCAGCTCAGGAACATCAAACAGAGCTGGACTCCATATTTAAAGTAGGTCAACGAACAACAACAGCTGTAATGAATACATAATGAGTTGATCACAATAGAGACAGTAGGTCTTGATGCTCTGTTAAAATCACTTCACAGAAATATGTTATCTCTGGACAGCACACTAGATAAAAATCAAGTCAAACACATACAGTGTAACGCTTTGTCAAAAAAGGAGAAACAACAAATTCATTTTCTGATCGCGACCGACAGCCATAGTCGATGGTCCATCGGTTGTGGCTGGTGGTAAATGTGCTACGACATTAACGGTCACAACCATTGGCAATGTTTCACAACGAACTATCAGTCAGTCGTTTTACTCTCAGACACGGACGATGGCCCATCGGTCACAACCATTCTTCACTGGTTACTACTAAACCTAACGTTAACCCCTAACCCTAAACATAACCTCAGTCAACCTTAACCTCCGACCAATAGGATACCTGCCGCGACCGCTAGGATACCTGTCGCAACTGTTTGGAAACCTGCCACGACTGATATAGCTGCTGCGACCAATAGGATACCTGCCATGACCGATAGGATAACTGCCATGACCGATAGGATACCTACCACAGCTGATAGTATACCTGCCCTACCAGATGCAAATTGATTTCGCCCCGACTGGAATAGAGTGCTTCTACAATTATCTTGGCACAATCACAATAATTGTCAAATAGGTGCCAGCTGTAATTGTTATTTGGCAACCGCTGCTGCTGCTCGCAAAGCTTTTCAGCTCCGGTCTTTATCCTTTCTTCTTTCTCAAGTTCTCATATTTTCAAGTGAATTTTTATATGATGGGAAATTATAGGATTCCCTAGACTCCCCAGAAAAGCGTGGGGAAATATCATTGACTATGCGAACTAAAATCGTGATTGTTGCGAGCAAAAATCCTTGATTATGCGTTGGAATATGCAGATTTTTATGTGCAATTATGTGGTGAAAATACAGGAATTTGAACAAATGCAAAGTATGCGGAAAAATGCAAATTATGTGGAAAAAATGCGTCAAAAATGCAAAATATGCGGGAACATTTTAAAAAATGCAATTTGATTTAAAAAAAAAAAAATCTTACACCTTATAGCATTTACAGGCATTTGATTCTCAAAGTGTTGTCCAGGGATCCGCAGCAGTCCTTGAGGCCTGGGGGTCCCAGGGGGGTCCAGGGGGTCCTTAGCAAAATGTATAAATATAAAAATATATTTCACCACGTTTACAGTTAAAGTTAGGTATATGCATAGGCTTATTTGAAAATAGCCTATCTACAAGCTCACACAAAAATATATTTCAGATGGGCATCCACACAGTCAAATATTCATTTACGGGTTCATGAATGGGTAGAGCCATAATAATAACTGATAAGCATTGCGTCACCTAGGGTGAGTCTTGGAAGCCTGCACGGTAATATAAGCTGCGTATGGATGCATTCCACAATACAGCCATGCAAAAATAACAGCTAAACGAGCCAATGCGATATCAGGCTGTCTTGAAGAAGCAGCAATGCAGCGCGTGCACTCAACACACACTGCACATAATGTTTTGAGAGACAGAGAGAGAGAGAGAGAGAGAGAGAGAGAGAGAGAGAGAGAAAGAGAAAGCCGGGCGCTCATCACCACTGCGCTTCTGTGTGAAAGTGACGAACTGAGCGAGGTTGTAACTTTATAAACTTTCTGCGAAAATATGTGGGATTGTGAAATCACGCGAGGCCAGCGTAATGCGCATATTTAGCGTGGACATACACAAAATATGCAGGAAATACGCACCCTTTTAGAAATAAATTGATGGACGCATAATGCGCACACTTTGGTTGATTATGCAATGGATTCTGCGATCACATAATCACGTTTTTCTGGAGGGCCTAATTCCCTTCTCACGGATCAGTGGCACATGAATGCCATAAGTTCTCAAAATCATCTATCACCAGTTCAGTCAGTTTGAGGTGTGGAACGTATCATTTGATGATCCTGCACCTTCATCACAAAGACATCAGTGAAATTTAGAGAAATGATATTTCTAAGACCTTTCTTTAATGATACTGAAAATGACCAGTATGCTGTTATCCAGTATAATAACTTTAAATCCATACATTCATCTATCCTTATCCGCTTATCCAGACTCAGGTCGTTCAAGTACCAACAGAGCTCGTTTAAACTTCATTACGGTATATTATTGTGTTTCAGCTGCTTGAACAGAAACTGGTTACACTCGTGAAAAAGGAGATGAAGAAATTCCACAGGCTTCTGACAACAGATTACTCAGAATGCTTAGAGAGTCAGGGGGAGGAGGGGGAGGAGGAGAGAAGCATTACAGAGGGAGCTCTGAAGATCACAGTGAGCCTCCTGAGGAGTCTGAAGATGGAAGATCTGGCTGACACCCTGATGATGAGTAAGAAAGACTATTTATACCTTTAACATAAGTGATTATTTACACATTGAACAAGATCGTCTGTCAGTAAGAATTACTTTGATGTGTTAAAACCAGATAGTAATTACTATCTGGTATGTCACATTAACATATACAGTACGCTGACTGGGGTCTTCTGTTCTTTGGTCATGTAGAAACTCTTGCTCCCATCAGTCAACGACAACTCAAGTCTGATTTGAAGAAGAAGTGTCAGAATGTGTCTGAGTGGATCTCTAAAGAGGGAACCCAAACCCTTCTGAAGCAGATCTTCACAGAGCTCTACATCACAGAGGGAGGCAGTGGAGACGTTAATACAGAACATGAAGTCAGACTCATTGAAGCAGCTTCCAGGAAACCAGCCAGTGAGACGCCAGTCAGCTGTGAAGACATGTACGAACCCTTACCTGGACAAGATGGGCCAATCAAAACGGTGATGACAAAGGGAGTGGCCGGCATCGGTAAAACGGTCTTAGCTCAGAAGTATGCTTTGGATTGGGCAGAAGACAAAGCCAACCAGAACACCCACTTTTTGTTTCCACTCACTTTCCGAGAGCTGAACCTGATGAAGGAGAAGTACAGCTTGGTGGAACTCCTTCATCATTTCTTTGGTGGGATCATGAAACCACTCATCTGCAGCTTGGAGCAGTTCCGAGTCATGTTCATCCTCGATGGATTGGATGAACTTAGGTTTCCTCTGGACTTCCAAAATACTGAGATTGTAACTGATGTCACCAAACCAACCTCAGTGGACGTGTTGCTGACAAACCTCATCAGAGGCAGATTGCTTCCCTCTGCTCTTATCTGGATAACCACACGACCTGCAGCAGCCAATCAGATCCCAACTTCGGATGTTAACAGGGTGACAGAGGTGAGAGGATTCACTGATCCACAGAAGGACGACTACTTTGTCAAGAGATTTGGTGATAAGAAGAAGGCACGCCCAATCATCTCCCATGTGAAGAAATCCAAAAGCCTCCACATCATGTGTCACATCCCGGTCTTCTGTTGGATCACTGCCACAGTTTTGGAGGTCCTGTTGAAGACAGACGTGAAAGGATCGCTGCCAAATTACCTGACTGAGATGTACCTCCACTTCCTGCTGGTTCTGTTCAGACAGAAGAGTGTAAAATATAACAAAGGTGATCAGACACATTCTGACAAGACTCCAGAGAACATAAAGATCATTTTGTCTTTGGGAAAACTGGCGTTTGAACAGCTAGAAAAAGGCAACCTGATCTTCTATGAAGCAGAGCTGAGAGAGTGTGGCATTGATGTCCAAGACGCCTCTGTGTACTCTGGAATGTTTACACAGATCTTTAAAAGAGAGAGAGGGCTGCACATGGACACAGTGTTTTGCTTTGTCCATCTGAGTGTCCAGGAGTTTCTCGCTGCTGTCTATGTCTTTGTGTCCTTCATTCAGGGTGGTGTCAACCTACTGTCAGAAGAACCACAGACAACCTCCAAATGGTCAAAGGTCTTTACACGGAAAGCTAGCATTCATCAGTTCTACCAATGTGCTGTGGACAAGGCCTTACAGAGTCCAAATGGACACCTGGACTTGTTCCTGCGTTTCCTGCTAGGCCTCTCTTTAGCCATCAATCAAAAACTCCTACAAAGGCTGCTGATACAGACAGGAAACACCTTCCAGACCAATCATGAAACCATCAAATACATCAAGAAGAAGATCAAAGAGAATCCATCTCCAGAGAGAAGCATCAATCTGTTCCATTGTCTGAATGAGCTGAATGATCATTCTCTAGAGGAGGACATCCAACAGTACCTGACGTCAGGACATCTCTCCACAGACAAGCTCTCTCCTGCTCAGTGGTCAGCTCTGGTCTTCATCTTGCTGTCTTCAGGAAAGGAACTGGATGTGTTTGACCTAAAGAAATACTCTGCTTCAGAGGAGGCTCTTCTGAGGCTGCTGCCTGTGATCAAAACATCCAAGAAAGCTCTGTAGGTTCAATGATTTATCATATGATATATCATTTAATATATTTCATATATTAAAATATCTTTTTTTAACACAAAATTAATTACATGCTTTACCACTGTTTCTTCAGGCTGAGTGGCTGTAAGCTGTCAGACAGATGCTGTCAGGAGTTATCATCAGCTCTCAGCTCCAGCTCTAGTCTGAGAGAAGTTGACTTGAGCAATAATGACCTTCAGGACTCTGGATTCAACCTTCTGGCTGTGGGACTGAGGAGTCCAGACTGCATGTTGGAGACTCTCAAGTCAGTAGAATTGTCTTTTAAACCAAGATATTTAATATATTAATGATCTTTTTAAACACATACTGAATTACATGCTTTCCCACTGTTTCTTCAGGCTGAGTGGCTGTAACCTGTCAGAGAGATGCTGTCAGGAGTTATCATCAGCTCTCAGCTCCAGCTCTAGTCTGAGAGAAGTTGATTTGAGCAATAATGACCTTCAGGACTCTGGAATCAACCTTCTGGCTGTGGGACTGAGGAGTCCAGACTGCATGTTGGAGACTCTCAAGTCAGTATAACTGTAGTGTCTCTAAATTCAATGGAACTGCATTTAACATTGTTTAACTTATCTGCCTTAAGTCTGCCCTGCTGTGTGTGTGTGTGTGTGTGTGTGTGTGTGTGTGTGTGTGTGTGTGTGTGTGTGTGTGTGTGTGTGTGTGTGTGTGTGTGTGTGTGTGTGTGTGTGTGTGTGTGTGTGTGTGTGTGTGTGTGTGTGCGTGCGTGCGTGCGTGCGTGCGTGCGTGCGTGCGTGCGCGTGTGCGTGCGCGTGTGCGTGTGCACGCGCGAGCGTGAGCATGTACACTTGCGTTTGCGATTGTCTATGCAAGTTATATTTATTCAATGATCTTTATGTAATAGAAATCTAATGATTGAATGCTGTACTGTTTCTTCGGACCAAAAGGGGACCAAAAATTGGAGAAAAGGCATCAGCAGTTTTTATAGTGGATAATCAATCATTTATTGAGTTAGTAATATTTTGATGTCATGAAAGGGGCCTCCCAAACCTTAAGGCTGTGTGTGTGTGTGTGTGTGTGTGTGTGTGTGTGTGTGTGTGTGTGTGTGTGTGTGTGTGTGTGTGTGTGTGTGTGTGTGTGTGTGTGTGTGTGTGTGTGTGTGTGGTATATTGACTTTGTTATGTGATCTTTTGTTAACATGAAATGCTCAAATAAATGCTGTATGTTTCTTCAGACTGATCGGCTGTCACCTGTCAGAGAGATGCTGTCAGGAGTTATCATCAGCACTCAGCTCCAGCTCTAGACTGAGAGAAGTTGACCTGACCAATAATGACCTTCAGGACTCAGGAATCCACCTTCTGGCTGTGGGACTGAGGAGTCCACACTGCATGTTGGAGACTCTCAAGTCAGTAGAACTGTAAAGTCTCTAAATTCAATGGAACTGCATTTACCATTGTTTAACTTATCTGCCTTAAGTCTGCCCTGCTGTGTGTGTGTGTGTGTGTGTGTGTGTGTGTGTGTGTGTGTGTGTGTGTGTGTGTGTGTGTGTGTGTGTGTGTGTGTGTGTGTGTGTGTGTGTGTGTGTGTGTGTGTGTGCGTGCGCGTGCGCGTGCGCGTGCGCGTGCGCATGTGTGTGTTCTGGCTATGGGACTGGGGAGTCCACACTGCATGTTGAAGACTCTCAAGTCAATATAACTGTGTTCAACTCAGTAAACGCTAATGTGATTCTAAGTTACATGGAACAGAACGTAACATTGAACCACTTAACTCTGTGTGTGTGTGTGTGTGTGTGTGCGTGCGCGCGCGCGAGCATGTGCACTTGCGTTTGCGATTGTCTATGCATGTTGTATTTATTCAATGATCTGTATGTAATAGAAATCTAATGATTGAATGCTGCACTGTTTCTTCGGACCAAAAGGGGACCAAAAATTGGAGAAATGATGTCATGAAAGGTGCCTCCCAAACCTTAAGGCTGCGTGTGTGTGTGTGTGTGTGTGGGGGGGGGGGGGGGGGGGTTAACATGAAATGCTCAAATAAATGCTTCATGTTTTTTCAGGCTGAGTGGCTGTAACCTGTCAGAGAGATGCTGTCAGGAGTTATCATCAGCTCTCAGCTCCAGCTCTAGTCTGAGAGAAGTTGACTTGAGCAATAATAACCTTCAGGACTCTGGAGTCAACCTTCTGGCTGTGGGACTGAGGAGTCCACACTGCATGTTGGAGACTCTCAAGTCAGTAGAACTGTCTTTAACACTTGGGACAAGGCAGCTTGCCATAAACCGTGTCTACATGTGTTAAACTTACACCCTAGATCACTGTGCCTGTGCTGGAACAGGCTAATAGTGGTTTATAGTTTTATTAAAGATGTGTAAAGATCTGTATCTACCTCTGTAGAGCCCCATTGCCCTGGTCAGTCCAGGCAATAGGATCAGAATTGACAACAATAGACACCCATTACTCTTGTTTACATTCTGATCCTCTTTTCTTCAACAATTTGTTCAAAAACTTGTTTTGGTTTGTTTGTTTTTATCCATCCTGCATTCAGATGTCCATGCTGATGTTCTATACTAAATTTGACCTCGTAGAGCAGGGGTTTTCAACCTTTTTGACTCCAGGGACCACCATTTATTCAGCATTTGAGCCACGGACCACCATTTGATTACATTTTCACACCAAAGACCTAAATTAAAGAATTCTTTTGGTTTTGTCCACAATTCCAGGCTGTATTTTGCCAACAAAACAGTGTAACCTTCTTAATTAAGTGGTGCTAATTTAGATGCTGAATATTTTAACTCTTGAGAGTGTAAAAATGAAACCAAATGGACCCGCAAGGGTCCATTTGGTTTCATTTTTACATTCTCAAGAGTTACATCTGGTTAACCAACTTTC
>CM076986.1:41461747-41624247 GCA_039105355.1 Benthosema pterotum | reverse complement strand
CCATGTTAATGTTTTTTCTTTGAGGACCTATTTTTCTGAGAGTGTGCAAATGGAACCAAATGGACCCGTCAGGGTCCATTTGGTTCACATTTGCACACTCTCAGGGAAAAAATAAAATAAAATGCGGCTCCAGACAGATTTTGAATTTAATTTTGGCTAGAAAATGGCTCTTTCAACATCTTGGGTTGCCGACCCCTGAGTTAGTGGAACCCAAACCACACCAGGAGGAGAATGACTTGAAATGGATTTTAAATGGACCCACAAGGGTCCATTTAAAATATTCAGCATATGCTAAAATATTCATCATGTGAATTAGCCCAAGTCTACACAACGAGAGAATGTAGAAGCTTAATTGTCATTTTGATCTGTATGTTTGACTGTTTTGTTTCTGAAATCCAGCCTGGAATTGTGGGACAAAAGCAAAAGAAAGCTTTAGTTTTGGGGTCTGTCGGTGTGGGGCTAAAATGTCATCAAATGAAAAATAGATAGTGGGGCCTGGTATTAAAAACGTTGCAAACTGGCCTATACTATTACTTTGACTTCATGGTAATGCCACTTTTACTTAATAAAGTCCAACCTATGAGTGAGTACAGAGTACTGTGTGATTCCAGATGACTTCTCTCACCACTGCATGTGCTGCAGCCAATGACATGCAAGTCAGCACATGATCACATGACCTGCACTGATCACATGATCTGCTGCAGTGCAGAGGGCTGACATCATGCTGTGGAGTCATGTATGTAGAGTCTACAGCTGCTTTTTAATAACTAGCACTTAAACACTTTCTAACTCTAGTGGTGTAGAGACAGTGATGGAGACGTGATGAGATGAACAAGTAAAGGACAGGACAGAAATGTATTGAAGCAGTGAGTGTTGGTTAAACATAACCATAATATTAATAACAGAAGCACACAACACACACCCAGAAACCTGTCCAGTCACTGCATGGATGTGTGAGTAGAAATTACATGTGTGTGAGGATGTAGTGTGGACCTTACTTATATTTGTGTATGTGTGAATTCAACTAAATCAGTGGTTTTCAACAGTCAGTGGTCCTTGAGACGGTTCCAGGTGGTCCCCAGGATAAATGATGGAAAGTTGGTTAACCCAGATGTAACTCTTTGAGAGCGTAAAAATGAAACCAAATGGACCCTTGCGGGTCCATTTGGTTTCATGTTTACACTCTCAAGAGTTAAAATAGATTAATGGTCATTTTTGTCAGTATGTTTAACTGTTTTGTTTCTGTGGACAAAAACAAAATAAATGTTTATAGTTTTGGGGTCTGTGGGGCTAAAATGTAAACAAATGGTGGTCCTCCGTGGCTCAAATTCTGAATAGTGGGCCCTGGTGTCAAAAAGGTTGAAAACTACTGACTTAAATGATATGATATGCTGTAAAGCTACTGATGCACATTATGAAAACACGCTGTGTGTGTGTGTGTGTGTGTGTGTGTGTGTGTGTGTGTGTGTGTGTGTGTGTGTGTGTGTGTGTGTGTGTCTAAACCTCCCATTGATTACTGCAAACGTCGTATCAGGGAAACGCCAGAGTTTGGGACACACATTTGGCAGGTGTTGTGAACGTTTTGTGTTACTCTGTACTGGTCAGTTGGTGATGTCTGAAGTTTGTGGTGATCAGAGGAAGGTTTGATAAATGAAGTGTTGAAGTGTGGTTATAGTTATGCAGGCTCTACAAATATAGAGTTCTTTAAAGACAAAAGCAGGAGGTGAAAAGGGACTATTCTATGTTGTACAGAGTGAGGTGTATCACATACTCATAGTTAATGAGTTATCAGCATCATAAAGAGCTCAGTGAAGTTGTACCTTGTACTCAACACACTGTATCAGTCACACCATCATTACACTGTAGCTCTATGTCTCTCTCTCTCTCTCTCTCTCTCTCTCTCTCTCTCTCTCTCTCTCTCTCTCT
The DNA here is from genome assembly GCA_039105355.1 of Benthosema pterotum. Taxonomy (NCBI): domain Eukaryota; kingdom Metazoa; phylum Chordata; class Actinopteri; order Myctophiformes; family Myctophidae; genus Benthosema; species Benthosema pterotum. The sequence continues at coordinate 41,622,321 of CM076986.1, read as the reverse complement.
CTCTCTCTCTCTCTCTCTCTCTCTCTCTCATTTCATATCTTCCACATCATCAGTTCAGTATCAGGGAATCAAACCGTCGGCATCGACAACATGAACAGGTACTGCAGGCATTATTACAATTACTATTTGTGTGACAGTCGAATATTTTATTAATACTATTCAATTACTCTGTCAATGTATTCAGTAATTGAGCAGTAAGTTATTTTACTATAATTTGTTTCTAATCAGCAAATGGATTCTATTTCAACTCACGTCACACAAGAGTTGTGAAAATATCCAAACTACAAGCTGAAATAGTTATTGGTCATTTTTAATTTTAAAATGAAAAATACACATTTTTAAGAGAACTTTGTTTTTTTCTGCCTTTGAATTGAAAGTATTTTGATAATAACAGAGATATGTGAGGGAAAGACAAAGGCAAAGGCCGTCGGGATCGGGAGTCGAACCCGCGGCTCACTGTCAGAATGGCTCAGCAGCCTATAGGGTTGAGATAACGGTCTGGTCCAGTTATTGATTATTAATGTGTTTTAAACTATTGATATGATTGATATTCTATTATTGTTATTTTCCTCAGCATTGTGTTCTATAGACTGTCATGAAGTGATTGAAAGTCCCTTTCTAAAACATGTATAACAATTACATTAAATATTTACCATTAAGTGGTTATTAAACAGCAGTGTGATTTCATCCTAATGTTTACCAGCAGTGCTGAATGTTCATAATTCACCCTCATCACATTAACGTAAATATTTACAAATTAGAATGTGAATTTATGTATAAACAATTAATTTTAAATTGAAATATGTTAATTGGTCTGATTATCCTGTAGTGTGGATCTATACATTATTTTTGGATGCTGATTTAGGTAATAAAAATAAATACATTTTTTCCAAAACATGTAGAACATTACATTAAATATTTCACATTAAGTGATTGTTTGTCAAACATCAAACAAGATCACATCCTACACTCTAGGATAGATACAGTAGGTGGTCTAGAAAAAAAAATTATATTATAAGGTTATACAAGTTTTTGAAAATGACTTTTTATTGACTAAATAAATTGACCAATAGCGATATTGACCAATAGCTTACTGCATAGACAACTATTCTTCCAGTACTCTTAAATGAATTGCTTTAATATGATTAGATGAATTCCAAACCTTCTAGGACAGGATTTTTAAATTTTATTTTATTTTTTTCTCTCTGGACATTCAGCAAAGCATTTGTAATGTAATGTTAAAATGAGCTGCTTACATATATACTAATTCTAATTAGTAAATCTGCATTAATGTGCTGAGGGTGAATGATGAACATTCATCACTGTGTTTCACATTTCACATCACTGTGTTTCACTGTGTTTCACAATGTTGAAATACCAATAATAATACCGTAATAATCATCATCAATCATATAATTAAAAAATAAATCTCAACGGTCTGTACACCTGTAGCCTAGACATGTTGTAGGTTTGACTTCCTGGTGGCCTTTAGCCGTGTCTCCCCATCTCTCTCCCCCTTTCCTGTCTGTCTACTGTTACCTATTATTGTTGCTCTATTCTATCACTGTATATTATATAAGTAAGTAAGTAGCCTTGCCAGGCCATGATGTCAGGAGGCCCAGCTGAGCCATTGAGGCCCATATAGGTCAGGAGCCAATCTCCTGTTTGTGTAGCATGAGGCAGTTTGATGTACAAGTACACCCCCTGGACATGACGCTAGTATATCGCAGGGACTTACCCCCAATCCATCCCTTGATGCCGAGTGCCAAGCAGGGAGGCATTGGGTCCCATTTTTTAGAGTCTTTGGTATGACCCGGCCGGGAATCGAACCCCGACCTCCCAGTCTCAGGGCGGACACTCTAACCACAAGGCCACTGAGCTGGTTGTATATTATATGCTTTAGTTTATAGTCTGTCTTTTCACATTGTTGCTCCTATTAGGTGACTCATTATTGAGGTGAATGATTGTTAAATAGGGCTGGAAATTATAGGGTCAAGTATTCTGAAAAAGGCTTTGGAATTTCTTTGTTTAGAAATGTGTGTGATATATTGTTAATGTTTTCTCACATTATTTAATACATTGGTAGAGATGTGTGTGATGATATAATCTTCAATATTAAATATTGTTTTGTCACATAAGTGGTTGTTGTTTATCAGTCGCTGTTGTCCACTGTGAGGTTAAAATGTTGTTTTGTTGTTGTTTATCAGATGCTGTCGTCCACAGTGAGTTAAAATGTTGTTTTATTGTTGTTTATCAGACACTGTCGTCCACAGTGAGTTAAAATGTTGTTTTGTTGTTGTTTATCAGATGCTGTTGTCCACAGTGAGTTAAAATGTTGTTTTGTTGTTGTTTATCAGATGCTGTCGTCCACAGTGAGTTAAAATGTTGTTTTGTTGTTGTTTATCAGATGCTGTCGTCCACAGTGAGTTACAAAGCAGAAACATGGATCCTGATCAACCAACTACAAGGTCAGCGTTAATGATTCATAATAACTCCCTCTTTCAACTGTGTGAAAATGTTCTATTAGGAGTAGTGCAGTGTGTAATGTTATAAATTAATGTTATATGTTCTATCTACCAAATGTAGTGTGTTATGGCGTTATAATCTTATGTAGTGTGAGGGAACAAAGCTTTAAATTGAGTCTTTTATTTCAGGAGAATTCATTTAGACTAATAATTTAGATATCTTTTCCTACTGCCCTGTGTACCGTCAAAAATGAAACACAGAAAAAACAACAATGATTTTACACACATGAAAACAAAATATATATTTTAATTAATAGTGCATCATCACCCCAAGGGCTCTTTGTGCATATTACAACAATACACAGCTAAATATTAAAATAAATAATCAGGCAGCACAATTTTATTTTCAGGAATTTATTAAGATTGTTATTAAGATTAAGACTTTTGATAAAAGATACAGAAAAATGAAAATGTTCCAATTTTTTGGCAGTAATTGTTTGACGTGCCCACATAACGACCATGGATGTGGTCAAAAATGTGAGTCGGTTAACTCCAGAGATGAGCCGACCTCCCCAACACACACACACACACACACACACACACACACACTCACACACACACACACACACACACACACACACACACACACACACACACACACACACACACACACACACACACACACAATTACTGGTATTTATAGATTTACAACCAATAAAACCACCTTGGTGTTTGTCTCATGTTTCATTGACCTGAAATCAACCTCATGATGTTAGACTTTGATACGGAACATACGGTATTTCATAATCACAAAGTTTAATATATAACTCACATTTTAAGAAGCACTAAATTATTTTCCATGGACGGTACATCATTATGACATTCATATAGTCAATAGAAAATATATAGTGGTGTTATAAGGAATGTACAATTTTCTCATCATCATCATCATCATCATCTCATTATAGTCCATACAATTCTCTCTGGTTCAGTCTGTGAACAGAGAATACATGTAATGCAGCATGGTGATGTGACAATAAGATATTATATGAGGGTTGATCATCACAGATCAGGGTCTCCTGTACCCAGCTCTGTCTCCATGAAGAGTGACCGATCCAAGGGAGCAGATATTAACTTCAAAGATGGACACCACTATCATAAAACACATGATTATTAGTCTGATCAGAGGTCATATCTGATTACAGAACATGAACACGTTATTGTTTCGAGTGCAAAGTGTTAATTGTAGGTGCCCTGTACAGAAGGATTGTTTCTGCTCTGAAAGTGACATCATGTTAGAGAAGAAGATAATATTATCCTAATGATTACATGTTAAATGTCCACAGAGCTGTATGTCAGTGTATTTGACATGGTATTTTAACATGTCTCTTTCAGTGTGAGTCAACGCAGGGTGGGCTCCAGGATCAGCAGTCTCATCAAGCAGCTGACCACAGATCAGAAGACCCACAGCAGCTCCTCACCAGTAGACCTCCATGAAGACACCTCTGTGGCCTTCAGTGGGTGAGTCAGGAGATGAATCATGGTGTTGTCTCCATGAAGACACCTCTGTGGCCTTCAGTGGGTGAGTCAGGAGATGAATCATGGTGTTGTCTCCATGAAGACACCTCTGTGGCCTTCAGTGGGTGAGTCAGGAGATGAATCATGGTGTTGTCTCCATGAAGACACCTCTGTGGCCTTCAGTGGGTGAGTCAGGAGATGAATCATGGTGTTGTCTCCATGAAGACACCTCTGTGGCCTTCAGTGGGTGAGTCAGGAGATGAATCATGGTGTTGTCTCCATGAAGACACCTCTGTGGTCTTCAGTGGGTGAGTCAGGAGATGAATCATGGTGTTGTCTCCATGAAGACACCTCTGTGGCCTTCAGTGGGTGAGTCAGGAGATGAATCATGGTGTTGTCTCCATGAAGACACCTCTGTGGCCTTCAGTGGGTGAGTCAGGAGATGAATCATGGTGTTGTCTCCATGAAGACACCTCTGTGGCCTTCAGTGGGTGAGTCAGGAGATGAATCATGGTGTTGTCTCCATGAAGACACCTCTGTGGCCTTCAGTGGGTGAGTCAGGAGATGAATCATGGTGTTGTCTCCATGAAGACACCTCTCTGGCCTTCAGTGGGTGAGTCAGGAGTCATCTTTGGGGTTGTCTCCAAAGACACCTCATTGTGGTGTGTTGTCATGGTTTCAGGGTTGATCATGACAGATCAGGGTCTCCTGTACCCAGTTGTGTCTCCATAAAGAGTGACCGATCCAAGCAAGGGCACATTAACTTCCAAGATGGACGTCACTCTACTGATCAGAGGTCAGAATGTAAAACTACCAAAAAAACAACACATGATATAGTTATATTAGACTACTTCATTAGACTCTAAAATGAACCTGTTGTTTCTGCATCAAAGATTAAGATACATCTAGAACAGCCTGTTTTTCATGTTACATTTGACATCATAGTTTGTTGTGTTGATCATCCTAGATCAGGGTCTCCTGTACCCAGCTGTGTCTCCATGAAGAGTGACCGGTCCAAGCAAGGACACATTAACTTCCAAGATGGACACCACTCTACTGATCAGAGGTGGGTGTGGATATATACCAGAAAACAACACATGATATAGTTGTATTAGATCTACTGATCAGAGGTCGGAATACTAGAAAACAACACATGATATACCGTAGTTGTATTAGACTCTAAAATTAACCTGTTGTTTCTGCATCAGAGGTTAAGACACATCTAGAACAGTGAAGTAAAACCAGCTGACCTCAATACTGCCTGTTTTAATCACACATTTGACATCATATAGGCCCTCCAGAAAAACGCGATTATGCGATCGCAGAATACATTGCATAATCAAGCAAAAGGCGCGCATTATGCGGCCATCAATTTATTTCTAAAAGGGCACGGAATTCCCACATATTTTGCGTATTTTGCATATGTCCGCGCAAAATATGCGCATTATGTGAGTTACAACCTCACTCATTTCTTCACTTTCACACAGACGCGTGGTGGTGATGACTGATGAGTGCCCGCCTCTCTCTCTCTCTCTCTCTCTCTCTCTCTCTCTCTCTCTCTCTCTCTCTCTCACAAAGCATTGTGCTGTGTGTGTGTGTGTGTGTGTGTGTGTGTGTGTGTGTGTGTGTGTGTGTGTGCGCGCGCGCGCGCTGCTGCTGCTTCTTCAAGACAGCCTGATATTGCATCGGCTTGTAATAGCTGTTTTTTGCGTCTCTGTATTGTGGAACACATCCATACGCAGTTTACTGTCGGAAAGCTTCCAAGACTCACCCCAGGTGATGGCAATACTAATCAGTGTATTCTTAAAGCATCAAAAAGCTCCGTTGAGCGGGCAGTTGTTAAAGTTTACAGCTGTTTCAATGTTCTCATTGTATTTCTAGGTCTAAAGGTGATTTCATGCACATTTGTCCAGAGCATGGTCAGCTACCAGAACAGTGGCCTCGTGGTTAGAGTGTCCGCCCTGGAACTGGGAGGCCGGGGTTTGATTCCCGGTCGGGTCATACCAAAGACTCTAAAAATGGGACCCAATGCCTCCCTGCTTGGCACTCAGCATCAAAGGGATGGATTGGGGGTCAAAATCAGCTAATGATTCCCGAGCGCGGCAAGCCGCAGCTCACCACTCCTTGGAGCTCACTGCTCAAAGTGATGGGTCAAAAGCGGAGAGAACCAATTTTGCTGCGGTAACGTAGTGACAAATCATGCGACTTTGACTTTGACTTTGACTATATGTCTGCTTGACTAGATTTAGAAGCCAATTTGATACTGAAACGATTCATTATTTAATATGGAGAAATCCTGTTATTTAACATGTAACTCAATGGGTGACGAAGGCAATTTTGGCAGAGTGGTGTGGGTAGTGAAAAGTTATTATTATGGCTCTACCCATTCATGGGCCCCTAAATGAATATTTGACTGTGTGGATGCCCATCTGAAATATATATTTTATGTGAGCTTGTAGCAGGGTTGCCAACAAATGGAAAATGAAAAAAATGTGCTTTTTTTGGTGGATTTAGCCTATTTTAACAATAATCTGTAATCTTTAACACTCCCCTCCCTGCCAGCTGTTCTCCATGCAATGTCAGCCTGGTTGTGCCCTTTCTCTAGTTAGTGTATACCATGGGGACACCAGCCATGTATTTTCCTGGCTTCATAATAGACAACCATTCCCAGTTTTGGTCACAAAGGGGACCTTTGACCCTTGCTAAATGCCACAAATTCCACAATCAAACTGAGTCTCTATGACAAGACTTAAACAACACTTCAAGGAACAGTCACTCCTTTGGGGTCCAGTGGCTGTCATAAGAAGGTAGTGGTCATTGACAGCCTCTATCCAGAACAAGACTGAAGCACCGTCAGCTGCTTTTAAACTTGCAGTATCAGAACAGAAATCCCAATATTCTACAATGTTAAATAAATATTCCTACTATGGCAAAGCTACCAATCCATGCTTATTTTCTTTTCCCTTTTAAAACACACACACACACACACACACACACACACACACACACACACACACACACACACACACACACACACACACACACACACACACACACACACACACACACACAACCAAGACACAACAAAAACAGTCATTTAGGGCTCACAGGGATCTCCCTACAAATAATACTGTAAATATTAGTGCAATTAGTGCATTAGTTAGTGCCCAGCATTGCCTTTTCTCTGGATTGAAATAGTTAATTTAGCAATTAGTCAATAGAGGCTGTTGGTTTATGGGGTATTTCACACAAAAAAAGAAAAAAAAAAAAAACTTTTGGTCATTATATGGTCTACTACTCAGTCTCATGTGAACACACAAGACATTTTATAAGTTACTACATTCACTATTTAGATATTTGATGTTCATTTTAGCGTATCTGGCTATCCTATACAAACCCATTATGACTTAAAACTTCATTTTAACCAAGATAGATTCATCAAAAACACCCAATTATTTTTCTGGTAGCTCATATTGTCCTCCTACACTGGAAAAAAAAAACCTCAAAAAATAAGTAAAAAAAAACATAAAACAAGAGCGTTTTTGCTTGAAATAAGTAAAAAAAATCTGCCAATGGAACAAGCCGTTTTCACTTGTCAAGATTTCTTGAAATAAGACACATTATTTGGGCAAAAACGAAGCTCAAAACAAGCTGGATAGAGCTTATTTTGAGCTTTGTTAACTCAAAGTAAGTTCTATGATAATTCAATTATTAGCTGGAAAAATCTCAAATTGGAACATTTGATACTAGTATTAGGAAATACATTTAGGGTCAAAATATGACTTGGCAAGCCTATACAGCTCAATTCAAGTTTAATTAGCTTATTCATTCAAGTGTAAGTGACTTATTATGAGCTAAATTAAGGTGTATTTAAGACCCATCACCTACTACAAATGAGACAAAAGCAATTAAATAAAGTATCACAATAAACAATATTTATTCTTCAAAAACAGCCAAATGTATAAGAAAACTGAGCTGCAAAAACAGCCAAATGTATTAAGAAAACTGAGCTGAAAAAACAGCCAAAATGTGCATTTAGTACTGAGCTGCCAAACATCAGCAACAAAACAAAAAACAACAACCAAAAACAATATATTGCACATTTACTCACATTTACTACAATTGAGTTGTCCCGATACTACTTTTTCAGTACTTTGTACTCGCTGATACAGAGAAGCAGTATGAGTACTTAGATCTGCTCTTTTTGGTGAATTGATTTAGTGTTGGGTCTGGCTCCAATTGCATTTGTTGAGCCTTTAGTGTCAATTTGATGTTCTGAGTACCAAGTAAGAGAACTTGAGGGTGGTATCGGGAAAAACTCCACAACATTTTAGATTATAGAACTCACTGTTTAACAAAAATATGTATTTCAACCACAAACAAAAGAAAAAAAATCACATAACTTAACCAATTGTCAAGATTCTACAACAGATCTTCCAAATCAAAGTCTCTATATCAATGGTTCTCCAATCATTCCACGTCAAGAGCAACCTGCCTCGCCTCTGTGCCCGGTATGTTGTAGACCGTGTGTTGCAGAAACTACCATGGATGTGTACACTGCTTGGGGTAGTCAATGTCAAATACATAAAATGATTTGAAGCAGACATCGACTGCCCAAGCAGTGTATTTTCCGGGATTGTCTGACCTGCCATAATGACAAATGCCTGGACAGCACATCTTTGAGGTTCCTCCAAGGACCAGGACAGATGGGGGCCTTCCTTCAGCCAGCGAGAGGTACTCGACGATATTTGTACCAACCTAGACAGGAACAAAGAAAGATAAAGAAAAGTGAATGCAAGGAGACAACCAGGTGCTCACCAGAGACGTATAGGTAGATAGACTGATCCAGGAGCACGTTTTTACTAATTTTAAAAAACGGGATAAAACATGTAGTCAAAAAAAATGTGGGCACACAAAATCTAAAAAGGAAAACTATACACTAAGTTGCATAATAAAGTTTCTTCCTTTTTATGTTGTGCCCATATCTCCACTTTTTTCCTACAAATAAAAGTGAATGTTGATAAGATAACAAAATACCAGTTTGGAGGATTTAACAAATAAGCCAAATAAAAAACTAACGTGCAGCAGTAATGTTTCTTTCGCTTTGGGGAAAGAAACATTACAGTAGCCCAGAGATGTGCCCTGATCCTGGTTTTGCAGTAATGATCCACGGTTTTGCAGTAATCAGAAGCTCTCACCATTTCAATCTATTCCAATAAAGCCAAACGATAATAAAAAAGGAAAAAAAAAGGAAAAAATAAGAAAAGAAAAAAAGGAAAAGGAAATTGTATTTACAGGCTTCAGGTCGACGAAGGCTGCCCGGGCCTCTTCAGCCGAGTGCCTAACAGAGTTCTTGCTCGATCTGTAGACAGACTGTGGTAGCAGGCGGGGTAGCAGTCTGATAGCAAGTTCTCCTTTGGCATGTGGAAATCAACAATAAATGTTTAATACATACATTTTAAGACCTTTTCAATAATTCACAAAAAACAATACTGTGGAAAAACATTAGACTATCCAGTATTTAAGCAGTGACTTAAGTGCTCCCTCCAGAGATACTTTCAGGTCCATCGGGGGTGTTTGAACCAATCTGACAAGCGGTCTGCCTCACACTGAATACTATGACCATTATATTTTATTGTGTCAACTTCCAGAACTTTTGACATGTTTAGATATTGCTATTTACAATAAGAAGCAGACGGGACCTGGTGCCATTTGAAACAGGAGGTAACGTAGGTTTCTCTAATCATGGTCTCATGACTGGAGAAACCTATTTACCTGTAGTCACAGAATCATTGATATCATACAGAAAGACATACCCGGTGTCATGTCATCGACAGGAAATGCGAGTTTTCCATCTTGTTCGGCCAGGTGCAGGACTTTATCCGCATATTTGGTCACCTACGTCTCAAACAACTTTAGTGCAGCCTCGCCATACAGCTCTGAGAAGTCCTGCGATATCTAACAAAAAGACAAAAAAAACAACAACAACATTGAAGTTATTGCAACAGCTGTCAGTTTAATAGGTGAGGTATGCAATTCGGGGAAGGCCCATAGATCTGAAGTACCATTAGTCCGAAGGCATTAAGGATGGCAACCATGCACTTGGGGTTATGTTTCGAGATGTTTAGAGATAGTGTTAGTATGGTTCAGACTAATGGGAGGTCGAACCAATGACATGTTAGTAGTAGCCTATATCATACCATGCTTGGACTGATGAGACGAGGGTACTCTGCTAGGATCTCTTTGATGTATTCGCCCATATCCATCTGGCTCTGCAGAGAACAGAGTCCTTCATAAACTTCTGCACCTGGGCGAAGGCCTCCTCGTCAACGTCTTGAGCTGAAAGACATAAATACAGAAACACAGACATCTTAGAATTTTCACAGTAATAGAATTTCCATCCAGGGTGCCGACATTGTGCATGTAGGCTCACTGGAAACACTATGCTAAACAAGTGGGTCTTTAAGTGGGATCTAGGGACCCTCATGGTTCCTTGAGGAGGTTCCTTAACCCATTTGGCACAGAACACTACGCACTTCTACACACCAAATTAAATAGAGCCTTAAAGGTATAGTTACATTTTTGGAAGTTATGCTGTATGAAATACGGTCCTTTAATATAGTGGTGTCGACTGTATTAATGTGGTGGTGGGAATTCTGCTCTGGTTTTGGTGAATATTAAGTACGTCATTTTGTGGAGATTACTGGGGTCATGCAATAAAAGTAAATTAATCCACAAAACTAAGGTTATTCGTTTTGTTGAATTATTTCTAATATATTAGCACATCCTTCATTCATTTTTGACCCCACTATAACATGGAACTACTTTTTGGGTGTAGTAATATGGACACAGAAAAATGAACAAAGGATATGTTAATATTTTAGAAATGGGCCAACAATACAAATGAAAAAATGACCAGAACTACTTCATATTTCACCAAAACCATATAGCAGAGCTCAAACCGTGGGGCTCTGGACATTAATTACGGTAATACAGTTGACACCACTATAATAATGTCAAGTACTTCATGCAACTTAACTGATTAGACTGCTATTCAAATAAAAGAAATTATTAAAGCAATTCATGGTGTCTTTAGGCTTATTCTGACTGCTTAGTTCATTAAAGAACAGCTACAAAGTCTGTCTAAAAGGAACAGTACTCTTCTGAATTCAATATTCAAGCTGTAAGGGGAATTCCAAACGTTTTCAAATTCAAAAATAGTGTACAAATGTGAACCAAATTTTGTACACCCTCAGAAAGAAATGTTCTAAAAGAATAATCATTAAAATGGTGAAACATAACTTGATGATGTCACCAAGTTGTGTTTCACCATGTTAATGATTTTTCCCCCAGACCTCCATTTCTAGTAAACACAGAATGGGGGTAACTTTTTTATCATGTCCACACAACATCTCTAAGGTATATTAATGACAGAGTAAAATGTTGAAAATGGGTGAAAGTGGGGAAATATCCACAGTAACCCCAGTGATTATTGCAGGTCCAATTCATTGATAATTAGTTGACAACTAATGAAATATTGGTTTGATTAATCATTGCAATCAATACAGATAAAAGCTATACTAAACAAAAATTCTTAGGTATGGACACACTTTGTATGGCATGGTCAAGGTAGTAAAAAAGTGCACCTTTAAAATTGCTGATAAGTTCTGAAAGCTGCCACTCAGCTAATTTGGACTCTACAAAGTTGACAATTCAGAACGACCTGAAATAAAACAGAAAAGCATTGTTTAAAAATAAAATTGCAGCATTGCTTTTATATCACAGCAAGTGAACAATATAACTAACATCATTATTTCTGTATGCAAACGAAGGGTTTATTAAATTTACTAGACAACAATACCTAGTCACAACATCTAGCAACCAGTTAGCTCCAATGACGATATTGGGGCTATGGAGAAGACAATTGCAACATTGAGGGGGGCAGAAAAAGCCTGGTCACGTGCGTTTTGTAACCTCCGGTTGTCCCCATTTAGTTATAGATCTATGTAGAACAGCCGCCATTGGACTGACCCCATAAAATAAACGGAGTTGTCGTAACTATGCCCATACTCTATAGAGACAAACTGTTCTCAACGTGTTACGACAACATACAGTATGACCAATAAAGATAAACTGCTGATAGAATATCGTTTGAACATACAAAAGGTACACGGATTGATATCATAGTACATCAACCAACCATAGCATTATACAAACGTAAACACTAGTTAGCTGCTTAGCCATAACAGTAGTAGGCTTATGCTGTTAGCCATTAGCTTCGGAGCTAGTCTTTAGTATCGTAAATATTAGCATAAATATATGATAGACCGACGTGACATTCATACTGTGTGTGCGAGCAAATGTATAACCTTACACAAACACATGTTTACCTTGAATGGGATGCACGACGACGAGGACGTCTTTTACTGTTGATCTTTGCCGGGGAGACAGTTTCTTCTGCTTTTTCTTTGTTTTCTTTTCACACAAAGTTTGAACCAAGGAAGCGCGGCAGGAAGGAGGGGGTGGGGCGTGCATACGTATGTGCGTGCGTGCATGCGTGCGTGCGTGTGTGTGCTTAACGACAGTAATAAGGGTAGTAGCCTAATAATAATAATAATAAATAATAAGGGTAATAATAATAAGGGTAATAATAATAATAATAATATAAGAAGAGCAAGGTTATTTTTGCAAACTTTTGATAACGTATTAATTCCAAAACCACTTGTCACTGCAGTTATTTACCGACCACCAAAACCCAACTCCGCATTCCTTTCCGATATTTCAGAATTCCTCACCCAACTCTGCGCCATCTCCCCCTCTGTGTTACTTCTGGGCGACTTCAACTTACACGTGGAATCCTCCTCCTGCACAGCTGCTTCTGAATTCTTGGACATTCTGAATTCATTTAACATCACACAGCACGTCGATTTCCCCACCCATAAAAAAGGACACACCCTGGACCTAATATGCACCACCGGAATCACCATAAGCAATCTCACCAGTTTCAACCTCACTGACACACTCTCTGACCATCTAGCCCTCTCCCTGGTCATTGACATCCCCACCCCCCTCACCAAGCAGCAGCGGTCCATATCATTTAGAAATATCAAATCAATCCACCCCCCCTCACTGTCTGCCTTACTGGCCGACACCTTCTCCGGCCATACTCCCAGCTCAAACACCTCCACCACAGACCTGGTAAACAACTACAACAGTGCTCTATCCTCCTGCCTCAATCAACTTGCCCCCATAAAAACTAAGTCTGTCTCCTACACTCACTCCGCCCCCTGGTACACCGATCATCTCCGGCAACTCAAAGCGAAGGGCAGGCAACTGGAACGTCTCTCTAAGAAAACTGGTCTCACTATACACTCTGACATGTTTAACCTCCACCAACAGCAATACCGGGATGCCCTCAATAAAGCTCGTACCTCCCACTACTCTTCCATCATACAATCCGGCAGCAATAACCCCAAGGCACTTTTCTCCACCATTGACAAACTTCTTAAACCCATGGACACCACCACCACCACATTCACCACCGCAAAGTGTGAAACATTCCTGTCATTTTTCCAAGAAAAAATCAATATCATTCATTCAGAACTTGCCACCTCCTCTCCTTCCTCCCCCCCTGCCATTGAACTTTCCTCCCTCCCACTTTCCTACCAGCCACTCACCTCCTTTACGGAAATCACCACATCTGACCTCTCCTCCATAATCTCAGGCATGAAGCCCTCCACCAGCATTGTTGACCCTATTCCGTCCTCTTTAGTAATAGCCTGCCTCTCCTCACTCTCATCATCTATCACCAACATAATAAATACCTCTCTGTCCACCGGCTCTGTCCCCCCTGCCCTCAAGCTGGCTGCCATCACCCCCATCCTGAAGAAGCCTGGTCTGGATCCCAACACCCCCAACAACTACCGGCCCATCTCCAATCTCCCCTTCCTGTCCAAAATCCTCGAACGTGCAGTTGCCTGTCAGCTCAAATCCCACCTCAACAACAACAACCTGTATGAAACCTTTCAATCTGGCTTTCGCTCCCATCACAGCACTGAAACAGCTCTACTCAAAGTCACCAACGACATCCTCCGCTCTGCTGACTCCGGTTCACTATCCATCCTCATCCTCCTCGACCTCAGTGCTGCCTTCGATACAATCAATCACTCCATCCTCATCTCACGACTCCACTCCCTTGGACTTTCCGGCACCGCCCTCACCTGGATGAAATCATACCTTTCAGATCGTCAACAGTTTATCTCCATCAACAACTGCACCTCCTCTACTGCCCCTGTCATTCACGGTGTTCCCCAAGGTTCCGTGCTTGGCCCCCTGCTCTTCACCATCTACATCCTCCCCCTCGGACAGATTCTCCGCAAACACGGCCTTCTATTCCACTCCTACGCTGATGACACGCAACTATATCTCTCCACCTCAACCATCACCCCAGACACCCACTCCACCCTCACCAACTGCCTTACTGAATTAAAAACCTGGATGCAACAAAACTTTCTCAAACTCAACTGCAATAAATCAGAAATCATTATTATCGGCCCTGCCTCCCTCACCCGCTCCACCCAGGATTTCACTCTGAACATCGATGGCTCTGTTGTAAAAACCTCCACCCATGTCCGGAATTTAGGAGTCATTTTTGACCCTACGCTCTCTTTCCTCCCCCACATCAATCACATCACCAAAACTGCATTCTTTCACCTCAGAAATATCGCCCGTTTCCGCCCCTCTCTGACTCCCTCTGCTGCAGAAACCCTAATCCACGCCTTCATCACTTCCCGACTGGACTATTGCAACAGCATCCTCCATGGCACCACCACTAAAACCCTCAACAAACTGCAATATATACAAAACTCAGCCGCCCGCCTACTCACCTCCACCCGTTCCAGAGATCACATAACACCAGTCCTCCGTGACCTTCACTGGCTCCCCATCAAATACAGAATTGAATTCAAAATACTTACCACCACCTACAAATCACTCAATAACCTGGCCCCCACCTACCTCTCTGCTCTCCTCACAACACATGCCCCATCCCGCTCCCTCAGATCCAGCAACGCCGGCCTTCTTGTGGTTCCCAAAAACATAAAAAAGAAAACCTGGGGCGACAGGGCCTTCTCTGTGGCCGCCCCCACCCTCTGGAATGCACTCCCCAAATCTATCCGTGATGCTCCCACACTTACCACCTTCAAATCCAGTCTGAAGACCCACCTCTTCAGATCTGCTTTTGAAAGCTGATGTGTCAAAGAACTTGCCACATGCCTTTTAATTGTTTTATTGCTTTTAATGTTTTCTAATAAAGTTGCCCCCCCCCCCCCCCCCACACACACACACACACACACACACACACCTACACACTTTCATGTAAGGCGTCTTTGAGTATCATGAAAAGCGCCATATAAGTGTCAGATATTATTATTATTATTATTAATTCAAACAATCCAGGTGGTCCCCAACTAAATGAGGGAGAGATGGTAACCAAATGGACCCTTATTTGTTAAACACTACTTATTTTACGATAAGTGTAAAAAGTACAGAATATAGAAGAATTCTTATATTGATCAAGGTTTGCCATATCCCTCCTAAAGGTACTGAAACATCAATCTGTTACAGCATGGAACTGTTATCTCTAATGGTACCGCCATCAATACAGCATGGAGTTGGAGACAAAATCTCACTATCCAATGAGAACAAAATATGTTAGATCCGAAAGGCTACTGTAAATGTCATCAAATGGTGGCCCATGGCTCAAATGCCAGAAGAATAAATAATATGAAAAGGGTTCTAGACAACTGAATCCATCAATAAATCAATTCAACCAAAGTCTGTGACCTAACAAATTGGTTATTCTCATTAAAACAACCCATGAATTCGGTCAAAATAAAATCCCTGCAACCCAGGAAAAGGTTATAGACTATTTTTGTGTAATTAAATAAAGTATCACAATAAACAATATTTATTCTATTTTTTAAGTGCCAGCGCAAAATGAGTAAAAATATTCATTCACATTCACTTAACAGTCAAGGGCATAGACAGGTAGGGTTGTGAAGCAGCCTTGACCTGGTGCAACTCAAAATTCCACGGTGAAAGAGCTCAGGTGGAAAGAGCAACCATACAACGATGAACAATATAAATCTATACAGACACTACATGGTGGAATGACCGTTATTTAGCATATGAGGTAGAAGTTCCTCTTCAGGCGCAAGGCAATATTTTTGTTGATGCTGGAGAAATTGTCGATCATATGCCATACTACTATGTTACAGCAAATGATAAAAAGTATGTTCCAATCAAGTATGATCTGACCGACATCATTGCAGAACATAATTTCTAATAAAGATCTTTCTTTTTTTTTTACTAAGTCTTTTTCTTAAAATGAGGTGATATGACTAAGTATTTATCTTAAAATGAGTTGATAAGTCTTTCATTAACACCACATCAGCTTGTACGGGCCTTGGTAATGACTGATATGGCAAAAAAAAAACTTGTTATAGGTGAGGCATGACTCAATACAAGTTCGTTTCAAGATTTTTTCACTAGGTAAGATATTTAAGTTAAACAGTCTTAAAACAAGTCCCTTTGTCTCACAGAAATTTGACTGGTTAAGATAATGCATCTTAAAGTAAGTGCAATGAGTGATTTTGTATAGAAATAAGCCAGTCTGACTTGGTAAGATTTTGTGTTTTTGCAGTGTAATACCTGAGAAGATTGTAGGAATTTCATTTACTAACAGCTTAGAGGCAGGGGAATCACAAGCTAAAGGAGTATTTGTTTCAGCTAATAGGCTGCTGACAGTGATGCTTTAGTTTCACACACTACTGGTAAACACAGATAAAAGCTGTTGTTACGTGAGGTAAAAATTCAGCTGAATTAATAATGGATTACATTACAAATATGCATGAATCATGGCAATGTTTTGATTTTGACAAACATCATTACTGTTAGGGTTGCCATCATGGTTAGGTCTTCATCATCCAGTAGCTGACATTTCAATCATACCGGTTTGGGCTGCTAAAGCCTTAGAGTATACACAGAGTTGCGACAACTCCGTTCATTTCATGGGGCCAGTCCAATGGCGCTTATGGTGGCTCTTTTACATAGACTTGGGGACATCTACTTACGTAGAATGGGGACAACGAATGGGGACAACCCATATAACTCTATGGGACAACCAGAGCTTTTTCTGACCCCTCAATGCCTCAACAGCACGACTCTTCTAACACGACTCTTTTTATTGGCTCTGGTCTGGCCTCGCTCGGTGTTGCCAGATTTGGAGAGAGAAACCCGCAAACGGGTACAGAAACTTGCCCATTAGACATTATAGACAACATTAGCACAGTGCCGTGAGACATGGGACATGTGACGTGTGAGAGTGTGAATGACGTCAAATGCGTTAGTCTCACGGTCAATGCGTGACGGTTGGAAACCGTGGCTTGTAGATGGGCTTGAAAATAGCCCATGGCATCTACAAGCTCACACAAAAATAGGCCTAGGCATATGCCTAGGCCTATTTGAAAATGTCCCTAAGTTTAAATATATTTTTATATTTATACATTTTGCTAAGGACCCCCTGGAACCCCCTCAAGGACAGCACATTAAGAACCAAATGCCTATAAGGTGTAAGAAATCGCCTTTTTAATCAAAATGCATTTTTAAAAATGTTCCCGCATATTTCGCATTTTCCCGCATAATTTGCATTTTCCCACATACTTCACATTTGTTCCGCAACTTTTGCAAATTCCCGCATTTTCACAGCATAATTGCACTTAAAAACCCTGCATATTCCATTGCATAATCAAGGATTTTTGGCCGCAAGAATCACGATTTTAGCCCGCATAATCAAGGATATTTCCCCGCATTTTTCTGGAGGGTCTAATCATAGAATCATTATGTTGTGTTGTCATGGTTTCAGGGTTGATCACCACAGATCGGGGTCTCCTGTACCCAGCTGTGTCTCCATGAAGAGTGACCGCTCCAAGCAAGGACACATTAACTTCCAAGTTGGACACCACTCAACTGATCAGAGGTCAGAATGTAAAACTATCAGAAAACAACACATGTTGTATTAGATACTAAAATGAACCTTTCTGCATCAGAGGTTAGACTAGGCATATAACGATACATTCAACTCACAATACGATACTACTTGCGATATTACACAATATAAAAAATATATATATTTTCCAGACAAATGAGATGATGGATTTTTTTTCCCTCTTAAAGAAATCCAGTATTCCTATTCTCTCACTCACTCACTCACTCACTCACTCACTCACTCACTCACTCACTCACTCACTCACTCACTCACTCACTCACTCACTCACTCAAAACTGTCTTATTAATATGACCCAAGTATCTGCTCTGCTCTGCTCTGCTCTGCGCGCACGCACACACACACACACACACACACACACACACACACACACACACACACACACACACACACACACACACACACACACACACACACACACACACACACACACACACACAGCAATGAACAGTAGTGCAGTATCCTCGGGATGCGATTATAGCACTGTACTGCACTATAGATAAGTTTTGCAACACTAGGCTAAACAAATGGCAGGAGACGAACAGTGGAATGCCAGTGCAGCGTTCCACTACAACTATCACCACCAGCACCATCAGGAAACGGCGCATGAAACACTAGGACAGTGGTGCACCATTCCACCAAACATCTCTCCCTCTGTCTCTCTCTGCTCAGTCACTACGCTGAAGCATGTACATGAATGCTGCCACACGTCTTTGTTGTTGTTTTTCATGTTGCATTTAACATCATAGAATTATTGTGTTGTGTTGTCATGGTTTCAGGGTTGATCATCACAGATCAGGGTCTCCTGTACCCAGCTGTATCTCCATGAAGAGTGACCGCTCCAAGCAAGGACACATTAACTTCCAAGATGAACACTCTACTGATCAGAGGTCAGTGTGGATATCTATTAGAAAACAACACAGGATATAGTTGTATTTGATTGTAAAATGAACCTATTGTTTCTGAAACAGAGGTTTAGACACATCTAGGACAGTAAACAGTAAAACAAGCTGACTTCAATACTGTGTATGTCATCATCAGCATTGACCTGAAATTAACCCGATAGACTGATACAGAACATGATAAAACATCTCAGGAAGTTTAATATTTAATTCACATTTTATTGCATTCACTCAAATGACGTAATTACAGTATATAATATCATAATTATGAAAGCTGTCCTCTGAAATATGGAAAATCGTCAATATATTTGCCATTTAAATCTGCTGTTTGAACTTTTGGTTCTTTCTTGGGGGTGCACACACTGACACAGCCAAAGTCCACTATGCGGTCTTGACACATGTTGGTCATTCCTCATGCAGTTAGGATTAAGTTAGATAGTGTTTCAGTCAGTAGGATTTCAGTCTAATGACTGTCAGTCAGACTGTATGTCAGAACCTATACCTGTACCCTTTCTTGCATTTTGCAATCTATAATGATTCCCTTTGCCATTACCTTGTGTGCGCGTGTGTGTGTGTGTGTGTGTGTGTGTGTGTGTGTGTGTGTGTGTGTGTGTGTGTGTGTGTGTGTGTGTGTGTGTGTGTGTGTGTGTGTGTGTGTGTGTCCTCCACAGTGACCAGCAGCTGATATCTCAGCAGGGTTCCAGTGGTCAGTCAACTCAGGAACATCAAACAGAACTAGACTCCATATTTAAGGTATGTCAATATGCCCCATCTTTATTTGTGCACACAAAACGATTTCATAATGAGTTCATCACAACAGAAACCAGTAGGTCCTGTGTCAAACAAAGCATTTTATTAGCTGAGAAGATGCTCTGCTGAAATCACTTATAAAAAGTAATTAATCCCTGAGTGGTAGCCTGGCAGGGCAAAGGAAGTGCATGCTTCCAAAATCCTGCTGTCAAACTGGGTGTACTATTTGGTGATGTAGTATCTCTTGGCATTTCCCCCACTTTGAGAGCCATTGAACCACCTCTAAAGCATGCTATAACTTTATTTCTTTTTTGACGTTATGCCCTTGTTCTCTAAGCCAGTCTTATGGAGTGGTTTTACCATAAGTTTCTGTTGTTCTCTGAGACAGTCGTCAAGATTTATTATCTCCTGGAGGTGTCACAGTACTTGCTCTCTGCTCGCTTACTCCACTCACACTAGTAGGCCATGGCCTACATCTGACCAGTTCTTCAGTCATCCTGGTTCTCCATACATCTGACTAGTTCTTCAGTCATCCTGGTTCTCCATACATCTGACCAGTTCTTTGCTCATCCTGGTTAACCATACATCTGACCAGCTTGTTGGTGCTTTGTGCTCCTGCGTCTTTCTTGAGTACATCCACATACAGTATGTTAGGGCTTGGCTTGGGGACCCTGAGACTCAGCCTTATCCTCATGGAGTCCACACAGTGAACAGAGCCCACAGAGCTGAACAAACTGTATGGTTCAGTATTCAGGATGGAACTCCTCCACTTTTACCTGACTAGAATAGCTGACAGCATGACTGAGGCTCGGACTTGGAATGTCTACCTTTTGGTTGGTCTTTTCTGGAAGTTCAAGTTCAAGTTCAAGTTTATTTGAAAACATCATTGCATAGCAATATGAAATATGATGTTTCTTACAATACATAGACAGTAAAAACGAGGATACAAAAACAAAAAACAAAGCACACAAGCATAGAGTGATAAGACATAAAAATAAAACTGGGTAGAAAATAAAAACAGGATAAAAACACAGATAAGAACATGCAAGAACACTGCTCTTTTAAAACCCCACGGACAGTGTTACTTCATGAGGAGCTTGTAAGCTCTCGGGAGGAAGGACATCTGGTGTCTATTAGTGTGACTCACTGGTTGAGCTATTGTTCTACCGTTCCTAAGTGTGTAGCGACTACTATTAGCAGGTAGGCTCTGGATCATTGGGCTGGACCCTTCACTCAGAAGACGGTTAAATTCTCTGAGTGTGGCCTCATCTCTCCTAGCCTCCAGAGTGGGGAAAGAATTATAAGGTACCCCGATGATGCGGCAACACCTTTTTTGCAGGTCTTCCAGCTCCTGAATCAAGTGCTTTGGGAGACCAGCCCAGACAGGTGACGCATATTCTAACAATGGTCTGATGAAGGTTACATATATCTGGGCTAACACATCAGGGGGGGAGCAAGGCTCGTTTGGCCACACTCAAATAATGGACTCTAGGCTGAGCCTTCTTAAGTATGAAATGGACATGAGCGTCCCATTTCAGGTCAGAGGAAAGCTGTAGACCAAGTAGTTTGAAAGTATCCACCCTCTCTACTGCCTGGTTGTTCAGAACAATAGGAGGGGGGAATGGCTGATTTTGTGGTTCCCTGAGGCTAATTACCATGTCCTTAGTTTTAACAGCATTGGCTGCTAGGCAATAGGTCTGGCCCCAGGCTGAGACTGCATCGACTGCGGCTTGCATTTGACCCGGCAGGGAACCCATAAGAAGTTCACTGAGGGTCAGATCATCTGCGTATTTAATAGGCTCGACACTAGTAGGTAGGAAATTGTCCAAAGAGTTCATGCAGAGAACAAACAGCAAAGGGGATAAGACCCCACCTTGAGGAACACCAGCTAAAACCGCCTGTGGCTCAGAGAGATGATTCCCCCATTTAACTGTTTGCCACCTATCCTTCAGGTAGCTGCTCACTGTTAGCCAGATGTTCTTTGAAACTCCAAGCATTTTAAGTGAGTGGAGTAAATGACCATGGCTGATCGTGTCAAACGCTCGGGTAAAGTCAATGTAAGTGACATGCACATCAAACTTAGGTTTCCCATCAACAGCATCATGCCAGCTTTGCAGTATGCGTAATAATGCTGACACAGTCGATCTGTTCTTCATGAACCCATGCTGAGAATTAAGAATAGCCTTTTCAGTTTCCTGAAGAAGTTGGGCTTTCAGGATCCCCTCGAAAACTTTACCCAGGCAGCTCAATAGAGAGTTCTGTCGATAGTCCTGTGGGAACCTAGGTTTGCTGCACTTAGGGACTGCACAGACTAAGGAGTCTTTCCACTGAGTGGGAAAATAACCCTCTTTCAGACAGGCATTAAAGATGTGTGTCAGCACTGGGGAAAGCTCTTCATTATAGGTTTTGAGAATCCAGGCAGGAATACCATCTTTCCCTGCTGCCTTTTTTTCATCAACTTTACGTAGAAGTGCCTTCACCTGTCCTATGCTGTAAGTGACAACTGTTGAAATACTGGGTGCTGCTGTCTGGATGCTGTTATCATCATCCAGTAGGGGGCATGGTGATATATTCTCCCACACAGAGGAGAAGTGAAGACTCAGAGTTTCACATTCCTCCTGAGTCTTGTTGTGTTCAACCTGGGGTTCTGCGGCTCCCATTAACCTTTCGATGGACCTAAACCAGTTGCCGCTGTCATTATTTCTAAGACTTCATCCTCATAGTACCTTCGCTTAGCATTCTTGATCATATAGGATACTCTAGAACGCAGCCTGTTAAACTCAGATTTATCCTCCAATTTAAAAGCTCTTTGTCAGCTATAAGCTGTTTTATTTGTTGCGTCATCCATGGCTTATCCACAGATGTGATTTTGCTTCTTTTAATTGACATCACTGCGTTCAGGATAGGGTTAAAAACATCATAGAACATATCAACCTTTAAAGAGGCCAGAGGGGCATCATAGACTGCCCCGAAATCAGCAGTGTTCAAATAAAGGCCTAATAGCCTCTTACTTTCAGCAGTACAATGCCTGCGGAAAACTGGGTTCACTGGTCGTGAGGGCCAGTGACCAGATGTCAGCAGTATAGCTTGGTGGTCAGAACCACTCACTGGGGGCAAATGTACTGGATCTGTGTACAAGCCTTTGATGTTTGTAATGATAGAGTCCAATTGATTGTGGCCTCTTGTAGGTTTGGTCACTATTTGTTTTAAGTTATACTGAGAACATAGTGTCCCGAGTTTCAAGGTGTTTGTGTCCCCTAGGATCACTATGCCTGGGAGGCTGTATCTATTTTGAATAGTGCACAGACAGTTCCTTAGATACTCCTGGACTTGGGCATCAGACCGAGCCTCCTTGGAGGACTTTGGAGGATTGTAAAGAACAGCTGCTATTAAACAATTGATGCCACGTGGCAGCCGAGCTGGCCTCAACCACATCCACAGACATTCAAATTGATCGTCCTCAAGGTCCATAAGCCGTTGGTGCTTAATATAGTTTTTTAAATACATGGCTACTCCACCGGCATGATTAACTCTATCCTTTCTGTGTAGGCTAAGCCCCTGCATGCTGACTATTGAGTCAGGGACAGTGTTTTTTAGCCAGGTTTCAGTCACAGCTACAATATCAGCTTCATTGACTTGAGTAACTGTCTGCAATTCATCTACTTTGTGTTTGAGTGATCTAATGTTGCACAACAAGAAGTTAGGAAGCATGTTCTTTGCTAATTTAACACCACTAGTAGTGTATGGTACTGAAGAGCAATCAGGATAAACCAAGCACCGTGATACAATAGAAGAAGGTTGCTTCATAGCTGGTACCCTGCCTGAGATGAGAACTGGAATAGGGAAGCTGGGGGTAGCATTGCAATGCCGTCATAGTGATGAAATTTGTATATAGTGAGAAAGGAACATGGTTTTTGCTGCCGTTCCATGAGAATCCATCCATCCATCCATTCATCCATCCATCCATCCAGTTACAGCAGAGACCTTGAGACTCCTTTTCGAACTCTCTCTCTCTATGTCGTCCTCAATCAATCAATCAATCAATCAATCAATCAATCAATCAATCAATCAATCAATCAATCAATCAATCAAATATCCAATATTGTTGAGTTTATTCTGTGTTGTTATATGTTTCAGCTGCTTGAACAGAAACTTGTAACGGTTGTGAAGAAAGAGATGAATAGGTTCCGGAAGGTTTTGACTACAGATTACCCAGAATGCTTAGAGAGTCAGGGGGAGGAGGGGCTGGAGGAGAGGAGAAGCATCACAGAGGGAGCTCTGAAGATCACACTGACCCTCCTGAGGAGTCTGAAGATGGACAATCTGGCTGACGCCCTGATGATGAGTAAGAAAGACTATGTATACCTTTAAAAGGATCCCTGGCTAATAAAACAAATATGCCTTAAAACACTATACTTGCTTTCTATTACTAAAATGTGTAGATAAAAACACCTTCAATACTTTATTTCTTTCATAAATAGAGAATCTTTCACTCAATAGGAGGTGCTCCTGTCGCAGGATGATGATGGCAGAGAGCATGCTCAATCATCCATATATTCCATAGAGCTAGATCACGTGACATCATCATCCTGCGCCAGGAGTAGTTCCTGTTGAGTGAAATATTCTCTATTTATGAAAGAAATAAGATGCCATTGGTGTTTTTATTTGTTTATTTTAGTTATATAGGGAAAGTATAATGTTTTAAGCGATGTTTGTCTTATTAGACAGGGATCCTTTTAACATTGATCAGTATTTACAGTAAGAGAGTCTTTCAAGTGTGGGTAAAGATCAATGGCAATTTCATACTCACTTGTTGCTTCCGTTCTTTGGTCATGTAGAAGCTCTTGCTCCTGTCAGTCAACGACAGCTCAAGTCTTATCTGAAGAAGAAGTGTCAGAATGTGTCTGAGTGGATCTCTAAAGAGGGAACCCGAACCCTTCTGAAGCAGATCTTCACAGAGCTCTACATCACAGAGGGAGGCAGTGGAGACGTCAATACAGAACATGAAGTCAGACTCATTGAAGCAGCTTCCAGGAAACCAGCCAGTGAGACGCCAGTCAGCTGTGAAGACATGTACGAACCCTTACCTGGACAAGATGGACCAATCAAAACAGTGATGACCAAGGGAGTGGCCGGCATCGGTAAAACAGTGTTAGCTCAGAAGTATGCTCTGGACTGGGCAGAAGACAAAACCAACCAGAATATCCAATTCTTATTTCCACTCACTTTCCGAGAGCTGAACCAGATCAAGGAGAAGTACAGCTTGGTGGAACTCCTTCATCATTTCTTTGGTGGCATCATGAAACCACTCATCTGCAGCTTGGAGGAGTTTCAGGTTATGTTTATCCTTGATGGATTTGATGAACTGAGGATTCCTCTGGACTTCCAGAACACCAAGGTTGTAACTGATATCACCAAGGCAACCTCCGTGGACGTGTTGCTGACAAACCTCATCAGAGGCAACCTGCTTCCCTCTGCTCGCATCTGGATAACCACCCGACCTGCAGCAGCCAATCAGATCCCAGCTGCTTATGTTGACAGAGTCACAGAGGTGAGAGGATTCAACGATCTGCAAAAGGACGAGTACTTTGTCAAGAGATTTGGGGATGAGGAGAATGCACGCCCAGTCATCTCCCACATCAAGAAATCCAAAACCCTCCACATCATGTGTCACATCCCAGTCTTCTGTTGGATCACTGCCACAGTTCTGGAGGTCCTGTTGAAGACAGATGTGAAAGGATCACTGCCAAAGTACCTGACTGAGATGTACCTCCACTTCCTGCTGGTTCTGTTCAGACAGAAGAGTTTGAAATATCATGACGGAGCTCAGACACATTCTGACAAGACTCCAGAGAATACCAAGATCATTCTGGCTTTGGGAAAACTGGCATTCGAGCAGCTAGAGAAAGGCAACTTGATTTTCTATGAATCAGACCTGAGAGAGTGTGGCATTGATGTCCGAGACGCCTCTGTGTACTCTGGCATATTTACACAGATATTCAAGGAGGAGAGAGGGCTACACGAGGACACAGTGTTCTGCTTTGTCCATCTGAGTGTCCAGGAGTTTCTGGCTGCTGTCCATGTCTTTGTGTCCTTCGTCCAGGATGGTGTCAACCTACTGTCAGAAGAACCACAAACAACCTCCACTGTGCCCCAGTTAGATCACCTCTACCAAAGTGCTGTGGACAAGGCCTTAAAGAGCCCAAATGGACACCTGGACTTGTTTTTGCGTTTCCTGCTGGGACTGTCTTTAGACACCAATCAGAAACTCCTACAAAGGCTGCTGATACAGACAGGAAACACCTTCCAGACCAATCATGAAACCATCAAATACATCAAAGAGAAGATCACAGAGAATCCATCTCCAGAGAGAAGCATCAATCTGTTCCACTGTCTGAATGAGCTGAATGATCATTCTCTAGAGGAGGAAATCCAACAGTACCTGACATCAGGACGTCTCTCCACAAACAAGCTCTCTCCTGCTCAGTGGTCAGCTCTGGTCTTCATGTTGCTGTCTTCAGGGAAGGAGCTGGACGTGTTTGACTTAAAGAAATACTCTGCTTCAGAGGAGGCTCTTCTGGGGCTGCTGCCTGTGATCAAAGTCTCCAAGAAAGCTCTGTAGGTTCACTGATAACTGGATATTTCATATATTACATGATCTTTTTAAACACAAAATTAATTACATGCTTTCCACTCTTTTTTCAGGCTGAGTTGCTGTAACCTGTCAGAGAGATGCTGTCAGGAGTTATCATCAGCTCTCAGCTCCAGCTCTAGTCTGAGAGAAGTTGACTTGAGCAATAATGATCTTCAGGACTCTGGAGTCAACCTTCTGGCTGTGGGACTGAGGAGTCCACACTGCATGTTGGAGACTCTCAAGTCAGTATAACTCTGTAATATGTCTCTAAATTCACAGGAACTGCATTTAACATTGCGTAACTCCTATGTGTGTTTCTGCCTGTGTGTGTGTGTGGTGTGTGTGTGTGTGTGTGTGTGTGTGTGTGTGTGTGTGTGTGTGTGTGTGTGTGTGTGTGTGTGTGTGTGTGTGAGAGAGTAGTCATATTATCACATGATTTTTCATTAACATGAAATCATCAAATAAATGCTTCATGTTTCTCTAGGCTGAGTGACTGTAACCTGTCAGAGAGATGCTGTCAGGAGTTATCATCAGCTCTCAGCTCCAGCTCTAGTCTGAGAGAAGTTGACCTGAGCAATAATGACCTTCAGGACTCTGGAGTCAACCTTCTGGCTGTGGGACTGAGGAGTCCTCACTGCATGTTGGAGAATCTCAAGTCAGTATACTGTAACTGTGTTCACCTCTCTTCACATAAAGCCTGATGTGTTTCTGAATGATATGGAACAGAACATAACATTGTGAAACTTCTCATTGTCTCAATTTGTGTGTGTGTGTGTGTGTGTGTGTGTGTGTGTGTGTGTGTGTGTGTGTGTGTGTGTGTGTGTGTGTGTGTGTGTGTGTGTGTGTGTGTGTGTGTGTGTGTGTGTGCGTGCATGCATGCACATGTGTTTGTGATTGTCTTTGTGAGCGATATTCATTCAGTGATCTTTATTTAATAGAAATCTAACAATTATATTCTGCACTGTTTCTTCAGACTAAGTGGCTGTAACCTGTCGGAGAGATGCTGTCAGGAGTTATCATCCGCTCTCAGCTCCAGCTCTAGTCTGAGAGGAGTTGACTTGAGCAATAATGACCTTCAGGACTCTGGAGTCAACCTTCTGGCTGTGGGACTGAGGAGTCCAGACTGCATGTTGGAGAATCTCAAGTCAGTATAACTGTGTTTAACACTAGCAGCAATGCACAATGCAGCATGCTATAAACTGTGTCTAAATGTGTTAAATATACACATCTAGAGCCCTGAGCCTGTGCTGGAAGAGGTAGTGGTTTATAGTGTTATATTAAATATGATCTGTATCTACCTCTGTAGAGCCCCAGCTCTGGGGCGCTACAGAGGTCTGCTCAGTCCAGGCAATGGGATGAGTATTGACAGCTAGTTTAAAAACAAAAGGTCATTGCGCACATCCATTTGGCGCTGGTGCTGGACTGGTTATAAACAGCTAAAATAACAAGAAGAAGTCTGCAGACTTCTTATTTTAGATGACTATTGACACTGCCAGATTGCCCTTTCTCCATTTATTTGTCCAAACTAGACCGTTTTTTGTTTTTATCCATCCTGCATTCAGATGTCCATACTGATGTTCACTAGGATTGGGACTCGGACCCGGGTCTGAGATCGCGGGTCCCGTGCAGGTTCCATTTTTTTTATTTTTATTAACGGGTCCCTTAAGCAAAGTTTCGCTCCGCATGCATGCACTGAGCTCAGAGTAGTAGCAGCAGCAGCAGCGACCGGCCAGCAGCAATGGAAATATTTCAATAAGGAGCAAATGGACATTTCAAACTCGTACCGTTTTACCGACACGACACAAACACGAGGTGTGTGTGTGTGTGTGTGTGTGTGTGTGTGTGTGTGTGTGTGTGTGTGTGTGTGTGTGTGTGTGTGTGTTGCGCACTGTAGTAGTGCGTCAGCGTTCTTCTAAACTTGCTACAATGTCACCTGCTTTAATCTCTTCCTCCAAAATGTAAAAGTTTTCTTACTGGAAATTGGAAGCGATGTCCA
The DNA here is from genome assembly GCA_039105355.1 of Benthosema pterotum. Classification (NCBI taxonomy): domain Eukaryota; kingdom Metazoa; phylum Chordata; class Actinopteri; order Myctophiformes; family Myctophidae; genus Benthosema; species Benthosema pterotum. The sequence goes on along the minus strand of CM076986.1, from coordinate 41,593,991 downwards.
ATAATCATCAATTTACTGTAGTCTCTGATGCCCTCTTCCAATTCTGATGAATTGTTTTATTCATTTGGGTGGCATGCCAAAATATGCAGCCTGCTACATTTTACAAAACAATATTTAAAAATAATTTAAAACTGTGAATGAAATTCCACGCCTCTCTCATGTATTAGGAGGACAATATCAGTCACTGGAGACGGGTTGTTTTCGAATAATCTGTGATGGTTAAAATTGAGTTTTAGGTTACACTGGGTTTGTATAGGAAGGAGACGGATACGCTATAATGAACAAATATCAAATATCTAAATACTCTGTGTGCGTGCGTGCGTGCGTGCGTGCGTGCGTGCGTGCGTGTGTGTGTGTGTGTGTGTGTGTGTGTGTGTGTGTATGTGTGTGTAGTTTGTCAGGATGTCTGGTCACAGAGAAAGGCTGTTCTTCTCTGACCTCAGCTCTGCGCTCCAACCCTTCCCATTTGAGAGAGTTGAACTTGAGCTTCAATCATCCAGGAGAATCAGGAGAAGAGATGCTCTCTGCTGTTGTGAAGGATCCACACTACAGACTGGACACTCTGAGGTATGAGACTGTGTGTGTGTGTGTGTGTGTGTGTGTGTGTGTGTGTGTGTGTGTGTGTGTGTGTGTGTGTGTGTGTGTGTGTGTGTGTGTGTGTGTGTGTGTGTGTGTGTGTGCACGCGGGTGTGCACGGGTGCGTGCATGTGTGCGTGAGTTGGTGCTTGCCCGCTCGATTGCTCTATAGCTTTAGAGGACACTATGTTCTCATTCATACTTTGATGCTGTTGTGTGTTATTTGACATTTAATGGTTTAAAATCATCATAATTATATTATCATAGAGAATATTCAGCTGTGTCTTTTTCTTTTTTCCAACTCCAGTGTGGACCACGGTGGAGAGAATAGGCTGAAACCAGGAGTGAAGAAGTGTAAGTTTATGTTCTGTTTTATTCATTCAATCAAAGCATCAAATCAGCTATTTCACTAGTAACAGACCACACATTCAAATAAACACAGTTTTCCATTTCATTTATAAAAGAAGCGTCATTGAAAGGCAGATTGAATTAAATGCATGAATGAGTATTAGACATGGAGGATTGAGGTCTGAGGACACCTCGGATCCGAGAATCCAAAATTAGTCATTAGAATGGAATGATCAAAACATTTACTGGTCTAGGGAACTGTGAGCAACTCTTAGTTCCTGGATATCTGTTGTGATGTAAGCATGAAAGGCTTGGGACATCAGGGTTAGGTTAGCCTTAGGAGTTGGACGGTGTGGTCAGTGATACCTCTAGATGGACGGTGTGGTCAGTGATACCTCTAGATGGACGGTGTGGTCAGTGATACCTCTAGATGGACGGTGTGGTCAGTGATACCTCTAGATGGACGGTGTGGTCAGTGATTCCTCTTCTAGATGGACGGTGTGGTCAGTGATACCTCTAGATAGACGGTGTGGTCAGTGATACCTCTAGATGGACGGTGTGGTCAGTGATACCTCTTCTAGATGGACGGTGTGGTCAGTGATACCTCTAGATGGACGGTGTGGTCAGTGATACCTCTAGATGGACGGTGTGGTCAGTGATACCTCTTCTAGATGGACGGTGTGGTCAGTGATACCTCTTCTAGATGGACGGTGTGGTCAGTGATACCTCTTCTAGATATTGACAAATTACAAAATCAATCTCATGCGCCGGGGCTTGCTGTTGAACACGGAAATAATTTCATCAAAATCCAATTTCTTCAGTTTCGTCTCGTTCAAATGACAACAGGCACAAATTATTGAGACGGGAAGTTAGCATTGAGGTTCTTAGACATGTTTTGATACGATTTGTGGTGTTAAAACAGTTCCTTTCAACAGTGCAGGATGTCATTGGTAAGGTGACAAGTGTCCTTATCATATTGTGTATACCAGGGAAGACATCGCACAGGGTATTATCCAGTACATAAATTAGTTTTGGGAACTCCTCTCCCGCATCAGACTTACGTTTCATATGCTGTGTGCATACTATCTAGTCAGCCTCACTGACAGATAGACCATAGTGGGCACAAGTCAAAGTCTATTTTTCCAAACTCCTTGGATTTTGGCTGGCATGCAGCAGCAGCTCGGCTAAAACCATAAGTGTCTTCTTGAAACCGGCTATCGAGCTCTGTGATTTGCCTGTCCAACATTTCATTCCATAGCCGTCTCAAATCATCATTTTTAATTGGGACAGATTTCCCCAGTGAACTTGTAACCACAGTGGAATCTAATCTTGCAGGCAATTTCCTCATTCGGACACTACTGATATCCCAATTTGCAATATTGTGTTTAGCATCAAGTCATCAGTTAATTTGATTATTTTACTGAAGTCATCTGTGTCGCTCCGAAAAGTCCTGAAAGCGTGTTGCCTTTGTTGCCATCTAGTGTTCATGATGAAAACCCACTTATTCTGAGCCCTCTCATTCTGAGCCTGGATCACTTTGTTGTGGCGTTGTCCTGGTACACTGCGCCTTTAAGAGAAAAAAAAAAGTACCGCATTGCACAGTGTGAAAAAAAAACAAAAAGGGAACAGAAAAAAAAAGAGCGAAGTGTTCAAGCAGAGTGTGAAGAGGCATTGTGTGCATTAAAGATAAAAAAACTACAAAACCGGACTATTTGGATCCGCCCGGTTTGTTTTTTTTTATCGCAAAGCCAACAACCAGAGGAATGCTACTTAGCTGAGCAGCTAACCCAAGGGCCTAGTGCACCGCAAACAAGGATAACTCAAGCAGAACTACCAGAACACACACGGAGCAAACTAAGGTAACCTAGTCATGTCTGACTCTGACTCAGAGAAGATGTCGCCTGAGTGGGAGGCCATATATGGGAAAATAGAAGAAAAATTACCATTGCTGTCAGTGAAGGAACTAAATGACACATGTGAAGCCCTCTCACTAAAGGTGGATGACAGTGACAAAAACAAACCTCGCAGGTTGCGGAGGCTAATTCTTCAACATTTAGAGACAGAGGAAGTCACCACTTTAGAAGATCAGGGGATGTCACTACTGCTACAGCTAGGGGATATCATTGACGCCATATTAAAAAGCCATGAAAATGATAATGTGCCTCACTCCAATGAAACAGCTGGCAGTGAAACTAATGAAAGAGCGGACCAAAGTAGCACAAAACCTTTGAATGTCCCACCCCCTAACCATACAGTTGTTGGTCCATTCTATAAAAGAGATTTGAAGATAATAGGACAAATCGGAGAATCACATGAGAAGGATAAATTAAGCTATGCCAGCCTTGAGCGACAGATCCAAAGAGCCCTACAAAAGGGATACGATGAAGATGAGGTTGTTGAAGCTGTTATTCAAGCTATAACTCCAGGGCTGAAACTAAGGAGTTATCTGGAAAGCAGATCTGATTTAAAACTAACAAGCCTTAAACAGATTTTAAGGACCCATTATATTGAGAAAGATGCTACCGAACTTTACCATTCACTCACCTGTGCTGTCCAGGAACCAAGGGAATCCCCTATCCAGTTCCTAATGCGAGCAATGGACCTGAGACAACAAGTTCTCTTTGCTTCAGAAAGAGTCCACACAGGACTAAAGTACAGCCCAGAACTAATTCAAAGTCAGTTTCTCCAAACCGTTCTGACCGGTCTACAGGAGGACACAATCCGCACAGATCTCAAGCCATACTTACAAACCCCACTAATAGGCGACGAGATATTATTGGAGAAAATGAATGCCGTGTAGAGTCTGGAAGTGGAAAGAAAGAACAAACTGTCAGCAACAAAAACAAAGATGGCAAGGGTTGCAGCTGTGAGCGAAGATGAGAAAGTTGAGCAAGACTCAAAACAAAATAAAGCTCTAAAACGTGATACACTGATGGAGAAAATGGACGAAGGCAACAGAACCATCTGTACAGCAATCCAAAACCTTACAACACAAATAGCGAGCCTTACACAAACACCAGTGCCCCAGTCAGCAAGAGGAACAGAGCGGCCTCCAAGGAGGTATCAGACACGTCCCGGCACCACCAGACGTTGTCAGCAGTGTGAGGAGTCAAACCCAGATGGCAGGTGTGATCATTGTTGGAAATGTGGTAGCAGTGAACACTGGGCTGCAGGCTGCCGTCGTAAGAGAACAACCACAGCTGATGTGAGTAAAATTGAAGTCAATTCTCCTGCTGAGGTGAAGGGCCCAGTAAATCTGTTTCACATTTCTGCACCCCTCTCTAAAAAGCAGCAGCACACGGCGAGACTGGTGGGAAAAAGATGCCTAGTCAAAGGGTCACTGGGAGGTGTGACAACGTCAGTACTGTGGGACACAGGCTCACAAGTATCAATTGTCAGCAGTAACTGGAAAAAGACTTACCTGCCTGAAGTGGAAGTGAGACCTGTACAGGAGTTGATTGAGGAAGGAGTACTAGATCTCTCGGCTGCCAATGGAACGGCCATACCCTATGAGGGGTGGATGGGAGTAGAGTTCAGCTTGTCTAAAAACGCAGTAGCTGGAATGAGCGACAAACCACTTCTGGTACCGATCCTGGTTGCAATTAGTGACCTTGAACGCCCCATTATCGGCTTTAATGTCATTGAGGAGCTGGCACAGGATGACACAACTGGAGAAAATGATCCCTCAGGTCACATGGTGCGAAAACTGTGCACATCACTTGAAGTGGGACGTAAAAGGGCACGAGCAGTGTTATCCATCCTGAAGAAACAAAGGTGTGGTGATCATCATATAGCAAGACTGGGAAGACGGCCTGTCATGATCCCAAAACATACACATGTGAATGTGGAGTGTGGACGCCTGAACAAGAAAATACTGAGCGGCTCACATGTAATCCTAGAACCAGACCGAGACACATCGTTACCCACCGGACTGTCAGTCAGAGAACAGTTCATCCAGCTCCCACAAGAAGATAATGACAAGATCACTGTGACGGTGGAAAATATGACTGACAGTGATATCATGCTGTGGGGACGTACTACACTAGGGTGGCTACATACAGTTGAGGCAGCATACCCACTGGAAATGAAACCTTCAGCGAGTGAGGGGCGCCGGCCGGAGATTGGTTGTGTTGAACCACTGGTGGGGCAACATAGCCAACCCCCGGACGGTGTGTCATGGGACCCTCCAGTGGATCTGAGTCACCTGTCAGAGGACCAGAGAAAACAAGTCCAGCAGATGCTCCGGGAGGAGAGTGAGGGATTTGCCAGGCATGACTGGGACATGGGATGTGTGCCTGATCTACAAATGGATATACAGTTGAAAGATAGCGTCCCTGTTCAGAAGACATACAATGCAATCCCTCGACACCTCTACCAAGAAGTAAAAAATCACATTCAGGACCTATTAAACCAAGGATTAATCCAAGAGTCACACTCACCCTATTCCTCACCAGTTGTGTGTGTTCGCAAAAAAGATGGTAGTCTACGTTTATGTGTGGACTACAGACAGTTGAATGAGAAAACACAACCTGACCGTCACCCGATCCCCAGAATACAGGAGATCCTGGATAATCTGGGGGGCAACTCCTGGTTCACGGTGCTAGACCAGGGTAAAGCCTATCACCAGGGCTTTGTGCGTGAGAACAGCAGACACTGTACCGCATTCATCACACCATGGGGGTTATATGAGTGGGTCAGGATCCCATTCGGCCTCACAAATGCACCAGCTGCTTTTCAGCGATACATGGAGGGATGCCTGAGAGAGTTGCGGGATAAAATATGTGTCCCCTTTTTAGATGATACACTGGTGTACAGCCGGGACATCACACAGCACATTGAAGATGTCAGGAACGTGCTACGTCAGCAGAGAAAATGTGGCATCAAGCTAAGGCCAAAAAAATGTGACTTCTTCAAGCGAGAGGTTTGTTATGTGGGCTGTGTCGTCTCAGCTGAAGGATACCGAATGAACCCAAAGGAGGCAGAAGCAGTGCAAGCCCTGAAACAGGAAACACCAGCCACGGTCCGTGAGGTGAGAAAATTAATGGGTTTTCTAAGTTATTATAGGACCTACATACCCAACTTCTCTGTAGTAGCCAAACCCCTGTATGCTTTGCTGGCAAATCCACAGACCGAAGAAAAAGCTTGTGTGAAAAGGAAGAAAGGTCATCAGCGAGCACAGTTGCCACCGTCCTATCCGGTTGAATGGTCTGAAATCCACAAAGAAACGTTGAATAAAATAGTAGACCAGCTGTCTAACCCACCTATCATGTTTTAGTTTAGTTTAGTTTATTGGCACATATAAAAAGATAAAACAAGATACAAAATTTGAAAATAATGTGCAGGAGAAGTTGGAAGCCGAGAGGCTTTTCAAGAACTTCCCCTAAAATGAAACCAATTTAAGAATACATTTTCAAATATCAAGACAAATTTCAGAAATACATCCAACAATAAAATACAAGTAAACAGTCAAGTATAAACACAGTACATATCATTGTAGGGATAATTGGTCTGTTAACAGACCAAACTATGAGCAAAATAATAACTAATTATTTTATTGTAAGAGCATTTTTTTGTAGACTGCTTTAAAAGTTTGCAGAGATGGAGATGCTTTAAGCCTAGAATCAACAGTGTTCCAGAGGATAGACCCTCTATGTCTTATTGAAAACTGTCTAAGTGAAGTGCGGCTATAAGGTATATGCAAGTCTTTTGATTGCCGAGTAGCATAAGAATGAATATCGGAATTGGAAGAAAAAAAACATTTGAAGCCCTTAGGAATGTTATGATAGTCGTAGATGCATTTGTACACAAATATACATATCTGAAGGGAATTTACCTGGGAGACAGACATAATGTTAAGTTTCTTGAAGAGAGGAGCAGACGGTGCGAGTTGATCTGAATAGGTAGCCAGTCTAACAAATCTTTTTTGAAGTAAAACAATTTTTTGGAGATTTGATGAATACGTGCTAGCCCATATTATGTTGCAATAGGATATGTAAGGAAAAATCAAACTATAATACAGGGTTAAAAAACATCTTCTATTTAGAAACGTACCCACCTTCCTAATAATACCTAATGATTTCATTGTTTTTTTACAGACATGATCAATCTGTTTTTTCCAGTTCAATTTATCATCAACTATGATACCCAAGAACTTTGTAGAAGTAACTTGGTTGATTTTAGTTCCATTGATGGACAGACTTGCATTCTCCCATGAACACCTACACCTGCTATTATTATAAAATAAAATGAAATTTGATTTATCTACATTCAAAGACAACTTATTTGTCTGAAACCATTCTGAGACACAAGATAAGCTTTCATTAGCTTCTCTAATTAGTTCTGCAAAATTTTCATGAGACATTATCAGGTTGGTATCGTCAGCAAACAGAATTGAGAATAATCTAGAAGATACCCAAGCAAAATCATTTATATATATCAAAAATAATAGGGGCCCAAGTATAGAGCCCTGGGGGACCCCACAAACTAGCTTTTCCCTGTCAGAATCAACATTATTAATAGAAACAAACTGTTCCCTATTATGTAGATAATCACTAAGCCATTTAATTACAGTGCCAGAGAAACCATACCTCTGGAGCTTGGCTATAAGGATTGAATAATCCACTGTATCAAATGCTTTGGATAAATCCAGAAATATACCAATCGCAAATTGCTTATTATCAAGTGCTTTGGTAATTTTATCAATAAACTGTAAGAGAGCCATGTAAGTAGAATGTTTTTGTCTAAAACCATATTGATGTTCGTATAATATATTATTATCATTTAGGTGTTTAAACATTCTTAAATAAACTAACTTCTCTAATATTTTAGATAAGGATGGCAATATTGAAATTGGTCTGTAGTTAGAAAATAGAGATGAATTACCAGACTTAAACAGAGGTATGACTTTAGCCACTTTCAAATCTCTTGGAACAATACCCGTTTCTAATGACAGTGATAATACGTGTTTCAAAGGCTCAATAATTGAAGGTAGAACCTCTTTAACCAAGCTGCTTTTGATGTTATCATGTCCTGCTGCAGAGTTTTTTAGATTTAGAATAATCTCCTCTATTTCTTTGGTGGAAGGTGGTTCAAATATATTCATGGATGGGTACTGACCTTGGATCGTGTCGAGCGGACAGCTATTTGTGCTCTTAATTTTGCTGGCCAAGGACATTCCAATATTTACAAAATAATTGTTGAACCCATTTGCAATCTCTATCGGATTTGTATATGATCCACTTCCATCTACGAAGGTAGATGGAAATGAAACACTATGCCTTTTTCTGTTAAGTAATTGATTTATGACGTTCCATGTTGATTTTATGTTGTTAGCTGCTTCTTTGAATTTATCTGAGTAATATCTCTTTTTTGACTCTCGAAGTAAGTACGTAAATTTGTTTTTGAATTTTTTGTAAATATCAGAATTTAAAGGAGTTGGATTGGTCAAGAACTTTTTGTATAATTTGTTTTTCTTCTTTGCGGATTTCAGCAAACCAGGAGTGAACCATGGTTTATATTCTTTTTTGATATCCTGACCTCGAGAAGCCATTTGTGCTGCACGTTGATGCTTCAGAGGAAGGTCTGGGAGCGGTTCTGTATCAACGGCAAGAAGGGGTTCTCAGGGTCATCGCCTATGGATCCAGGACACTGACCGCACCAGAAAAAAATTACAAACTACATTCCGGTAAGCTTGAGTTCCTGGCTCTGAAGTGGGCAGTCACAGATCGTCTCAGAGACTACCTGTTCCATGCACCACACTTCACAGTATATAGCGACAACAATCCGTTGACATATATCAACAAGACAGCAAAATTAAATGCTGCAGGACACCGCTGGGTGGCTGAACTAGCGGATTATACATTCACACTCAAATACAGACCTGGATCAGCAAACACAGATGCAGACTTCTTGTCAAGGAGACCAAAATCTATTGAAGAAGTAATGCAGGAATGCACAGCAGAGTGTCAACAGGACGTCTGGCAGTCAGTGGGTGAAGCTATGAGCTTGACAAGAGATGGAGAAATAAACTGGATCTCTGCAGTGACCTGTAATGTAGATGCACTGCCAGGGGAGGGCAGCACCTCAGCACCAATCCAGCCCCTGACTGCACAAGAAATCAGGGATTCACAAAATGCTGACCCAGTGCTTCGTAGAGTAGTGACCCTGAAAAAGGAACATGCTCACCTGAAATACAAAGACAAGTTGAAGGAAACAGTAGCTGTGAGACAGCTCCTCAGAGAGTGGCCTCGTCTTCAGATAGATGGAAATGGGGTCCTGAGGAGAGAGACAGCCTCCAGAAAGCAGTTGGTGATCCCAGAGGCACTCAAACCTGTTATTTACAAACAGCTGCATGAAGAGATGGGACATCTTGGAGCTGATCGGATGACTGCTCTAGCAAGGGAACGGTTCTTCTGGCCCAGGATGAGGGAGGAAATGGAACACTATGTGACCAAGGTATGTCGTTGTCTGAGACAGAAAAAACCTAACAGGGCAACCAGAACGCCTATACAAAATATTGAAACCTCTGCTCCATTCGAAATGATTTCCATAGACTATCTCCACCTGGAGAAGAGCAGAGGGGGAGAAGAATATATCCTTGTAATTGTAGACCATTTTACAAAGTATGCCCAAGCTTATGCGACTAAGAATAAATCTGGCAAGACTGCAGCTAAGAAGCTCTTCGATGATTTCTTCATGCGCTTTGGATTTTGTCAAAGATTACATCATGATCAAGGAAAAGAATTTGAAAATAACCTTTTCCATGCACTACAGACCTACAGTGGAATAAAGCACTCACGCACAACGCCTTATCATCCCCAGGGAAACCCGGCTGAGCGCTTTAATCGGACGCTATTGAGTATGCTGCGCACACTCGAGGAGAACCAGAAAACCAGCTGGAAGGAACACCTCAATAAAGTGGTCCATGCCTATAACTCAACCGTACATGAGTCAACTGGCTTTTCTCCGTTCTTCCTCCTGTTTGGAAGAGATCCAACCTTGGCTATTGACCTAATGTTTCCACAGGAACAAAACAGAACAAGACAGTCACCAGCTGGCTATGCTGAGAAATGGAGAGAGTCTATGCAAGAGGCCTACGCAATAGCGATGAAAAACATGAAGAAGGCAGCAACAAAAGGGCAGAAATGCTATAACCAGCGTGTGTGGAGCTCCATTCTCGAGCCTGGCGATCATGTGCTGGTAAGGAACCTCACGCCTAGAGGAGGGCCAGGAAAACTGCGCAGCTACTGGGAGGAGCAGACATATGTCGTTAAAGAAAGGAAGAGCCCTGATAGCCCAGTTTATGTTGTTGAACCTTTGGATGGAAAAGGAAGGTCACGGGTATTACACCGAAATCTACTCTTACCGTGTCCTTACCTGGTTGACACACCTCATACCTCCGACATACCTCCGAGAGGGAAAGAGAAAGAAAACAAAAGAGCAAAAACTCTGGACAGGAAACCACACCATGATACTTACCTGAATGATGCTGAGAGCTCCAGCGAGGAAGAATGCAGCTGGCTATTGATGGAGAACAGAGAACCCTACACCTATATGAATCCAGAAGCAGCAGTATTCCATCCTAGGACAGAGACACAGCGGGATGAGCCGGAAACTATCTCCCTTCATAAGGACTCTGAAGGGGAACAGGAACAAGATGAACAGGATGTAGAAATCTCGGATGAAGAGCATCCAGCAGCGTCAGAGTCTGAAGACGAGCCTGAAAGACAGAGGGGAAGACCTGTGAGAATCAGACGGCCTACACGCATGTACACTTATGAACAGCTAGGTCAGCCGACCTATCATCCCGTGGGCACCTGCAGTGTGGCAAGCACTCCCGTATCCAGTGATGACCCTGCCAGGCGACCTCTATTGACTGTTGAATATGGTCATGTATGTGTGCCAATGGACTTGATATGAAGGACAACAGACAAGAAGAGAAAGAACAGACAGCAAAAGAGACTTTGTACCAATTTACAAACCTTTACACGTGTTACAAGCCTTGATTTATAAAAAAAAAAAAAAAAAAAAAAAAAAACATACAGTGTTGAACTTGTTTTGGAAAAATGTATGTCAACATTTTTTTTTCTAGTGGGGGAGAGTGTTGCCATCTAGTGTTCATGATGAAAACCCACTTATTCTGAGCCCTCTCATTCTGAGCCTGGATCACTTTGTTGTGGCGTTGTCCTGGTACACTGCGCCTTTAAGAGAAAAAAAAAAGTACCGCATTGCACAGTGTGAAAAAAAAACAAAAAGGGAACAGAAAAAAAAGAGCGAAGTGTTCAAGCAGAGTGTGAAGAGGCATTGTGTGCATTAAAGATAAAAAAAACTACAAAACCGGACTATTTGGATGTCATTTTAGTTGCCGATGGAAAAAGAGCCTGGAGTCTTTTCAAGGGGGCAACACCTTCATTTTGGGTTGCGAGCATGTCGCCTTATTTTTGTGTTGCAATGTTGCCTTCGTTTTGTTTTACAAAACGAAGGAGGGAAGAAGACGATTCAAGTATCTCATTTGTATGTCTGGGCTTAACATTGTTGCATTTTTATTTAGCGCATCAATGCGACTTTGAATCTGTGCATCATATTTTTGATCATATCTAAAATGACCAAGAAATTCCCTTTATTTCCCTCGTCGCCGGCCCGGTGACCACGCAGTGGAAGATCTTGCTTTGCACACAATAGAACTACATCTATTACAACTTTAAGATGCTCTCGATTTCACTCTACATAAGATGCGTTCACCCGGTCTCTGTTTAACTGGTTCAGAATTGTTCCTCTGCCATCCGAATTGTGACACTCTCTGTATCAAGCAGTTTGCTTTGTGCATGTTTGTGGCTATTACTGACCTGGTGCTTGTCACAGGCTGTATGCATATGCTTCCAGTCTCTGTATCCGATTGTAGTAAATGTTTTTTCACTAGTCTTGTGTTGGAAGTGTCTGCATGGTTTGCAAAAGACCGCATCCCTTGTAGTACAGTACTCCAGCCACGGATAGCGTCCATAAGAGTCTTTATTAAAGCAGAAATGTTAGTCACTGGAAAAAAATTCAATTTGGGCTGTACTGGGGGTCCTCCAGAGCTGAGAGTTGACCTTTTCCTCCTGCTGTGCTGCTGCTGTCCATAGTTGACTCTGATGATGACGAGGCTAGAAAATAGAGTAATACTTATTAAAAACACATTCAGGCAGTAAACAGTTAAAAGCAACACAATTACAAAAAAGCTTCCATGAATACGAAATGTACCTGCTGCTGGCGATGGTGAATGACCCACTGATGTATCCACTGCTGAGAAGTAGTTTATATTAACAAACGGTCAAAAGCAATAGTTAATCTCAGCGTCAAATAAATGCTGGGATTCTTTATCTGGTTGTTGTTTCTGCACCTCCTGGCCTTTTTAAAATAATTTCTGAACAATTGTGCTTGTTTGTTTGCCATTGTGACTACACTGTATAGCTGCTTAGCACTACCACTAGCATCTGTTTCTATTCACAAACCAACGTTTACCGCATTTATCACAGGGTCGGTACTGGGTCAGTGATTAGATAGAGAGTTCAGGATAGGATAGGTGACAGGTGACGTAAGTATCACCTTTTTAACCAAGCCATACAAAAAATCTGTAAAGTTTATTTACTTCTATTGAATGGGGACAGGTTGAACAGGCTGTTTTCTGACCCCTCAATATCCCTGCGCTGTCTCTGCTCTGGGCTCTGTATTGAACAAGAAGCAGCCGGTGAGACAGTGACTCCGAACTTGAAGTCAGGGTGAAAAAGAAGTGACGGCTGTTTATTAATATTAAGGAAGATAATCCCAAAACAACAACAAAAAGAAAGACATTATGGTCGTGATAATAATCATCAATATTAAAATAATTACAATATAATTATATATAATATGATATAAATGAATTGTTACAGTAATATTAGTCTGGTGGATATAAATGAATTGTTACAGTAATATTAGTCTGGTGGATATAAATGAATTGTTACAGTAATATTAGTCTGGTGGATATAAATGAATTGTTACAGTAATATTAGTCTGGTGGATATAAATGAATTGTTACAGTAATATTAGTCTGGTGGATAAGTTAATTGTTACAGTAATATTAGTCTTGTAAAGCAAATTGTAAAAGTATGCGTTGAGTGTGCGACCACGTTGCGATGGGTGGCCCCAATGGTTGTGACTGTTTTCATCAGTCGCAACTGATTAATAATCTAGACCCGAACTAACGGCTGCACCATCTGTCACGACCGTTTGGCCATCCGTCACGACGTATGCTGCGTCACAAAGTGATTTTTCTGTCTATCCAATCAGCTCTCCTCAAAACACCTCCCTTTGGGGTTTGTTCATCTGTCCAATGACAATGCAGATACTTTAGCAACTGTTGCTATGCAGGTCAAGCTTTCCTCTTCTAACGTACCGATTGGACAAGGCTGGGTTGGGGAGGGGCTTAGAAGGGCTAATTACTGTATCACCTGAGAATGTGTGTGTGCACGCACACACACACACACACACACACACACACACACACACACACACACACACACACACACACACACACACACACACACACACACACACACACACACACACAGACACACACACACACACACACACACACACACACACACACACACACACACACACACACACACACACACACACAGACATACACACACACGCAGACACACTCTCTCTCTCTCTCTCTCTCTCTCACTCACTCACTCACTCACTCTCTCACACACACACACACACACACACACAATGTGACAGATTAACGCGCGCGCCCACACACACACACACACACACAATGTGACAGATTAACGCGCGCGCGCACACACACACACACACACACACACACACACACACACACACACACACACACACACACACACACACACACACACACACACACACACACACACAGAATGTGATAGATTAACACACAGGTCTTATTATTATTATTGTTCTTTTATTATTATTATTATTATTATGTTCTATTTATAAACTGCTGGTGTTTATCCACCACCATTCACATCAAGACATGTACATGAACCCACTTCACTTTGCACCTGGAGAAAAAAAATCACCCTAATGATGTCACCAATGTTTGTTGAATGACGTAAAACTGTATTGTGTTTTGTTCTTCTCATCAGATGTGTGTGAACTCACACTGGATCCAAACACAGCACACAGAAACCTCCGTCTGTCTGAGAACAACAGGAAGGTGGAATATGTGGGAAAGGATCAGAACTATCCTCCTCATCCACGCAGATTTAAGACCTACTATCAGGTGGTGTCCAGAGAGACACTGAGTGAACGCTGTTACTATGAGGTACAGTGTAGTGGACTGGTGTATGTATCAGTGGCACACAGAGAATACCTCACAGAGGGTGGTGACAGTGGGTTTGGATACAATGATAAGTCCTGGAGTCTGAGATGTGATGGTGATACTAAAAGCTACTCTGTGTGTCACAATAAGCAGCTCACTGACCTCCCTGTCAGTCTCCCCCTCCTCCTACAGAGTATCAGTGTATGTAGACCATGCTGCTGGCACTGTGTCCTTCTACACAGTGTCCTCTGACACACTGACACACCTGCACACCTTCCACACCACCTTCACTGGACCTCTATGTGCTGGATTCTGGGTGAGGTATACAGGCAGCTCAGTGTCTCTGTGAGTCAGGAGGAGGAGGCAGTTGTGGCAGTGTGTGCACTTATACAAACACCACATGAATGGACACACACACACACACACACACACACACACACACACACACACACACACACACACACACACACACACACACACACACACACACACACACACACACACACAGAGGCTCCTCAGTGTTACAGTAAATGTAAAATCTGACGTTTTCACTGTATTCAACTTTTATTTTCATTTAATTATTATTATTGCGGCCCAAAATGACCTTTGAAACAGACTATTTGTATATCCTATATCTCATTGTATTTTGTGCAATAAATGCATTTTGCAACCCCCTCAATGACCCCTGGGGGTCCCTGGACCACACTTTGAGAACCACTGTTGTAAAAGACACTTCTGTTTGGAGTAATGTGCTCACGGAATACAGAAAATAACTGTTTTATTAAAATAAATAAATGGTGTCCATGAATCTTTGTCTTCATTGCTGTAATTGTGTTTTAGTGGTGTAAAGGTTCTTTATTGTTTTAATTGTGTAACATTAAAGGTAGGGTAAGTGATTTGAAATTCATTGTGTAGTACCAGCCTGGTGCACTAGGGGCGCCCAAGAGTAGCTACACTATGTGAACCTGCTGCTCGATCCTGATTGGAAGAGAATTCACCCTCCACCTGGGGAACTTTTATTAGCTCCTCTGCTAACGTGGGGGAGGGGGAAACTCCATATATGGTCTGCACAACTTATAATAGAGCATTTTAACAGTTTTCTTTTTTTTTTTTTTTCTGACAAAAGTGAAATCACTTCCCCTACATTTAACAGTCTGTGCACTGAGTTGGGATATAAATGATTCTGCAAACTTTTAACATGTTTTAATCAAACCCTAAGATCAAAATAATGTATGTATTTCACGGTTGTATGGTTCAGGACATTCTACAGAGAGGAGATGAAAAGGTTTGGCATAATGTATACAACCTACAACCATACAATAAACCTTACAGTAAATAAAACATCCCCAAAGTCTCTTCTAATGTCCATCAACTCCTTATTGGGAGTTGTCTCCACCCTTTGGTGTGGTCAGAGCTTTACCACCACACTATTAAGTTAGTGGAACCCAAACCACACCAGGAGGAGAATGACTTGAACAACCTGTGAAAGTGGACAGTGTTCATAGTGATCAGTTAAACCTGTGAAAGTGGACAGTGTTCATAGTGATCAGTTAAACCTGTGAAAGTGGACAGTGTTCATAGTGATCAGTTAAACCTGTGAAAGTGGACAGTGTTCATAGTGATCAGTTAAACCTGTGAAAGTGGACAGTGTTCACAGTGATCAGTTAAACCTGTGAAAGTGGACAGTGTTCATAGTGATCAGTTAAACCTGTGAAAGTGGACAGTGTTCATAGTGATCAGTTAAATGGTTCTCCTCTGTGTCCATGTGTCCATCCAGTCCATCTGGACATTACAACCAGAAACATCTAGTAGAAGAGTTGTAATATTGAAGGAGCAGAAAACTGTCTTCCAAGTTCTTCTGCCCTCATGTTTTCATTTTACTTTATAGCTGATGTAAACAAGTCTTAGTGTTTTTTGTTGTTTTTGTTTCTCCTGCACTTTCTGCAGGTCTAATGAAGAAACTCCACAGTTCTCCAAGCAGCCACATGGTGGCAGTATTTTATAACTACAACACTTCATCTAAATGATAGATCCTAGTAGTACAGGACCAGATATGGATCAGATAGGTCTCAGGTTCAGCCAGCAAAGTTTCTATAGACCAGGGGAGCCCAACCAGTAGATCGGGATCTACCGGTAGATCTCGGCCTGATCACAAGTAGATCTCGGGAGATGTGGGGGGAAAGAAAAAAAATGGGGTGGAAAAGAAAAAAGAGCGATTTTCGTCTGTGTGTGTGATGCATTTGCAATGGCAGTGTTTGTCCATGTCTGTTGTACTGTTGTAGGCCTATTTATGACAAGTCTGTTGTACTTTATGCTTATATGGACATAAAGTAAAGTGGTAAAACAAAGTAGTAGTGTGTTGTTGTGAAGTTACTGCAGGCTGGCAACGATGTGTGTGGTTTGAAATGTTGATATTGGACTGGTAGATCCCGGAGGGGTTGGCTGCTGAAAAGTAGATCTTGGGTCAAAAAAGGTTGGGCACCCCTGCTATAGTCTATTAAGGACCTCAAGTTGAACTGTTTTGTAACTACACAACTAGTGTAATAATGAAGGGAACATTTTTCATCTGGAATGGTAGAGCTGATCTACTAGCTATTATAACCACTACTGACGTGGACATATGAGGTTTCTCTACAGCCTCATATCTGAGCTGTAGATCCACTACTTTTACTGTTTGGGAATTTGAATCCTAAAATGTAAAGTAACTGTTCCAATTTAGCCTATTTGGCATTTTTAAAATAATAAACTGTGGCTATACTCTTATTATGTAACAAAAACTATAATTTCTTTCTTGGGGTACTTTTGGGTGGGGTTAAAATATCATCAAATGGGGGTCTGTGGCTCAAATTCTGAATAAATAGTGGGCCCTGGTATCAAAAAGGTTGAAAACCACTGTCCTATACTATTACTTTGACTTTGTGGTAATGCCACTTTTACTTAATAAAGTCCAACCTATGAGTGAGTACAGAGTACTGTGTGATTCCAGATGACTTCTCTCACCACTGCATGTGCTGCAGCCAATGACATGCAAGTCAGCACATGATCACATGACCTGCACTGATCACATGATCTGCTGCAGTGCAGAGGGCTGACATCATGCTGTGGAGTCATGTATGTAGAGTCTACAGCTGCTTTTTAATAACTAGCACTTAAACACTTTCTAACTCTAGTGGTGTAGAGACAGTGATGGAGACGTGATGAGATGAACAAGTAAAGGACAGGACAGAAATGTATTGAAGCAGTGAGTGTTGGTTAAACATAACCATAATATTAATAACAGAAGCACACAGGTCTCCAGAGTGCACCACAACACACACCCAGAAACCTGTCCAGTCACTGCATGGATGTGTGAGTAGAAATTACATGTGTGTGAGGATGTAGTATGGACCTTACTTATATTTGTGTATGTGTGAATTCAACTAAATCAGTGGTTTTCAACAGTCAGTGGTCCTTGAGAGGGTTCCAGGTGGTCCCCAGGCTAAATAATGATGGAAAGTTGGTTAACCAGATGTAACTCTTTGAGAGCGTAAACATGAAACCAAATTGGGTTCATGTTTACACTCTCAAGAGTTAAAATAGATTAATGGTCATTTTCATCAGCATGTTTAACTGTTTTGTTTCTGTGGACGAAAACAAAAGAAATCTTTAGTTTTGGGGTCTGTGGGGCTAAAATGTAAACAAATGGTGGTCCTCCGTGGCTCAAATGCTGAATAAATAGTGGGCCCTGGTGTCAAAAAGGTTGAAAACCACTGACCTAAATGATATGATATGCTGTAATGCTGCTGATGCACATATGAAAACACGCTGTGTGTGTGTGTGTGTGTGTGTGTGTGTGTGTGTGTGTGTGTGTGTGTGTGTGTGTGTGTGTGTGTGTGTGTGTGTGTGTGTGTGTGTGTGTGTGTGTGTGTGTGTGTGTGTCTGTGTGTCTGTGTCTGTGTGTGTCTTTGTGTGTCTAAACTTCCTGTTGATTACAAACGTCGTATCAGGGAAACACAAGAGTTTGGGACACACATCTGGCAGGTGTTGTGAACGTTTTGTGTTACTCTGTACTGGTCAGTTGGTGATGTCTGAAGTTTGTGGTGATCAGAGGAAGGTTTGATAAATGAAGTGTTGAAGTTTGGTTATAGTTATGCAGGCTCTACAAATATAGAGTTCTTTAAAGACAGAAGCAGGAGGTGAAAAGGGACTATTCTATGTTGTACAGAGTGAGGTGTATCACATACTCATAGTTAATGAGTTATCAGCATCATAAAGAGCTCAGTGAAGTTGTACCTTGTACTCAACACACTGTATCAGTCACACCATCATTACACTGTAGCTCTATGTCTCTCTCTCTCTCTCTCTCTCTCTCTCTCTCTCTCTCTCTCTCTCTCTCTCTCTCTCTCTCTCTCTCTCTCTCTCTCTCTCTCTCTCTCTCTCTTCCACATCATCAGTTCAGTATCAGGAATCAAACCTACGGCATCAGCAACATGAACAGGTACTGAAATAATGTATTATTACTATTTACAAGACAGCCAAGTATTTTATTGTTATTATTAGTATTATCTTATGTCAATGTATTCAGTAATTTAGCAGTATTTTATTTATTTTACTATACTTTTTTAAATTGACGAATGAATTAATAACGTGAAATAATACTGCGAAATAATACTGAAAATATCCAACCTACAAGCTGAAAATAGTTATTGGTAATTTATGGATTTTTTTTAAATATAATTTGGCCTTTGAAGGTTAAAGTATTTTGATAATAACAGTGAGAGATATGTGAGGGAAGACAAAGATAAAAGCCGTCGGGAGTCGAACCCGCGGCTCACTGTCAGAATGACTCGGCAGCCTATAGCGTTGAGATAACTGTCCTGATGAAATAGTTGACTATGCAATATTTTTTTTAGCTGTTGATTTAGTTAATAAAAGTAATTTTCTAAAACATGTATAACAATTTAATTACATTCAATATTTAACATTAAGTGGTGGCAGTGTGATTTCATCCTAATGTGTACCAGCAGTGCTGAATGATTCACTGTCATGAAATTAATGCAAACATTTACAAATTAGAATGTGAATTTATGTACTTGTAAACAACTAATTTCAAATTGAAATAAGTTATTGGTCTGATTATCCTGTAGTGTGGAAAAAATAGTTGTTGATACATTATTTTTGGATACTGATTTATTTTATTTTGCGATTTGATTTGATATATCGATATATACTGTATATATAGCATTTTTCCCCACAAATGACTGCGCTTTTATCTTAGAACATATAACATTTTAAAGGGGAATTCCACCCATTTTCAAGATTTTTTCTGAGAGCGTACAAATGGAACCAAATGGGCCCTGACGGGTCCATTTGGTTCCCTTTGTACACCCTCAGAAAAGAAAAGAAAAATCCTTGACAAACACAACTTGATGATGTCATCAAGTTGTGTTTCACCATGTTAAGGATTTCTTTCAGACCTCCATTTCTAGGAAACACAGAATGGGGGGGGGGGGGGGGGGACTTTATCATGTCCACACAATATCTCTAAGGTACAGTAAAATGTTGAAAGTGGGTGGAATTCCCCTTTAAAACAATTCTGAACAACATGGACCATGACAAGTTCAACCAACGAGAACAACTTAAAGTAATTTTAGACAATATAGATAACAAAAAGTTCAATCATACACATCAGTGCAGCCTGATAACGTCAGTCAGTCTTTCTGACATGAACAAATGAATGAATAATATCGATTTGGAACCTGCCAATTCGATATTGATATCTTGTCATTAAGAATTGCGATACATTAGCATATTGATTTTTTTGCCCAGCCTTAGTGCCTACAGTAGCTCCAAGGGATGAGGTTCCAATCTGAGAAAAGTCTCTGACTCAGGATGGTCTGGCAGTCTTGGGTCAGGATGATATCTTGATGGATGTAGCAAAGAAATTGGTAGGATTCCTCCACAGTGATATGTCACTGCAGGGGAGGATCTAGGCATAGGCATGGGGGAGGCAATGCCCCCCTAAATACCCTGTTTGCCCCACCACACATGATGGCATGCAAAACAACCCAAGATATTTCAAATTTCAAGTGCTTATATTTAAAATGATGTGAAACACTACTACTACTACTAACTAACTACAGTCGTGGCACCACTAAACCAACAGCATTTCATCATTGAAAACAGAAAACTCTCTGAGTGAGACCTTTAGCTTTATACCTTTAGCTCAATGGTCTATACACCTAGGCTAACGGCATGTTGCAGGTTTGACTCCCGATCCCGATGGCCCCCCCATCTCTCTCCCCCTTTCCTGTCTGTCTGTCTGTCTGTCTGTCTGTCTGTCTGTCTGCCGGTCTGTCTGTCTGTCTGTCTGTCTGTCTGTCTGTCTGTCTGTCTGTCTGTCTGTCTGTCTGCCGGTCTGTCTGTCTGTCTGTCTGTCTGTCTGTCTGTCTGTCTGTCTGTCTGTCTGTCTGTCTGTCTGTCTGTCTGTCTGTCTGTCTGTCTCTATACTGTTACCTATTATTTTTGCTATACTTTATTGTCTGTCTTTGAAAATTGCTCATTTGCAGTAAGAGACTCATTGTTGAGCTGAATGTCTGTTAAATAGGGCTGGAAATTATATGGTTAAATATCCTAGAAAAGGTTTTGGAATCTCTGTTTAGAAATGTGTGTGATATATTGTTAAAGTTTTATCACATTATAAAACACATTAGTAGAGATGTTAAACATTAAATATTGTTTTATTGGTCGTTTTTTATCAGATGTCGTCCACAGTGAGTTAAAATGCTGTTTTGTTGTTTATCAGACACTGTCGTCCACAGTGAGTTTGTAAGGGCCAAATGAGTGTAATTGTGAAAATGAATGTTTGACCATGGTGGGGCGCTGTTGGCTTTATAAAGCTATGGTTCACTGGCACTGGTAGGGAGGCTTGACCCGGAAGGGCAATGGTTTTTGACCGCAGGTATGTCAGCTTTGTTCAAATAATATGAAGTTCAGTGTTTGTGTCTGAAATACTTACTTGATTGTTGTTGGTGTTTCTAACTATGGTTTGTTCATGAAATCGCAGATGCTGAGCTGTATGGTGAATCGGTGAAGCAATAAATCTTTAAAAGCATGAAGCATGAAGCCTGTTTGTATCAATTGGAGGCACTGACATAGAGAGAACAGTACAATTCTATCATAAACGTGTCAACCAGGTCCAACCACGGAATCAACCCCCTCAGTAGCTCCGTATAAGACGGTTGCTCCTTTAACAGAGTTAAAATGTTGTTGTTTATCAGACGCTGTCGTCCACAGTGAGTTAAAATGTTGTTTTGTTGTTGTTTATCAGACGCTGTCGTCCACAGTGAGTTAAAATGTTGTTTTGTTGTTGTTTATCAGACGCTGTCGTCCACAGTGAGTTAAAATGTTGTTTTGTTGTTGTTTATCAGACGCTGTCGTCCACAGTGAGTTAAAATGTTGTTTTGTTGTTGTTTATCAGACGCTGTCGTCCACAGTGAGTTAAAATGTTGTTTTGTTGTTGTTTATCAGACGCTGTCGTCCACAGTGAGTTAAAATGTTGTTTTGTTGTTGTTTATCAGACGCTGTCGTCCACAGTGAGTTAAAATGTTGTTTTGTTGTTGTTTATCAGACGCTGTCGTCCACAGTGAGTTACAAAGCAGAAACATGGATCCTGGTCGACCAACTACAAGGTCAGTGTTAAATGATTAATATTTATTTATATTTACTCTTTCGAATGTATGTAAATGTTCTATATTCACAGGACAGCACAAGTCCTCTCTCTATTTATTATTTCTATGCAAATGTTGTGATGTGTAGAACTAGCCTACTCTTGGTGTTGTGTGACGATCCCTTAGGTCAGCCAGCAGAGCAGGAGGGGCAAAATCAATTTGCGGCAGGCGACGCGGCAGGAATACATCTGTTGCGGCAGACATAAATCCGTCACAGCAGGTATCAAAACGGTGGGTATGTTTGTTTGTCTTTTTTATTACGGTAGGATTTTCCTAGGTGCAGACAGTATATGGCCATATCACAGCTTTTTGTTCAAAATCAGCACAGAGGTAAAGTGACCAGTATGTATAAAGGTCAAGAACTATTGAACGGAAAGTGCTACAATCATATATCTTTTTTAAATTCAAGAAGAGAACGTCAGGTATCATTTGAGGTATGTCGGGTAACCACATTGTAACTACATTCTCTGTGTACCTTGTGTGTTCAAATCTATTATAGCTCATTAGCATATGACAGTCGCCAAAGAGAAAACCTTCTAGCAGTCTATGGGCTCCATTTTCGTTACCACTAAACCCCTTATCCCTTAACTTCTTTGCCTTTTTAAACCATTTAAAAAACATTTTCAGTAGTTCAAATGGCCAGTCTACAAGCTCACAATGTGTTAATAGAATGACATGTTGAAATATTCCAAAAAGTTTTTTTAAAAATTGTAAAAACAAAATAATGGATTTGGGATAAGGTTTTAGCATGTAACGAAAATGGACCGCTAGGGTTAATGGGCTATACACTGATAAACCACAGCTAGACAACCTTAGGCACAGTGGCAGCATTGGCACAGGGAGGATTATTATTGGATGAATGAAGTCCCCTCAGACCTACATTATAAAGTGCAGTAACACCCTGCACATTATGATCATGCACAATCATAAAGTTTAATATTTAACTCGCATTATTAACTCACAGGGCCTTAGAAAATGCTGTGCGATAAAGCAAGTGTGGTTATCACACAACGACAGTGTATTTTGTGAGCTTTTTTTTTTTTACACTCCGCAATTATTGCCCAGTCATCAGGTGAGGAGCACGGTGGAATCACTGTGATGTCCTTAAGAAACACTTTCTGGACTCGTGCACGCATAGACACCAAAGGGGGCTTCAGCCTCTGCCCTTCTGTAAAAACTGACCTCTCCAGGACATGAAGCTTTTACTACGTAGTTAAAGACATGCTAAATGTCTTCCTTTCCTTTCCACGTCATACTGGAAGGCAATGGTCTGGAGAATGTCCTTTTTTCAATCTCAAATCAATACCTCTAGTAAAAAAATAGCTGATCTACAAGCTCTTAAAGCTCTACAAGCTATTAAAAGTGCCTTTTTACAGAGATTACACCCTGCCCCTCTAAGACTCTCTGCACGCCACTGCAAGTAATTTGAATTATTGTTTATGTTGTGTTGTCATAGTTTCAGGGTTGATCATCACAGATCAGAGTCTCCTGTACCCAGCTGTGTCTCTGTGAAGAGTGACTGGTCCAATGATCATATTATTAACTTCAAAGATGGACATCACTCTACTGAACAGAGGTCAGAATGTAAAACTATCAGAACTATCAGAGGTCAATTCACACTTTACAACGTATTACATTTGATCAAAGGACTTAAGTATATCATAAATAACGTAATTATGAAAATCTTCCTCTGCAATATGGCAAATCTTCAATATCTAAATTTGCTGTTTGGGCTTCTGGGTATGTCTGACACACCCAAAAGTCCATTGTGCACAAATCACCTGTTGGTCCCGACACTTGTTGGTCTTACAGGTAGGCCTACATGTGTTCACGTCCACAAACTTCAAGTCCACAGACTTGAACAGGCTCCAAAATTAAAACATGGCACTTTTTGTAAAAGAAAAAAAGAAAAAAAAAGATCTCTGGCAAAGATCTCTGGTATAAACACTGCAAAAGCATAATTAGCAAAAAGGACAAGCTACTGTAATTTAATAATCTGTCTGAAAGCAACACAGTTCCATAAAAGATAAAAAAAAAAACTTCATTCCTTTCTCTGTAGATAAAGTGGGTCTACTTTGACCATGGCCTGCTTTATTGATGTTGTACAGCCAATACAATTATGTATAGTATTCCATTAAGTGCCTTTCCGTGCACATTAGCACATACTGTCATTTATGCACCTAAGTGAGACTAAGACTATGTTTTAACTGCTTTTTGGTTTAATGTAAACAAATGTTTTCTCATGCCAACTTTGAACTGAATTGAAATTAACTGAAATTGACTAATTGTGATCTTGTACTGATAAGATCAGATCAGGTCAGATTCAATGTATTGTCACTGCTCAGAGTAGGGTTTAATACTGGGATCCCGGTTTCCCGGGACGCCCGGGAACAACTGACTTAATTTCCCTCCCGGGAATGCCTCCTAGACCCGTCTTCCTGGAGGTTATCATTTCTTTCTCAATTTTTCCACACAAATCGTGTTTTTCCGATATCTGTGAGTGGTCAAATCAAATCTATAACCCTCGCATAAGTTCCAAACATCACTGATAATTAGACTAGGCAGCGAGGGGGCTATGACCATGTGGGGCCGCGGTGACCGCGGGAAACAATATTATATATTTAGACATGTGGTCTAAATGCGAGCAGTCAGGAGTCAGGACTATGGACCGCACGACCGCCTCAGATGCAGACCAGCTTATATAGCCTACACTAGCAAAAACATGAATGTCTGAAGAGAACGTTGAACTTCCCTATACTGGATGGACTTATTTTCCTCGCGACAGATTGTCCCTGTTCTACAACTACTTGTATATCACACGGCCACTCAGCAATGTGAAATAACTTACAACACAGGTTAAAAAAAAAACATCTCTCTCTCTCTCTCTCTCTTCTCTCTCTCTCTCTCCCCCCCATGTCTCCACCGATGATGAAGGGGGAGGAGCTGAACATGTGATGTCACTATATTGAAGTTTTTTTCATTGGCATATTTGACTGGAAAGGTTCAGCCCCCAGGAAGAAACCCTAAATACAAAGGGAAGACATCATTGCACATAAAAAAACACACCAAGGGGTCTATTTACATATTGTCACCTCTTAGCTCTGGTCCAGAGCTCCACTGATTCTGAGTCTGACTTGCATTGGAGCTCTGTTCGTCTCCGTGCATTCGGCCATTACTGCACCCGACCAGCGTCTCTTCTCTAGTGGATATATAAAGAACGTTTTACCTACTCACCAAAATAAACACGTCTTGTGTCATTAGAAAGCCTACTTACCTTTGTGGACGCACTCTGACGCACGCCCCCCACCACACAGATAACATGGACTTTTTGGCCAGAACGCGATCGTTTTTCACCGGAAAAACAACCAGGATTTGCACACTCTCTCGAAATTGCCAATAGAAAAGTTCCATAGGAAATATTTCGTTCTGGCCAAAACGTCCGTTTTATCTGTGTGGTGGGGGGCTAAGAGTGTTTCCACTAAGGTAAGTAGGCTTTCTAATGACACAACACGTGTTTATTTTGGTGAGTAGGTAAAACGTTCTTTATATATCCACTAGAGAAGAGAGGCTGGTCGGGTGGAGTAATGGCCGAATGCACGGAGACCAACAGAGCTCCAATGCAAGTCAGACTCAGAAGCAGTGGAGCTCTGGACCAGAGCTAGTCACCTCTTAAACGTGTACAAAATTGGAAAAGATACAAAAATCACGTCACCCCCTCTTTAATGATCCAATTTGATCAGGTCCGATTAAAACAAAGTGCTTTTTAAAATTTGAGTTATATATTAAACTTTAATTCATGTTCATGTGTAATCATGTTCCGCATTAAAGTCTAACAATATCAGGGTGATTTCA
The DNA here is from genome assembly GCA_039105355.1 of Benthosema pterotum. Lineage (NCBI taxonomy): Eukaryota > Metazoa > Chordata > Actinopteri > Myctophiformes > Myctophidae > Benthosema > Benthosema pterotum. The sequence goes on along the minus strand of CM076986.1, from coordinate 41,568,182 downwards.
GGTCAATGCAACATGATAACAGACATGGTCATAATTCATATAAATGAATTAATTGCAGTTCAATTGGGTTGTGAAGTGAAATATCCCTTTCCTAAAAGAATAACACAAAAATCCCTGTTTTTTCCACCATGTGTACATGTGAATTTCATAAGGAATTCTAATATCTCCACATTCACTTCATACATTTACCAGCAGTAAAACCATCTTATCTCTACTGTCTCTGAAACCAAGCTGATGTTGTTGGACAGTACATGTTAAGCTCATAATCATAAAGTTTAATATCTTACACGCATTGTAAAGGTCCTTAGAAAATGTGTGATAAAACAAGCATGCGGTGCTGAGCGTTATTGCACAGTGTCCAGTGTTGATGGTTATGCACATGCTTGTTCCATGCACATGCCTGCGTCTTACGTATTTTAGACCTCGATTCTGTGAGATTGTTTTTTTTTTTTTACGCTGGGCTTTATGGCCAGCCAGTTATCAGGTGAAGGGCAGAGTGTAATCGCCGTCATAATGCAGGCATTTATCACTCCCTTTCTGTAATAATGCACTTAAGAAACATTTTCTGGACTTGTGCACGAACAAACACCAAAGGGCCCCCCTTTGGTGTTTGTTCAGCCTTCAGTCTGCACTTTAGCGCTTCTGTAAAAACTGACCTCTCCAGGATATGAATGAAGCTTTTACTACATAGTTAAAGACATGCTAAATGTCGTCATTTCCCTTTCATGTGATGCTGGAAGACAGCATCCACGAGAATGTCCTTTTTCCAAACTAACTCAAATCAATGTGGTATGTCTCCAGTAGAGTGTAGTGTGGTGTCTCTAGTAAAATAGCTGATCCACAATCTCTGAAGTTGTGAGTGTTTCCGTTTTGTTTGTCTTTTGTGCTTAAAAGTGCCCTTCTAACGCGATTTCAGCCCTGCCCCTCTAATGCTCTCTCCACGTCCTTGTAGCTGCAGTACATCATTATGAATTCTATCTTGTGAAATGTGAGTTGAATTATTGTTTATGTTGTGTTGACATGGTTTCTGGGTTGATCATCACAGATCAGGGTCTCCTGTACCCAGCTGTGTCTCCATGAAGAGTGACTGGTCCAATGATCATATTAACTTCAAAGATGGACACCACTCTACTGAACAGAGGTCAGAATGTAAAACTATCAGAAAACAATACATGATGTGGTTGTATGTATTATATTCTAAAATGAACATGTTGTTTCTGAAACAGATGTTAAGACACACCTAGGACAAGAAACCTCAACACTGTCTCTGTTATCATGTTACATTGACCTTATATCAACTTTTATACATACAGTATACTGTAACATGATTAAAGGAGAATTCCACACCAAAACACATTGGGCATCCTTCTACCTTGATTCCTGTGACATGATACATAATGTCCTTGATTTTTGTCACAGATGCCCCCTTTTCTACATTTCACCTTAAGGTCCTCCTCCCTCCAATACAGTTTGCATGGCTGCAGGTTGTCTTTATTCTAATGCGGGTATTTTAGTAGCTCCAAACTTTTTTTTTTCACACATCACATCAAACCAGACAAGCTATTTGGACCACTATATGATTTTTAAAAACTCAGCCGACATCCCTGTGACAGGAGTTTCTACCGGAGTGATTGGAGAGGAGAGTGGCAAAAGGGTACGGTACAATACAACTTTATTGTCAGTTTGCGCTGAAATTCGTCTTGCATCCATGGCGACACCATTCACATACAAGACAACATACATGTGCAACATACAGTACATTACAGACATGACAGCAAAACAACGAGCAAAACATGATGAACATGACCTTGGATTTATCGGTACATTTTACTTTGACCATTGAATCTATACACACGAGCAAAATGCTTTACACCTTGAGTTGGAGAACAGTATTCTATACACAATCACAGCTCAGATTGGGTTGTGAAGTGAAATGTCCCTTTACTAAAAGGATAACACAAAAAAACTGTCTTTTTCCATCATGTACATGTGAATTCCATGAGGAATCGTCAAACACAAACATTTACATTTTATACATTTACCAGCAGTAAACCATCTTATTATCTCTAATGTCTCACAAGCAGAGGTTGTTAAACTTTGATACAAAACATGATTAGCTCATAATCATAAAGTTTAATATCTTACTTGCATTGTAAAGGGCCTTTGAAAATAACATGTGATATCGCACAGCGCTCAGTATTGTTTGTTCTGCGCAAGCTTGTTTCGTGCACATGCCTGCATCTGATTTTAGGCCACATTTTGTGAGTTGCCATCCAGTCTTTAGGGGTTGTGCAAAGATTGCCCTTTTTTTTAATATATTTTTTATCCCACGATTTTGCAACCCATTTTTTCACCCAGTGCCAATTCCTAATGTGATTCTGGGCTCTACACACCCTCCACCAACCTGGGGAGGCAGCGGACTGGCCTCATGCTTCCTTCAATGCATGAGGAGTCCAAGCTGCCTTCTTTTCACCTGACAGGGGGGAGTTTCCCTGGTTGGACGTAGCGCGTGGAAGGAACACGTTATTCCAACCAGTTCCAGTCTCCTCCATCAGGCGCCCCGGCTGGCCAGGGGCAGGCAGTTTAGAGTCCAGGATTACAGCATGTTTTTGTGAGGGTACCTCCCCTAGGGGACACGGGGAGAACATGCAAACTCCACACAGAAAGGCCCTTTCGTCAACCCCGCCTCGGGTATGGGCACTGATGACGCGGAGGAGCAGACACGCCGTCAGCACCCACAGCAGCGCCCCTAGCGGGAATCGAACCCAGGACCTTCTAGCTGTGAGGCGACAGCACTAACCACTGTGCCACCGTGCCCCCTAGAGATTGCCCTTTTAATGTGATTTCAGCCCTGCCCCTAAGACTGCACATCCCTTCAGCTGACAGTACATTATGAAATCTATCTTGTGAAATGTGTCAAATTTTAATTTGTGTTGTTCTTTGATGGTTTCAGGGTTGATCATCACAGATCAGGGTCTCCTGTACCCAGCTGTGTCTCCATGAAGAGTGACTGGTCCAATGATCATATTATTAACTTCAAAGATGGACACCACTCTACTGATCAGAGGTCAGAATGTAAAGCTATCAGAAAACAATACATGATATAGTTGTATGTATTATATTCTAAAATGAACATGTTGTTTCTGAAACAGATGTTAAGACACACATAGGACAAGACCTGATCAAACTTTGATACATAACATGATTAAACAGCTCATAAATTTAATATCTAATTCACATTTTATTACATAAAAGGACATAATTATATAACAAAACCGTTCTCTGAAATATGTAAAATCTTGTTGTATGTATGTATGTATGTATGTATGTATGTATGTATGTATGTATGTATGTATGTATGTATGTATGTATGTATGTATGTATGTATGTATGTATGTATGTATGTATGTATGTATGTATGTATGTATGTATGTATGTATGTATGTATGTATGTATGTATGTATGTATGTATGTATGTATGTACAGTATGTTTTGTTTTCATGACATTCATTTTAAAATGTGACTCTGCAAGGGTGTGTGTGTGTGTGCGTGTGCGTGCGTGCGTGTGCGCGTGCGTGCGTGCGTGCTTGCACATGTGTGTGTGTGTCCTCCACAGTGACCAGCATCAGATATCTCAGCAGGGTTCCAGTGGTCAGTCAGCTCAGGAACATCAAACAGACCTTGACTCCATATTTAAGGTATGTTAATATACACCATTATTTAATTTTACACACAAAATGAATACATTGTGAGTTAATCACAACAGAAACCACTAAGTCTTGTGTCAAAGCATTTCATCAGCTAAGAAGATGCTCTGCTAAAATCACTTCTAGAAAGTATTTAATTTCTGGGTGGTTGGCATTTCCCCCACTCTCCCCCACATTGAACTAAGGCTGTATACCGAAGCTCGGGATTCGAACCACTCGCTCGCTAAGGTCGCCACTCGAACGAATATTAATGATCCCGAACCATTCGCATTTATTTATTTATTTTACTTTTCCCCCCATCTAGTAGATGTGCGACATCGAGGGGTCAGAAACTCGCTGTGAAACGCGCTGTTACTGCAGTTGGAAATGCATTGTTTTCACTGAAGGTGTCCCATTCTCAATAGAGGTTTATGTAGGCGATCTACCATTAGACTAGCTCTAGGAAGTGAACGGAGTTTGCGCAACTCCGTCTGTACTCTATAGAGCTGCACGCTGACTGGTTGGTTTTATGGTTATGGTATGGTATGCCAGCAGCAGGCTAGCCAGCAGCAGCAGGCACTTAAGACTATATATACAATATACACGTAGTCTAATCATGGCAAACAAATAATTAAACAAGCCTTTGGTAAGGTCGGTTTTACGGTTCACTGGCCAGCAGAAGCAGGCAGTTTAGACTATATATATACAATAGACACGTAGTCGTTCATAGCAAACAAATAATTAAACGAGCCGATGGACGGCATGTATTGGCAATCAAAACAGCGTGTTACCCGTTGCTGTCGAATCGGTCTCATCAGAAAGGAAAGAAAGGGAGAGCGGTGTCATGACTGGTGTATTCACAGATGTCAATCACCTCTCAGGGCAGTAGAAAACTTATCTACCGACAGTCATGGGCAGTAGCTTGTTACAAGTAGCTAAGCTACATAGCTTAACTGCATTTTCCCGTAACTTGTAGTGTAGCGTACTACATTTGTTCTGGGAATAGCTTGTAGTGAAGCTACACTACATTTTCGAGTATCTTGTAGTAAAGCTACACTACTTATTTTGAGTAACAAGGATTGTAGCTCACTACATTTTCCCACACACATTTTCAAATTCCAGCCATTTTAATGGGTAGAAAACCTAAAATATACATCCCTCTAATATGCATAATACACATTTATTGATAATATTTTATTATTATGATTATTATTTAGAAAGTTGTACATTAAGTTGAGATATATATTTTTATATATGTAGTGTTGATGTAGCAAGCTACATCAAGCTACTTTTGTCATGTAGCTTGTAGTGTATCTTGCTACAATTTACTAGGGATAGCTTGTTGTGTAGCTTAGCTACATTTTTCGAGAGTAACAAGTAGTGTAGGTTACTACACACTACACTGTCTACCGATGGCAACATCCACGATTTTAAGAGTTAGTAGACACACGCCCCGCGCGCCGGGGGGGGGGGGGGGGGGGGGGGGGTGGTCGCAGCATGCTGTTTTTTTTTTGCGAAGGTTCGAAGCTCTGCCTGAAATTGCTTTCCGATGTTCGAAGGGCAAATTAAGCCCTAATATACAGCACTACATTGAACCACCTCTGTCACATGCTATAACTTTATTTCTTTTTTTAACGTTATGCCATTGTTCTCTGAGCCAGTCTTTTACCATGAGTTTCTATTGTTCTCTCAGACAGTCGTCAAGATTTTTATCATCTCCTGCTCTCTGCTTGCACGCACAAGTAGGCCATCGCCTACACCTGACCTGTTCTTCAGTCACCCTGGTTCTCCATACATCTGACCAGTTCTTCAGTAATTCTGGTTCTCCATACACCTCCTGTGTCTTTCTTGAGTACATACACATATGTTAGGGCTCGGCTTGGGGAACCTGGGGCTCAATCGAAGAGTGAACAAACAGTATGGTTGCGTATTCTGGATAGAATTCCTCCACTTTTGCCTCAGTAGAATACCTGACATAGAATGACTGAGGCTCAGACTTAAAATGTCTACCTCTTAGCCTGGTCATTGGGGTCAACATGGGGTTTGCTGCCAGAAGCTGCTGTTCCATGAGAATCCATCCATCCATCCATCCATCCATCCATCCATCCATCCATCCATCCATCCATCCATCCATCCATCCATCCATATCCACTTATCCAGACTCGGGTAACAGTTACAGCAGAGAGCTCCAGACTTCCTTTTCTAACTCTCTCTAGGTTGTCCTCAGTCAGTCAGTCAGTCAGTCAGTCAGTCAGTCAGTCAGTCAGTAAGTCGATCGATCGATTAAGCTGTGTTATTATATTATATGTTTCAGCTGCTTGAACAGAAACTTGTAACGGTTGTGAAGAAAGAGATGAAGTGGTTCCGGAAGGTTCTGTCAGCAGATTACCCAGAATGCTTAGAGAGTCAGGGGGAGGAGGGGCAGGAGGAGAGGAGAAGCATCACAGAGGGAGCTCTGAAGATCACACTGACCCTCCTGAGGAGTCTGAAGATGGAGGATCTGGCTGACACCCTAATGATGAGTAAGAAAGACTATGTATACCTTTAACATGGATCAATATTTACAGTAAGAGAGTCTTTCAAGTGTGAGCAAAGATCAATGGCAATTTCATACTCACTTGTTGCTTCCGTTCTTTGGTCATGTAGAAGCTCTTGCTCCTGTGAGTCAACGACAGCTCAAGACTTATTTGAAGAAGAAGTGTCAGAATGTGTCTGAGTGGATCTCTAAAGAGGGAACCCGAACCCTTCTGAAGCAAATCTTCACAGAACTCTACATCACAGAGGGGGGCAGTGGAGACGTCAATAAAGAACATGAAGTCAGACTCATTGAAGCAGCTTCCAGGAAACCAGCCAGTGAGACGCCAGTCAGCTGTGAAGACATGTATGAACCCTTACCTGGACAAGATGGACCAATCAAAACGGTGATGACAAAGGGAGTGGCCGGCATTGGCAAAACGGTGTTATCTCAGAAGTATGCTCTGGACTGGGCAGAAGACAAAGCCAACCAGAACATCCACTTCTTGTTTCCACTCACTTTCCGAGAGCTGAACCAGATGAAGGAGAAGTACAGCTTGGTGGAACTCCTTCATCATTTCTTTGGTGGGATCATGAAACCACTCATCTGCAGCTTGGAGGAGTTCCAAGTCATGTTTATCCTTGATGGATTTGATGAACTGAGGATTCCTCTGGACTTCCAGAACACCAAGGTTATAACTGATATCACCAAGGCAACCTCCGTGGACGTGTTGCTGACAAACCTCATCAGAGGCAACCTGATTCCCTCTGCTCGCATCTGGATAACCACACGACCTGCAGCAGCCAATCAGATCCCAGCTGCTTATGTTGACAGAGTCACAGAGGTGAGAGGATTCAACGATCTGCAGAAGGACGAGTACTTTGTCAAGAGATTTGGGAATGAGGATCAGGCACGCCCAGTCATCTCCCATGTCAAGAAATCCAAAACTCTCCGCATTATGTGTCACATCCCGGTATTCTGTTGGATCACTGCTACAGTTTTGGAGGTCCTGTTGAAAACAGATGTGAAAGGATCGCTGCCAAAGTACCTGACTGAGATGTACCTCCACTTCCTGCTGGTTCTGTTCAGACAGAAGAGTGTGAAATATCATGACGGAGCTCAGACACATTCTGACAAGACTCCAGAGAACACCAAGATAATTCTGGCTTTGGGAAAACTGGCATTCGAGCAGCTAGAGAAAGGCAACCTGATTTTCTATGAATCAGACCTCAGAGAGTGTGGCATTGATGTCCGAGACGCCTCTGTGTACTCTGGCATATTTACACAGATTTTCAAAGAAGAGAGAGGGCTACACGAGGACACAGTGTTCTGCTTTGTCCATCTGAGTGTCCAGGAGTTTCTCGCTGCTGTCCATGTCTTTGTGTCCTTTGTCCAAGATGGTGTCAATCTACTGTCAGAAGAACCACAAACAACCTCCACTGTGCCCCAGTTAGATCACCTCTACCAAAGTGCTGTGGACAAGGCCTTAAGGAGTCCAAATGGACACCTGGACTTATTTTTGCGTTTCCTGCTGGGTCTGTCTTTGGACACCAATCAGAAACTCCTACAAAGGCTACTGATACAGAAAGGAAAGCCCCTGAAGACCAATCGAAAAACCATCAAATACATCAAAAAGAAGATCACAAAGAATCCATCTCCAGAGAGAAGCATTAATCTGTTCCACTGTCTGAACGAGCTGAATGATCATTCTCTAGAGGAGGACATCCAACAGTACCTGATGTCAGGACATCTCTCCACAGACAAGCTCTCTCCTGCTCAGTGGTCAGCTCTGGTCTTCATGTTGCTGTCTTCAGGAAAGGAGCTGGACATGTTTGACTTGAAGAAATACTCTGCTTCAGAGAACGCTCTATTGGGGCTGCTGCCCGTTATCAAAGTCTCCAAGAAAGCTCTGTAAGTTCACTGATACCTGGAGATATTTCATATATTACATGATATTTCAAACACAAAATTAATTGCATACTTTACCACTGTTTATTCAGGCTTAGTGGCTGTAACCTGTCAGAGAGATGCTGTCAGGAGTTATCATCAGCTCTCAGCTCCAGCTCTAGTCTGAGAGAAGTTGACTTGAGCAATAATGACCTTCAGGACTCTGGAGTCAACCTTCTGGCTGTGGGACTGTGGAGTCCAAACTGCATGTTGGAGACTCTCAAGTAAGTATTGCGTCTCTAAATCCAATCTAACAGCATGTAACATTGAGTGTGCGTGCGTGTGCGTGTGCTTGTGCAGTGCATGATGTTTTTGGTTGATATTTATTTTATTATGTGATCTTTATTTCATAGAAATCATATTAATATATGCTTCACCACTGTTTCTCCAGGCTGAGTGGCTGTAACCTGTCAGAGAGATGCTGTCAGGAGTTATCATCAGCTCTCAGCTCCAGCTCTAGTCTGAGAGAAGTTGACTTGAGCAATAATGACCTTCAGGACTCTGGAGTCAACCTTCTGGCTGTGGGACTGAGGAGTCCACACTGCATGTTGGAGACTCTCAAGTAGGTAGAACTGTTAAACTGAGTTTAAATAAAACCTTTTGTGTTTCCAAATGATATGGACCAGAATATAACATTGTGAACCTTGTCCTTGTCTCAATGTGTGTGTGTATGCGTGCGTGCATGCGTGCGTGTGTGTGTGTGTGTGTGTGTGTGTGTGTGTGTGTGTGTGTGTGTGTGTGTGTGTGTGTGTGTGTGTGTGTGTGCGCGTGCGTGCGTGGTTTATAGTGTTATATTAAATATGATCTGTATCTACCTCTGTCCAGGCAATGGGATGAGTATTGACAGCTAGTTTAAAAACAAAAGGTCATTGCGCACATCCATTTGGCGCTGGTGCTGGACTGGTTATAAACAGCTAAAATAACAAGAAGAAGTCTGCAGACTTCTTATTTTAGATGACTATTGACACTGCCAGACTGCCTTTTCTCCATTTATTTGTCCAAACTAGACAGTTTTTTTGTTTTTATCCATTCTGCATTCAGATGTCCATACTGATGTTCACTAGGATTGGGACCCGGACCCGGGTCTGAGATTGCAGGTCCCGTGCAGGTTCCATCTTTTTTTTTTTAACGGGTCCCTTAAGCAAAGTTTTGCTCCACATACATGCACTGAGCTCAGAGTAGCAGCAGCAGCAGCGACCGGCCAGCAGCAATGAAAATATTTCAATAAGGAGCAAATGGACATTTCAAACTCCTACCGTTTTACCAACACGACACAAACACGAGGTGTGTGTGTGTGTGTGTGTGTGTGTGTGTGTGTGTGTGTGTGTGTGTGTGTGTGTGTGTGTGTGTGTGTGTGTGTGTGTGTGTGTGTGTGTGTGTGTGTGTTGCGCACTGTAGTAGTGTGTCAGCGTTCTTCTAAACTTGCTACAATGTCACCTACTTTAATCTCTTCCTCCAAAATGTAAAAGTTTTCTTACTGGAAATTGGAAGCGATGTCATCAATTTACTGTAGTCTCTGATGCCCTCTTCCAATTCTGATGAATTGTTTTATTCATTTGGGTGGCATGCCAAAATATGCAGCCTGCTACATTTTACAAAACAATATTTAAAAATAATTTAAAACTGTGAATGAAATTCCACGCCTCTCTCATGTATTAGGAGGACAATATCAGTCACTGGAGACGGGTTGTTTTCGAATAATCTGTGATGGTTAAAATTGAGTTTTAGGTTATACTGGGTTTGTATAGGAAGGAGACGGATACGCTATAATGAACAAATATCAAATATCTAAATACTCTGTGTGTGTGTGTGTGCGTGCGTGCGTGCGTGCGTGTGTGTGTGTGTGTGTGTGTGTGTGTGTGTGTAGTTTGTCAGGATGTCTGGTCACAGAGAAAGGCTGTTCTTCTCTGACCTCAGCTCTGCGCTCCAACCCTTCCCATTTGAGAGAGTTGAACTTGAGCTTCAATCATCCAGGAGAATCAGGAGAAGAGATGCTCTCTGCTGTTGTGAAGGATCCACACTACAGACTGGACACTCTGAGGTATGAGAAGTGTTTGTGCGTGTGCGTGTGCGTGTGCGTGTGTGTGTGTGTGCGTGTGCGTGTGCGTGCGTGCCCGCTCAATTGCTCTATAGCTTTAGAGAAGGACACAATGTTCTCATTCATACTTTGACGCTGTTGTGTGTTATTTGACATTTAATGGTTACAATCAACATAATTATATTATCATAGAGAATATTCAGATGTGTCTTTGTCTCTCCTCCAACTCCAGTGTGAAACACGGTGGAGAGAACAGGCTGAAACCAGGAGTCAAGAAGTGTAAGTTTATTTTTTGTTTTATTCATTCAATCAAAGCATCACATCAGCTATTTCACTAGTAACAGACCACACATTCAAATAAACACAGTTTTCCGTTTTATTTAGAAAAGAAGGGACATTGAAAGGCAGATAGCATTAAATGAATGAACGAGAATTAGACATGGAGGTCTGAGGACACCTCGGATCCGAGATCCCCAAAATCGTCATCAGAATGGAATGATTAAAACATTTACTGGTCTACAGAACTGTGAGCAACTCTTAGTTCCTGGATATCTGTTGTGATGTAAGTGTTTAAGGCTTAGGTCATCAGGGTTAGGTTAGCCTTAGGAGTTGGACGGTGTGGTCAGTAGGCATGTAACGATACACTAAACTCACGATATCACGATATGAGGTTCACAATATGATTTTTTACGATATTTTACGATATTTAATAAAACATATTTCCAGACAAATGAGACTTTTTTTCCTCAAAGAAATCCAGTATTCTCTCTCTCTCTCTCTCTCTCTCTCTCTCTCTCTCTCTCTCTCTCTCTCTCTCTCTCTCTCTCTCTCTCTCTCTCTCTCTCTCTCTCTCTCTCTCTCTCACACACACACACACACAGACACACACTCTCTCTCTCTGCTGTGAAGCAAAATTAGAAGCAGTGGAGCTATGGACCAGAGCTAGTAAATATGGTGTTGGTTCGCAAAGACCTAGCAGTCCTTGTGGGGGTTTAAGGTTTAACAATTTTAATCTATCAAAATTTTGAAAACAGCCAATCTACAAGCTCACAAACAACAAATATGTTTCAGATGGGGTCTGCAGTTAAATACATACAGTATAGCTACATATAGGCCTAGGGGTCCTTGAGTAAGCATATCATGGAAGACATTTGCTTTTGGGCTTTTTAAGGCAAAATAGGAAAAGCTTTGTCAACACTCAACAGCCTTCTAGAGGAGACAAAAAGGCAACAACAAAACGTCACCTTCTTAAAATAATCGCCTAAGTCATTTTTTGGCCATTTTTTGCGATATAGTGTATAGTACTGTATAATATACAGTATATCGCAAAAAATGGCCAAAAAATGACTTAGGCGATTATTTTAAGAAGGTGACGAAAAACAACTCATGTTCAGGAGAGGCGGACGTTTAGCGCATGCTAACACGCACACACACGCACACACACACGCAAACACACACGCACACACACACCCACCCCCACACACACACACACACACGTGCGCAGAAGAAAAGCTAGCATGGCTAAAGCAAGTCTATATAATGTCGCTCCCTGTGTCTCTCCTGTAACGTGTGGATTTTAGTTTGCATTCTACTCTAGAGAGGGAGAATACACAGCAGCGGTCTGCTCCGTGCAGCCCTCCCCCACCACCCTCCTCTCTCTCTCTCTCTCTCTGTCTCTCACTCTCACTCCGAGACAGCTTGGCTACTGTCGTACTGTTCCACTGTGCTCAATTGGATTTTTCAATGAGGGTGATTTGCGCATCTATCGAGTGTTTCCACCAGACTCACCTGCACCTCGGGTCCTCTCTGTTTAGTGTTCATGCTGTAGCCTGTACATGAATGCTGCCGCTGTCGCACATGTTCATTGTTTTTGTCCCCTCACTGTGCATTGACTGTTGATCAGCGCATGCAGCGCTGCTGATCAATAACGGTAGTATAAGGCGAGTGCGCCCTCTACTGTTAGGATTGCGATACGGCTTTTCACAACATCGATTCGTATTGGCCCCATTTCACATCGATATAAATCGATATACGATATATCGTTACATGCCTAGTGGTCAGTGATACCTCTTCTAGATGGACGGTGTGGTCAGTGATGTTTCTAGTTGGACGGTGTGGTCAGTGATACCTCTTCTAGATGGACGGTGTGGTCAGTGATATCTCTTCTAGATGGACGGTGTGGTCAGTGATACCTCTTCTAGATGGACGGTGTGGTCAGTGATATCTCTTCTAGATGGACGGTGTGGTCAGTGATACCTCTTCTAGATGGACGGTGTGGTCAGTGATATCTCTTCTAGATGGACGGTGTGGTCAGTGATACCTCTTCTAGATGGACGGTGTGGTCAGTGATACCTCTTCTAGATGGACGGTGTGGTCAGTGATACCTCTTCTAGATGGACGGTGTGGTCAGTGATACCTCTTCTAGATGGACGGTGTGGTCAGTGATATATCTTCTAGATGAATGGTGTGGTCAGTGATACCTCTACTAGATGCAGTAATATTAGTCTGGTGGATATAAATGAATTGTTACAGTAATATTAGTCTGGTGGATATAAATGAATTGTTACAGTAATATTAGTCTGGTGGATATAAATGAATTGTTACAGTAATATTAGTCTGGTGGATATAAATGAGTTGTTACAGTAATATTAGTCTGGTGGATATAAATGAATTGTTACAGTAATATTAGTCTGGTGGATATAAATGAATTGTTACAGTAATATTAGTCTGGTGGATATAAATGAATTGTTACGGTAATATTAGTCTGGTGGATATGGTGGATATATTGTAGAGCTTGTAGATCTTTTAAATCGTAAGTATAAAGTATAAAATAAGGCTCAATTTATAGGCCAATTTCCCAGGAGGGATATCATTTTGTAACCACGGCATATGTAATAACAGGTGAGCCTTAAGTTTAGGCATAGGTTTTTACTGAGGTTATGTTTAGCGTTAGGTTCATTAACGTTGAGGAACTGTCGCGGTTATTGGCACAACAGTTGCGACCGGTAGGAAAACGGTTGATCTTTTTCACCGGTCGCAACTGATTTACAACGATCTAGACCTGAACTGCCGGCTGCACCATCTGTCACAATGTATGCTGCCATCATTTTGCTCTGTCCAATGAGCCCTTCTCAAAACCACACCCTTTGGGGTGGAGTTTGTTCACTGACCAATGACAATCCAGGTACTTTAGCAACTGTTGCTATGCAGGTCAATCTTTCCTCTTCTAACATACCGATTGGACAAGGCTGGTTTGGGGAGGGACTTAGTGAAGGGCTAATTATCACCTGAAAATGTGCGTGTGTGCGTGCTTGTGCGTGCACCCACACACACACACACACACACACCTCTGAGTGTCCAGTCTGTAGTGTGGATCATTCAGAGGTCAGAATGTGACACATTAACACACGTCTTATTACTTTTTTTTGTTATGTTTTATTTATAAACTGCTGGTGTCTATCTACAACCATGCACATCAAGATATGCACATGGACCCACTTCACTTTGCACCTTGAAAAAAATCACCCTAATTATGTCACCAACGGTTGTTGAATGACGTAAAACTGTATTGTGTTGTTCTTCTCATCAGATGTGTGTGAACTCACACTGGATCCAAACACAACACACGAGTGGCTCCATCTGTCTGAGAACAACAGGAAGGTGGAATATGTGGGAAAGGATCAGAACTATCCTCCTCATCCACGCAGATTTAAGTGCTACGAACAGGTGGTGTCCAGAGAGACACTGAGTGAACGCTGTTACTATGAGGTACAGTGTAGTGGAAAGGTTGGTGTATCAGTGGCACACAGAGAATACCTCACAGAGGGTATTGACAGTTTGTTTGGATGCAATGATAAGTCCTGGAGTCTGAGATGTAATGGTGATGATAAAATCTTCTCTGTGTATCATAACAATCAGTCCACTGCCCTCACTGTCAGTCCCTCCTCCTCCTCCTACAGAGTATCAGTGTATGTAGACCATGCTGCTGGCACTGTGTCCTTCTACACAGTGTCCTCTGACACACTGAGACACCTGCACACCTTCCACACCACCTTCACTGGACCTCTATGTGCTGGACTCTGGGTGAGGTGGAGGGGCAGCTCACTGTCTATGTGAGTCAGGAGGAGGAGGTCTTGGTGGGCGTGTGTGTGCAATAACACTACACAAACACATGAATGTGCACGCGCACACACACACACACACACACACACACACACACACACACACACACACACACACACACACACACACACACACACACACACACACACACACACACACAGGCTCCTCAGTGTTTATTGATGTAAATGATTGATATTTAATACCTTTCATAGAACATGTGACGAGTTGTAAAATCTAAAGTTTTCACTGTATTCAACTTTTATTTTTATTTCATTATTATTATTGTAAAACAAAATAACATTTGAAACAGATGATTTGTATATCTTATATCTTAATGCATTTTGTACACTAAATGACATTTTGCAACCCTTTCAATGACCCACAGGGGTCATTGAAAGGGTTGCAAAATGTCATTTATAAAAAAAAAAAGTTTAAAAAAAAAAGTAAAATAAAGGGTATATTTGTCCATGAATCTTTGTCGTCATTGCTGTAATTGTGTTTTAGTGGTGTAAAGGTTCTTTATTGTTGTAATTGTGTAACAGTAAATATTTGTCTCTAAATGTCTTGATGAAATGAACAGGATGGACCTTATTGTAAACCAGTAGAAATGCTTTATATGAATTAATGAATGCCTTCATTTCAGACTCAGGGTTCACACAGAAACACACAAAAGACAGAATATAAAACACAAACACATTGTATGGTTTCATCCACTCACAGTTAACAGTCTGTGCATTGAGTTGGGATTTAAATGATTCTGCAAACGTTTAATATGTTTTAATCAAACCCTAAGATCAAATAATGTATGGATTTCAGGGTTGTAGGTTCAGGACATTCTACAGAGAGGAGATGAAAAGGTTTGGCATAATGTATACAACCTACAACCATACAATAAACCTTACAGTAAATATAACATCCACAAAGTCTCTTCTAATGTCCATCAACTCCTTATTGGGAGTTGTGTCCACCCTTTGGTGTGGTCAGAGCTTTACCACCACACTATTAAGTTAGTGGAACCCAAACCACACCAGGAGGAGAATGACTTGAACAACCTGTGAAAGTGGACAGTGTTCATAGTGATCAGTTAAACCTGTGAAAGTGGACAGTGTTCATAGTGATCAGTTAAACCTGTGAAAGTGGACAGTGTTCATAGTGATCAGTTAAACCTGTGAAAGTGGACAGTGTTCATAGTGACCAGTTAAATGGTTCTCCTCTGTGTCCATGTGTCCATCCAGTCCATCTGGACATTACAACCAGAAACATCTAGTAGAAGAGTTGAAGGAGCAGAAAACTGTCTTCCAAGTTCTTCTGTCCTCATGTTTTCATTTTACTTTATAGCTGATGTAAACAAGTCTTAGTGTTTGTTGTTGTTTTTGTTTCTCCTGCACTTTCTGCAGGTCAAATGAAGAAACTCCACAGTTCTCCAAGCAGCCACATGGTGGCAGTATTTTTTCATCTAAATGATAGATCCTAGTAGTACAGGACCAGTTAACTTCATATGGATCAGAGAGCTCTCAGGTTCAGTCAGTAAAGTTCCAAAAGTCCATTAAGGGTCTCAAGCTGAACATGTCAGTTTGGATCTGAAACATTTATAAATGTGTTTTGTAACAGACTATACAACTAGTGTAATAATGAAGTGGAATGGCAGAGCTGATCTACCAACTAATCAAACTCAAGGCCCAGGGGCCAAATCAGGCCTGTGAATGAGTTCTCTTCAGCCAGCGAGGTGATATTTTATTATTATTAGAATTGATGTACTTTACTGTCATTCTACTATAAAGCAGCTTGGTGAGGATCATAGAAAACTTTACTGTTTTGTGTTTTGGTAATTGAATCCTGAAATGTAAAGTAACCCTTTGAGACAATTTCGTTTAGGCTACCCTATTTAGCCTATGTGGCATTTTTTCATATAATAAACATTAAACAATAGGTTTACTCTTATTATGTAGCAAAAACTATAATTTCTCTTTGACACACAATGTAGGCCTATAAATGTGAAGGTTATCTTTACTTTGTAATTATTTGGACATTTGAACTAGGATATTACAGTTTGTGGATTATTAAACAAACATATAGTGAACATTTCTGCAGCACAGTATAGCTATAGTACAAAGAGGAGGTTTGGGGCATAATGTTGATCATGCTTACTTTTACTCACTAAGTCTTATTTTGATGCTGATATACCGATAATAACACCCAAGTACATTTTTAATAGGCCGCAGTGGTTTTCAACCACTGGGTTGGGGACCACCAGTGTTCCGTGGTCCCAAGGCTACATGATGGAAAGTTGGTTGACCAGGTGTAACTCTTTGAGAGTGTAAAATGAAACCAAATGGGCCGTTGCGGTTCCATTTGGTTTCATTTTACACTTACAAGAGTTAAAATATTCATCATCCGAAATCTAAACAACTAGAGAATGTAGAAGATTAGTGGTGATTTTGATCTGTATGTTGGACTGTTTATTTTCTGAAATCCAGCCTGGAATTGCATGTGGGACAAAAGCAAAATAAATCTTTAGTTTTGGGGTCTTTGGGGCAATACAATGTCATCAAAAGGAGGTCCGTGGCTCAAATTGTGAATAAATAGTGGGCCCTGGTATCAAAAAAGGTTGAAAAACACTGGCCCATATACTATTACTTTGACTTTGTGTTAATGACACTTTTACTTAATTAAGTCCAACCTATGAGTGAGTACAGAGTACTGTGTGATTCCAGATGACTTCTCTCACCACTGCATGTGCTGCAGCCAATGACATGCAAGTCAGCACATGATCACATGACCTGCACTGATCACATGATCTGCTGCAGTGCAGAGGGCTGACATCATGCTGTGGAGTCATGTATGTAGAGTCTACAGCTGCTTTTTAATAACTAGCACTTAAACACTTTCTAACTCTAGTGGTGTAGAGACAGTGATGGAGACGTGATGAGATGAACAAGTAAAGGACAGGACAGAAATGTATTGAAGCAGTGAGTGTTGGTTAAACATAACCATAATATTAATAACAGAAGCACACAGGTCTCCAGAGTGCACCACAACACACACCCAGAAACCTGTCCAGTCACTGCATGGATGTGTGAGTAGAAATTACATGTGTGTGAGGATGTAGTATGGACCTTACTTATATTTGTGTATGTGTGAATTCAACTAAATCAGTGGTTTTCAACCAGTGGTCCTTGAGAGGGTTCCAGGTGGTCCCCAGGATAAATGATGGAAAGTTGGTTAACCAGATGTAACTCTTTGAGAGCGTAAAAATGAAACCAAATGGACCCTTGCGGGTCCATTTGGTTTCATGTTTACACTCTCAAGAGTTAAAATAGATTAATGGTCATCAGCATGTTTAACTGTTTTGTTTCTGTGGACGAAAACAAAATAAATCTCTTAGTTTTGGGGTCTGTTGGGCTAAAATGTAAACAAATGGTGGTCTGTGGCTCAAATGCTGAATAAATAGTGGTCCCTGGTGTCAAAAAGGTTGAAAACCACTGACCTAAATGATATGATATGCTGTAATGCTGCTGATGCACATATGAAAACACGCTGTGTGTGTGTGTGTGTGTGTGTGTGTGTGTGTGTGTGTGTGTGTGTGTGTGTGTGTGTGTGTGTGTGTGTGTGTGTGTGTGTGTGTGTGTGTGTGTGTGTGGGGGGGGGGGGGGGGGGGGGGGGGGGTGTGTGTGTGTGTGTGTGTGTGTGTGTGTGTGTGTGTGTGTGTGTGTGTACATATAAAAGGTCAGAGTCCATGTTAGTAGGGCAATTTGGAGGAATAATCGTTCACTTGCGGATACAAGCGCCAAAATTGGTACACATACTCTTTAGGGGTTGCTCTTTTGATAAAAGCTTGTGGCCGAAAAAAAAATAAGTGGCCACACCCCCAAAATCCAAGATGTCTGCCCAGAAATGTGGTTTTTCCTTCATAACTTGAAATGCATTGATTTTACGCCCCATAAATGTATTGAACGTTAATACAAAGTTGGGCATTACGGACGATTTGGTACCAAGTACATGTCGGTACCTCGTACGGTTCTCGAGATACAGCATATAGGTACTTTCACAGATTGAGGAGAGCAAGACATTTGTAACATTGATTCTCAAGTCAATCAAATGGTGATACAGGCATGAAAATTGGTACACACAATCTTCAAACCCCACTGTTTCTAAAAGTACTGCGTGCCCTGCAAAATTCCAAGATGGCATCCCCCAAAATCCAAGATGTCCGTCCAAAAATGTGGTTTTTCATTCATAACTCGAAATAGAAAGATTTTAAGCCTCATAAATGTATTGAATGTTAATATAAAGTTGGGCATTACGGACATTTTGATACCAAGTACATGTCTGTATGTACTACGGTTATTGAGTTACAACATATACGTAGTGATGAGGCACCAAAAGGGTAACATTTTGGCACGTTTCACTCTTTTACTCAAAGATTCCTTTATTAACATCCTAACCATTTTCAGGAAATGGACCTACATGGGTCTGCTATCATTAACCACTTCAAGTTTTTCAATTGATGAAAAGGGTCGGGAGTTATTAAACCGAACGTGAATGCTGTTTCAGTGCTAAATTTGCTGTGTATATTTTGCCAACATAAGCCACACAGATATGTCTGTCTGTGCTTCACAATAAGGGCTCCATTTTCGTCACACTAAACCCTTTATCCCAAACCCCTTATTATTATCCCTCTTTTAGTATTTTGATAAACCTTTTGGGATGCCAATCTACTGACACGTTGTGAGCTTGTAGACTGGCCATTTTAACTATTGAAAAATGTTTTTTAAATTACATTAAAAAGGCAAGGAAGTTAAGGGATAAGTGGTTTAGAGGTAACGGAAATCCAGGCCTAAGTGGATTTCTGAAGTGGATATCTGAAACGCAACAAGTGTAGCATGTGTCATAGTGTAACCGTATAATATGCTAATAAGTGTAATAGTGTAATATATGCAATAGTGTAATAACGTAATAGGGCTAATAATGTAATATTTGTGCATTAGGGTAATAGTGTAAAGTTGTAATATATGCAATAGCGGTATAGTGTAAAAGGACAATATGTGTAATAGGGTCATAGTGTAACATGTGTAATAGTGTAATAGGGTAATATTCAGGCCTTAACGTAATAGTGTAATATTGTAATATATGCAATAGCGGTATAGTGTAATAGGCTAATATGAGTAATAGGGTCATAGTGTAACATGTGTAATAGTGTAATAGGGTAATATTTGTGCATTAAGGTAATAGTGTAATATATGCAATAGGGGTATAGTGTAATAGGGTATGTGTAATAGTGTCATAGTGTAACATGTGTAATAGGGTAATATTTGTGCATTAGGGTAATAGTGTAATAGTGTAACATGTGTAATAGGGGAATATTTGTACATTAGGGTAATAGTGTAATAGTGTAATATGTGTAACATATGTAATAGGGTAATATGTGTAATAGTTTAATAAGTGCAATAAGCTAATAGGTGTAATAGTGTAATATATGCAATAGTGGTAGTGTAATAGGACAATTACACTATACCACTATTACATATATTTCACTATTACCCTAATGCATACATATTACGCTATTACACTTATTTGCCTATTGCACTTTTCACATATTACACTATTACACATGTAACACTATGCTCCTATCACACTATACCGCTATTGCATGTTATTGCATGTTACAATATTACACTATTACACATTTTTTACACTATTGGCTCTATTACACTATTACACTGTTGCATATTACACTGTTGCATATATTACATTATTACACATATTAAACTATGAAACTATTACACATATTACCCTATTACACTATACTGCTATTGAATACATTACACTGTTACACTATTATCCTAATGCACATATATTACACTATTAACCCTATTATGCTATTACACTGTTGCATATATTACACTATGACACTATTACACATATTACACTATTACACTATTATCCTAAGGCACAAATATTACCCTATTACACTATTACACATGTTACACTATGGCCCTATTACATATATTGTCCTATTACACTATACCACTACTGCATATATTACAATATTACACTATTACCCTAATGCACAAATATTACACTATTAGCCCTATTACGTTATAACACAATTGCATATATTACACTATAACACTATTGCATATATTACACTATAACACTACACATGCTACACTTGGTGCGTCCGCTTCAGATATCCACTTAGGCCTGAATTTCTGTTACCTCTAAATCCCTTAACTTCTTTGCCTTTTTAGTGTCATTTAAAAACATTTTCAATATAGTTAAAATGGCTGGCTCTTATTGTGAAGCACAGACTCAGTGTGAAGCACAGACAGACATTTATGCATGGCTTATGTTGGCAAAATATACACAGCAAATTTACCACTGAAACAGCATTCACGTTCGGTTTAATAACTCCCAACCCTTTTCATCAATTGAAAAACTTGAAGTGGTTAATGATAGCAGACCCATGTAGGTCCATTTCCTGAAAATGGTTAGGATGTTAATAAAGGAATCTTTGAGTAAAAGAGTGAAACGTGCCAAAATGTTACCATTTTGGTGCCTCATCACTACGTATATGCTGTAACTCAATAACCGTAGTACATACAGACATGTACTTGGTATCAAAATGTCCGTAATGCCCAACTTTATATTAACGTTCAATACATGTATGAGGCTTAAAATCTTTCTATTTCGAGTTATGAATGAAAAACCACATTTTTGGACGGACATCTTGGATTTTGGGGGCTGCCATCTTGGAATTTTGCAGGGCACGCAGTACTTTTAGAAACAGTGGGGTTTGAAGATTGTGTGTACCAATTTTCATGCCTGTATCACCATTTGATTGACTTGAGAATCAATGTTACAAATGTCTTGCTCTCCTCAATCTGTGAAAGTACCTATATGCTGTATCTCGAGAACCGTACGAGGTACCGACATGTACTTGGTACCAAATCGTCCGTAATGCCCAACTTTGTATTAATGTTCAATACATTTATGGGGCGTAAAATCAATGCATTTCAAGTTATGAAGGAAAAACCACATTTCTGGGCAGACATCTTGGATTTTGGGGGTGTGGCCACTTATTTTTTTTTCGGCCACAAGCTTTTATCAAAAGAGCAACCCCTAAAGAGTATGTGTACCAATTTTGGCGCTTGTATCCGCAAGTGAACGATTCACCTATATTTTGTCTCGAAATTGCCCTACTATTGTGGTGATCATGTTGGTTCTCTGATGTCAGTTCATCTGTCATCCTATAGTAGGCCTATGTATAGTTTCAATGTGTTGTTTTATCTGTTGGTCTACAGTGTTCAGACTGATGATAAATTCTTATCTTACTCTAATTTTCAACTCCAGATTGTTCTATAATGGGATGAATCTAGAGTAGCCCTAGATAGAGGTTTTAATAGGCCTGAACATTGAGGCCCTGGGCACTGATCAGGCCCAAAACCTGACCTGGCCTGAATAATTAGCATAGATTTTAGGCCCAGTCGGTTTGGGCAGAGAGTAAAAGTAAAAATGGCAACCAGCACCATCTTCATAATAAATACACAGACAGACAGAAAGAACAGAACAATTATTATCATCATATCTGATCTCTGACGTCACAACACGGAAAAACACAAATCTGCTGTTAAGATCTGAACGGCTTGTAGGTCGTGACAATGAGAGAGACAGAATGATTGGCATCCAGATAACACTCTCTAAAAAGGTGTGTGTGTGTGTGTGTGTGTGTGTGTGTGTGTGTGTGTGTGTGTGTGTGTGTGTGTGTGTGTGTGTGTGTGTGTGTGTGTGTGTGTGTGTGTGTGTGTGTGTGTGTGTGTGTGTGTGTGTGTACATATAAAACCTGGTCAGAGTCCATGTGAACATGTTAATTGGTTCTCTGATGTCAGTCCATCTGTCATCCTATAGCATGGGTCTCCAACGTGTAGCGAGCTACCGGTAGCTCGTTGGTTGTTTTTGGGTAGCTCGCAAAGGAGTTGCAAAATTAGGCTATGAATGATATGAAAAGCATGACCTGAAATGCATTGCAACTCTTTCCTTTGTCATTCAACATACAAACGTATGCCCACTCGAGCGTAACTAAAATATAAATGAATGATGAATATTGTGACCTACTGTCCAAGCTTGGGCAGGAATAATTTGAGGACAGGTTCAAAGATTTTGGTGAACTGGAGCCCTGTGTGGCATTCATTGCTAACCCTTTAATGGAGGTAGATGTGAGTGTAATATCAGGGCAGATGGCTGACATGTTCAATGTCAATGCATTTGAAATGGAAATGGAGATTATTAATCTCCAAAATGATGTGCAGGTAAAAACACAACAGAATTCACAACATTGAAAGTGAGGGCTTTATTTGGCTCTACTTATCTTTATGAATCTGCATTCTCTGATATGAATGTGATCAAATCCAAATTCAGAACTAGGTTGACTGATGATCATTTGAATGACTCTATAAGAGTGAACCTGAGTGGATACACCCCAGCCTTCAAGTGTCTTGCGGAGGCCATGCAATGCCAGGCATCTCATTAGAAAATTGTCTTTCTATTTTATTGTACATTGCTTCTGTTTGTGTTTTCTCTGATTCTGTACAGCACTTTGTAACACTGTTTTGAAAAGCGCTTTAGAAATAAAGTTCATATCATATCATATCATATCATATCATTAGAGGAGAATGCAAAATGTGAATGCACTTTTGAAAAAAGAAGCTAAAAGTGATGTAGCTCTCGGCCCCTCAGATTTTTCAACTCCAGATTGTTGTCTCCACCGAAGGTGGTGACTATAAAACGCCCTCTGTCCGTGCACGCAGCCCGTCCATCTCCTGGATCTGTCTGTCCCACGACGTCATGACGACGTCATAGTTGATACACTAGTACTAGTACGTGTTCAAACCTGAGCCCAGACGGTGGAGACCTGGGTACAGGTCTCTGTCCGTGCACGTAGCCCGTCCGTGCCCACGATCTGTCCGTCCCTTGAGCTAGGAGGGCTTTGAGCTAGGAGGACCCTTGATACATATATCCTATGTAGAGATAAAATAATGATGTCTTTTCTGAATTTGAAATCTCTTTTCAGGTGATTTCCAAATAAAAAACCATTCAAATTCTATGTAAGAGTTCAAGAAAAAAAATGTTTGGGGTCAGCTTTGCTATAGTCAAGATGCCACCTGCTCTTTCCTTTTTTCGGTGGAGACCTGTGCCCCGTAGGGGCACAACTCTTGTTCTATAATGGGATGAATCTAGAGTAGCCCTAGATAGAGTTTTTAATAGGCCTGAACATTGAGGCCCTGGGCACTGATCAGGCCCAAAACCTGACCTGGCCTGAATAATTAGCATAGATTTTAGGCCCAGTCGGTTTGGGCAGAGAGTAAAAGTGAAAATGGCAACCAGCACCATCTTCATAATAGATAAATACACAGACAGAAAGAACAGAACAATTATTATCATCATAATAAAATACTTGAATATTTATTACTTTTTCCATGGAGCTTTAGGCCCAACACAGCCCTACTACTGATCTTAAAACATTTTAGGCCCTAAAATGTCGGGTCGTGTCAGGCCTGGTCATGTTCGAGTTTGAGAACTCGATATTTGATACCTGTCATTGGGAGAAGTTTCTGAACTGCCCACAGCCCTCCTGTGAGACACAGACTGAGTAGGAAAAAAATAGTCGTATTTTATCATGTACATTATTGAGGACCTATTATATGAAGATGCATTGAAAAGTAGTGAAGTGGTCCTTTAAGCATTCATTCATTCACACAGATCACAGTAGCATAAGTTAGTGTGGAATTGTCATCGGGCAAGAGTGTGTGCACGTGCATATGTGCGTGTGACATCAGCTCAGAGACATTAACAATGTTCAGAATGTGGGAGCGGCTCAGATCTGATCTCTGACATCACAACACGGAAAAACACAGATCTGCTGTTAAGATCTGAACGGCTTGTAGGACGACTTAGAGATGGCTTAGATTGGCATCCAGATAACCACTGGTGAAAAGGTCAGAGAGTGTGTGTGTGTGTGTGTGTGTGTGTGTGTGTGTGTGTGTGTGTGTGTGTGTGTGTGTGTGTGTGTGTGTGTGTGTGTGTGTGTGTGTGTGTGTGTGTGTGTGTGTGTGTGTGTGTGTGTGTGTTATCCTCTTTATCTCTAAAAGTGATATTACAGGTTTTACCATCTAAACTTAGATTTCCTTCCAGGCAACTCCACTCCCACTCATCGCCATGGGAGGATTATCCAAAGGGCCCATTGGGGGCCTCTGAGCTAGTGGGGCCTCTGAGCTAGTGGGGCCTCTGAGCTAGTGGGGCCCTGAGCTAGGGGGCCCTGAGCTAGTGGGCCTCTGAGCTAGTGGGCCTTTGAGCTAGTGGGGCCCTGAGCTAGTGGGGCCCTGAGCTAGTGGGGCCTCTGAGCTAGTGGGGCCCTGAGCTAGGGGGCCCTGAGCTAGTGGGCCTCTGAGCTAGTGGGCCTTTGAGCTAGTGGGGCCCTGAGCTAGTGGGGCCCTGAGCTAGTGGGGCCTCTGAGCTAGTGGGGCCTCTGAGCTAGTGGGGCCCTGAGCTAGTGGGGCCCTGAGCTAGTGGGGCCTCTGAGCTAGTGGGGCCCTGAGCTAGTGGGGCCTCTGAGCTAGTGGGGCCCTGAGCTAGTGGGGCCCTGAGCTAGTGGGCCTCTGAGCTAGTGGGCCTTTGAGCTAGTGGGGCCCTGAGCTAGTGGGGTCTCTGAGCTAGTGGGGCCTCTGAGCTAGTGGGGCCCTGAGCTAGTGGGGCCTCTGAGCTAGTGGGGCCTCTGAGCTAGTGGGGCCCTGAGCTAGTGGGGCCCATGAGTTAGTGGGGCCTCTGAGCTAGTGGGGCCTCTGAGCTAGTGGGGCCCATGAGTTAGTGGGGCCTCTGAGCTAGTGGGCCTCTGAGCTAGTGGGGCCTCTGAGCTAGTGGGGCCTCTGAGCTAGTGGGCCCATGAGTTAGTAGGGCCTCTGAGCTAGTGGGGCCTCTGAGCTAGTGGGGCCCACTATAGTGGTTGAACCCTCTGTTTGCTTTTACTTGGCTTTGTTATTCTGTCTCTAGTCGGTAGGGGGGGCCCTTTGGGTGACGGCGGCCCAGGGGCCCATCATTTCTAGATTCGCCTCTGCTCATCAGGGTCATGAACACATCGCTGACACTGTCATACCTCTTTACACAGGCCTTTGCACAAGTATGTGACACAAGTATGTGACACTAGTACGTTGGTAAAAGCTTGACCATTGAAGGAGACAGTCTCCAGTTCTCCAGTTCTCCAGCCAGATGGCTCGGATTACGGCATTTTCTGCTTTTTTCCCCCTCCTGGTTCTATGGATTTCAGATTCATACCTGAACCCACCCTGGATTTTACACCAGGAGCAGATGGAACGATACCAACGATACGGCGACACAAAGGAGGAATTCCACAGCGACTTTTTCCTTCTGAACGGCTCTGAACGGAAACACATCTCCTTTGGCTCAGCGGCGATCCACAGCTTACTAACATCTAACCCGGATCGGAAGAATAAACCCCCGCGTGGCAAAATCGATCGCAGAGCCCTGATTGTTCTTTGCTTATTAATGGCAGGAGATGTAGAAGTGAATCCAGGGCCTAATCCCGTCTACAGGCAGAACAGCAGCAGCAGCTTTCCAGCCAGGGGGACTTGGACACCACGGTGGATCAACGGTCCAGTTTGGAACATCTGTGCAGTGACCAGGCTGTAGTTGGTGACAACAGCACCCAGAGCCACGTTAGAGGAGGTGAGTATATTGACCAAAACGACTGCAGTAGCCTAATGTGTGTTAAAACGGACCGCATCGCAATGTGCTCGTGGTGCAGCGGGGGGGTCTTGGCTGAGGACCATAATTAAGTCAGTTGGTCAGTTATATTGGAAAATGTGCAAATAAAGGTAAAATATGAAAAAGATACTAGTGTGGAAGGGTTATCATACATTCATTTATTTTAAAATAATGTGGGGATTAATTAATGTTCCATTTGTGGAGGTCTGGTCTGATTTTGAACTGAACTGGTTCCCAACCGGTGGAAATGAGTCACAGGGTGAAAAAAAGAGAGACAGCGAGATCAATATGCGACCATGGCATATGTTGCAATGGGTGGTAAAATAGTTGACTGTTAGTGGCCAACTATTTTATTTTGTGACCGGTGAAAACAGTCGACCAATTTACTACCTCATTGTCCTCATCGGTCGCTAGTCGCTACTAATCATAACCCACATAACGCCAGTAAAACCTATGCCTAAACCTTGTTTTGTTGTTGATTATCAGACGCTGTCGTCCACAGTGAGTTAAAATGTTGTTTTGTTGTTGTTTATCAGATGCTGTCGTCCACAGTGAGTTAAAATGTTGTTTTGTTGTTGTTTATCAGATGCTGTCATCCACAGTGAGTTACAAAGCAGAAACATGGATCCTGATCAACCAACTACAGGGTCAGTGTTAAATGATCCATATTTAATTATTCTTTCAACTTTGTGAAAATGTTCTATTAGGAGTAGTGCATTGTGTTATAATGTTATAAATTAATGTTATAATGTTCTATTTATCAAATGTAGTGCGTTAAAATGTTGTAATGTTATAATCTTGATGTAATGTAGTGTGAGGGAAGAAAGCTTTAAATTGAACCTTATTTCAGTAGAATTAATAATTCAGGTCTCTTTTCCCATTGACCTGTGTACAACAAAACACATTTACAACAATGATTTTACACACACAAAATACAAAACAAAGTATATTTTAATTTATAACAACATCACCATTTATCACATTTATGCAACATCACCGCAAGGGCTCTTTGTGTACACAACAATACACAGCAAAATATTTGCAGCACGACTTTCTCTTCAGGAATTTATTAAAATTCAATTTGATATATGAAAAGAGAAAAGAGATGACCCCACAGACACAGACACACACACACACACACACACACAGACACACACACACACACACACACACACACACACACACACACACACACACACACACACACACACACACACACACACACACACACTACACATGATATTCTGTAGTTGTATTAGAATCTAAAATGAACCTGTTGTCTCTGTCTTTGTCTCTTTTTCATGTTGCATTGATCTGAAAACAAACTCATGTAGTTAGAATTAAGTACAAGTAAAACATAGTAATGCATCACATTATACATAAACACAGAATGTACAATTGTCGTTTATAGTTAGTTTTTTTCACACTTTTGTTTATTAAAGATTTCAGGGCATACATCAAAGCAAATAATAAAAACATTATGTGATGCACCCATATAGAGGTAGTTACAATAATGTTTATCAGTAATTCACCAGTTGAATTAGTGAAGTAGTAGCCTCGACACCCAGGCTTTCATTTTCGTCCGCCTTGCGCGAAAACGGAAAGCCTGGACTAACGCACGTTGGAAAGTGGCCTTGAGGGGCGTGTCAACCTTCCGGGGTGGGCGTCGCTCTAAATGATGTGACGTAGAACAGCAGTGGACGGGCGTGGGAGGGGCCGGAGATGACGACACGTTAGTGAGATCAAATCAGAGCGCAGCACTTCCGCCGTGTGGATCCCACGACACCCCCGCCCCCCAAGGCCAAAATCATTGAGGGCTAGACCAGGCTAGTGAAATAGTAACAAAAAATATAACATGGAAAGGACCTACGCTAAAGGAAAATCAAATAATTACAAATTGTATAACCTGAGACAATTGTCGTTTATAGTTTAAGCAGAATTTATAATTTGTTATACAGAAGAGGTGTGTTTGTTGATGAGGAAAATTATTATAGAGCTCATAATCAAACTTTAATATCTACTGTAACTCACATTTTAAGAAACACTTCGTTGACACATACACAGATAAACATCAAAGGGAGCCTAAGCCCTTTGCCCTTTATGGCATCTTTAAACAACTGCCCTTCCCAAACCAGACCATGAATGCATAATTTACTACACGGTAAAAGAAATGTGATTGCTTTTTAAATGTCATATCAGGAGAAATGCATTTTCCAATCTGCCCTGAACCCTGGTGAGTGTTAACTTTGCTAAGAGGGCTCTTTTAATTGAAATCCATCACTTCTCTGCATGTCCTGGCAATATATCATTCGAAAATCTTGTGAAATATGTTTAATTTGACATAGAAATATTATGTTGTGTTGTCTTGGTTTCAGGATTGATCATCACAGATCAGAGTCTCCTGTACCCAGCGTTGTCTCCATGAAGAGTGACGCTTCCAAGGGAGGATTTATTGACTTCAAAGATGGACACCACTCTACTGTTCAGAGGTCAGTGTGGATATCTATCACAAAACAACACATGCTAGTTCTATTAGACTCCACTGATCAGAGGACAGAATATAAAATTAAAAGAAAACAACACATGATATAGTTCTATTAGATTCAAAAGTTAATCTGTTGTTTCTGAAACAGAGGTTAAGACCATGGGTGGATGCCTCAGCACCCGCAGTTGTTCACGTCGGATTTTTTTCTTTCTTTTTTTGCGCACGCGTGCTGCGTGTGCGCTGTTCATCCACTAGTGGCAGTCGCAAAAGTTTGAGATTTGAACAAGCCACAGTTCAATGGTGAATGGTGAATAACAGTATTTATGATATAGTAAATTAAATATTACGTCCAATGTTTATTGGGAAGTCCTTACTTAAAAAAAAAAGTTAGGAAATGAGTGAACTGTGGCCTGTTCAAATCTCAATTGTTTAACATGCGCATCAATGGACTGTCAGTGTCTTGAGAAGTGGTGCAGCAGGTGCACTAATTGGTGACTTTCCCCAGTGGTTAAAGGAGAATTCCACCCCAAAACATAATGGGCACCATCTGCCTTGATTCCTGTGAATCAAGATGCCCCCTTTTCTACATTTCACTCTGAGGTCCCCCTCCCTCCAATGCAGTTTGCATTATAGCTGCTTAATAAGTGGCTGAATTGAAACTATAGTAGCCTATACAGCATAAACTCAATGCAATCAAGACAAATAATAATAATAATAATAATAATAATAATAATAATAATAATAATAATAATAATAATAATAATAATAATAATAATGCCACCCTGAGGCAAGCTACTTTTTGCCTGTGTGTTTTGTGGCCTGATTTGCTTAGAAGAGTTCAGTAATGCAAATGCATGTCAAGTTGATCAATAGTTTATTCTGAAAAAATAAAGTGAACAGAAAATCACACCTGTGTGAAGAAGGCGGTCACTAGCATTATCTAGCCTAACATTTGGATAGTTGGTGTCAAGGTGACATGCTCACTATATGTCTACTCAAGAGGTTTATGTATTTCCTCAGACCGAAAACCAAATTACAAACAGGTTACATTATAGCAGAAAAAGTGTTTTAGGTGGGGAAAAAAGGCCGGTATGTACGCCATGTACACCATGAACCAACATCAACACCCCCAATTTTCTAGAGGTGGCGACGCCCCTGGTTAAGACACACCTAGAACAGTGAACAGTAAAAATAGCTGACCTCAATACTCTTATCAGCAGTATTGACGTGTGTGTGTGTGTGTGTGTGTGTGTGTGTGTGTGTGTGTGTGTGTGTGTGTGTGTGTGTGTGTGTGTGTGTGTGTGTGTGTGTGTGTGTGTGTGTGTGTGTGTGTGCGTGCGTGCGCGTGTGTGTGTGTGTGTGTGTGTGTGTGTGTGTGTGTGTGTGTGTCCTCCACAGTGACCAGCAGCAGATATCTCAGCAGGGTTCCAGTGGTCAGTCAGCTCAGGAACATCAAACAGAGCTGGACTCCATACTTAAGGTATGTTAATATACACTATATTTATTTCTACACAAAAAGGTTATACATAATGAATTCATCATAACAGAAGCCAGTAAAACTTGTGTCAAACAAAACAAAGCATTTCATCAGCTGATAAGATGCTCTGCTAGAATCACTTCTAGAAAGTATTTAATCTCTGGGTGGTAGCCTGGCAGGGCAAAGAAAGTGTCTCCAAAATCCTGCTCTCAAACTGGTTGTCCAGTCTACTGTAGTCTCTCTTGAGCTTTCCCCCACTTTGATAACCATTGAACAACCTCTGCTGTCTGCTATAACATTGTTACTTTTTTGATGTTATGCCATTGTCTCTGAGACTTATAAAGTGGTTCCATCAATCAATCAATCAATCAATCAATCAATCAATCAATCAATCAATCAATCAATCAATCAATCAATCAATCAATCAATCAATCCAATGTTGTTGAGTTTAAGATGTATTATTATATTATATGTGTCAGCTGCTTGAACAGAAACGTGTAACGGGTGTGAAGAAAGAGATGAAGAAGTTCCGGAAGGTTACAGATTACCCAGAATGCTTAGAGAGTCAGGTTGAGGAGGGGCAGGAGGAGAGGAGAAGCATCACAGAGGGAGCTCTCCTGAGGAGTCTGAATATGGAGGATCTGGCTGACACCCTGATGATGAGTAAGAAAGACTATGTATACCTTTAACATTGATCAGTATTTACAGTAAGAGAGTCTTTCAAGTACTTGTAAAATTTATAGATATAATAGAGTATAAAACTGCACTTATAATGTATAAAGCTTGGAATAATCTACTCCCTGGAAATATCCAGGGGATATTTTATGATAGAGAGGGGGGTTATAACTTAAGGTACAATTTAAATTTTAAAACTAGAATGGCTCGGACAACACGAAAATCTTTTTGTATATCAATCTGTGGAGTAAAACTATGGAACAGTATGCATAGGGGCAGCGCCGATTCTTCCTATACGCAGACTACGCACCCTGCGTTGGGCCCCCGATTCCCCAAAGGCCCCCCCGCCAGCTCTGAGTAAATAACTAATTGAAAGAACTGTTATTTACGCAAATAACGTAGGGTGGGCGCATGTACGTTTATTGAATCGCGGAGCATTACGCAAATAACGTACAGCGGGCGAACGTAACCACTCTCTAGTGCATGTTAGTTCTGTACGTAGAAGGGAAATCTTCTTCCGTAAACAGCGTTACTTGAATCATGCCCGCTGTCGCGTTTTTTTTTACACCACGCAGAAACGCCCCCCCTTTTCTTAGCGTGTTTGGTCAACAACATCATTACTTCAGGATATGAAAAAAGGAGCAGCTCCAGTCAGGTAGGCTGGCAGGCTAACGCTATGAATGACTGCAGTTTTCGGTTGTGCTGTTAAATGCTGGGTTGTCGGTAGTGTGTTGTTGTGTTGTTGTTTTTTTGGTGGCAGAGATACAAGCTTGTTGTATTTTGTCAATAATAATATCTCCTATCATGCGGCATGCCCAAAGCTTAGAGTATTATGGATATAGACACTAGACAGTTATGTCAACTCCGTTCACTTCATGAAGCCAGTCCCATCACAGAGTCTCTGTGACTGATGTTTATGTGGCACTATTATGCTACTACACAGAATGTGTTGGTTACTGTAGCCTACAATACTTTGACGGTGAACAAATATTTTCAACTCTTATTTGTCCCTATTCTAGACCTGCTACATCTCTACATAAGAGACAGTTTCATAGTTTTGTTGTTGGTCAGGATTGAAATAGCAATATAAATACATTCATTTGAAAAGGAAACATTGAGAGAGAGAGAGAGAGAGAGAGAGAGAGAGAGAGAGAGAGAGTGTCCATAGGTTTATAACAATTAAGTTATCTATAATTTATTTCTCCGCAAAAATGGCCAAAATAACAAAAAAGGCCAAAATTAGCGCCTGAGAAGCAGGGCCCCTAGTAAAAAAAAAAAACTGCTTAGGGCCCCTTGGAGGCCAGAATCGGCACTGCATAGGGAACTCAAGCAATGCCCAAGTATACATTAATTTATTTATCAAAATAATGTAGATTGTAGCTCTGATTCTGAACTGAACTGGTCCCAAACCGGTGGAAATGGGTCACAGGGTGAAAAGAGAGACAGGGAGATCAATATGCGACCACGGCATACTGTATGTCGCGATGGGTGGTAAAATAGTCAGCCGTTAGTGGCCAACTATAGTGGCCGTTATAAATTAGTTGCGACCGGTGAAAACGGTTGTCCGCTTTACTACCGGTCGCAACCATCGGGCCAACGGTCCTCATCGGTCGCTAATGCTAACCCTCCTAAGTCCTAACCCTAAACATAACCTCAGTAAAACCTATGCCTAAACCTTGTTTTGTTGTTGTTTATCAGACACTGTCGTCCACAGTGAGTTAAAATGTTGTTTTGTTGTTGTTTATCAGACGCTGTCGTCCACAGTGAGTTAAAATGTTGTTTTGTTGTTGTTTATCAGACGCTGTCGTCCACAGTGAGTTAAAATGTTGTTTTGTTGTTGTTTATCAGATGCTGTCATCCACAGTGAGTTACAAAGCAGAAACATGGATCCTGGTCAACCAACTACAGGGTCAGTTTTAAATGATTTATATTTATTTACTCTTTCAGCTGTGTGAAAATGTTCTATTAGGAGTTGGCCCAGTGCATTATGTAATGTTATAATGTTATAATGTTCTATCTACCAAATGTAGTGTGTTATCATGTTGTTGTAACTTTATAATTTTATGGAGTCTGAGGGAACAGAGATTTAAATTGAACCTTTTATTTCAGGAGAATTCATTTAGACCAATAATTCAGGTCTCTGTTCACACTGACCTGTGTAGCGTCAGAAAACACAAACACAAAAAAACAACATTTACAATGACGATTTTACACACATGAAAACGAAATATACAGTATTTTTTGTATTTATTGTACAGTGCAACATCACCCCAAGGGCTCTTTGTGCACATACTGTACACACAGCAAAATATTAAAATAAATCATCAGGCAGCACAAATTTCTTTTCAGGAATTTATTAACATTGGATTTTTATGGACTTTAGATACAGTATATAAAAGATACAGAAAAATGGTATTTGAAACGGTATTTGTTAGACATGCGCATATAATGACCATGGATGGTCAAAAATGTGGGTCTTAACTCCAGTGAAATGTGAGTCTTGACTCCAGTGAAATGTGAGGGTTAACTCCAGTGAAATGTGAGTCTTAACTCCAGTGAAATGTGAGTCTTAACTCCAGTGAAATGTGAGGGTTAACTCCAGTGAAATGTGAGGGTTAACTCCAGTGAAATGTGAGGGTTAACTCCAGTGAAATGTGAGTCTTAACTCCAGTGAAATGTGAGTTTTATGTTTTCCTTTACATTTTTGTGTAAGTTCTTAAGAAATCTAGTACAGCCAAACTTCTCTCCCTCTGTCTCTCTCTGTTCAGTGTCTATCATTGTACATCAGCATTGTACATCAATGCTGCTGCACATCTTTGTTGTTGTTGTTTTTTTCTCTGTTTTTCATGTTGCATTTGACATCATAGAATCATTACGATGTGTTGTCATGGTTTCAGGGTTGATCATCACAGATCAGGGTCTCCTGTACCCAGCTGTGTCTCCATGAAGAGTGACTGGTCCAAGCAAGGACACATTCACTTCCAAGATGGACACCACTCTACTGATCAGAGGTCAGAATGTAAAACTACCAGGAAACAACACATGATATAGTTGTATTAGACTCTACTGATCAGAGGTCAGAATGGATATCTATTAGAAAACAACACAGGATATAGTTGTATTTGATTGTAAAATGAACCTATTGTTTCTGAAACAGAGGTTTAGACACATCTCGGATGGTAAACGGTAAAAAAAAAAAAAAGCTGACTTCAATACTGTTATCAGCAGCATTGACCTAAAATCAACCTGATAGACTTTGATACAGAAGATGATTAAACAGCTCATGCAGTTTAATATTTAATTCACATTTTATTGCATTCACTCAAAGGACGTAATTATATAATATCATAATTATGAAAGCTGTCCTCTGAAATATGGAAAATCTTCAATATATCTTCCCATTTAAATCTGCTGTTTGGGCTTTTGGGTCCTTCTTGGGGTGCACACGCTGACACAGCCCCCTATGTGTGAATCACCTGTTGGTCTTGATACACGTTGGTCTTATATGTGTTGCATTCCTCATGCAGTTAGGATTACATCAGGATTAAGTTAGATAGTGTTTCAGTCAGTAGGATTTCAGTCTAATGACAGTCAGACTGTTGGTATGTCAGAACTTATACCTGTACCCTTTCTTGCAATGTGTTCATACTAATGGTTGCCATTCAAATCTAGTGCTAAATCTATAAATGATTCCCTTTGGCATAACCTTGGTCTGTGTGTGTGTGTGTGTGTGTGTGTGTGTGTGTGTGTGTGTGTGTGTGTGTGTGTGTGTGTGTGTGTGTGTGTGTGTGTGTGTGTGTGTGTGTGTGTGTGTGTGTGTGCGTGCATGCATGCGTGTGTATCCTCCACAGTGACCAGCAGCAGATATCTCAGCAGGGTTCCAGTGGTCAGTCAGCTCAGGAACATCAAACAGAGCTGGACTCCATATTAAAGGTATGTTAATATACACTATATTTATTTCTACACAAAAAGGTTATACATAATGAATTTATCATAACAGAAGCCAGTAAAACTTGTGTCAAACAAAACAAAGCATTTCATCAGTTGATAAGATGCTCTGCTAAAATCACTTCTAGAAAGTATTTAATCTCTGGGTGGTAGCCTGACAGGGCAAAGAAAGTGCTTCCAAAATCCTGCTCTCAAACTGGTTGTCCAGTCTGCTGTAGTCTCTCTTGAGCTTTCCCCCACTTTGAGAACCATTGAACAACCTCTGCTGCATGCTATAACTTTATTACTTTTTTGATGCATGCTATAACATTATTACTTTTTTGATGTTTGATGCCATTGTCTCTGAGACAACTATAAAGTGGTTCCATCAACCAATCAATCAATCAATCAATCAATCAATCAATCAATCAATCAATCAATACAATATTGTTGAGTTTAAGCTGTATTATTATAATATATGTTTCAGCTGCTTGAACAGAAACTTGTAACGGGTGTGAAGAAAGAGATGAAGAAGTTCCGGAAGGTTCTGACAACAGATTACCCAGAATGCTTAGAGAGTCAGGGGGAGGAGGGGGAGGAGGAGAGAAGCATCACAGAGGGAGCTCTGAAGATCACACTGACCCTCCTGAGGAGTCTGAATATGGAGGATCTGGCTGACACCCTGATGATGAGTAAGAAAGACTATGTATACCTTTAACATTGATCAGTATTTACAGTAAGAGAGTCTTTCAAGAGTGAGTAAAGATCAATGGCAATTTCATACTCACTTGTTGCTTCCGTTCTTTGGTCATGTAGAAGCTCTTGCTCCTGTGAGTCAACGACAGCTCAAGACTTATTTGAAGAAGAAGTGTCAGAATGTGTCTGAGTGGATCTCTAAAGAGGGAACCCGAACCCTTCTGAAGCAGATCTTCACAGAGCTCTACATCACAGAGGGAGGCAGTGGAGACGTCAATACAGAACATGAAGTCAGACTCATTGAAGCAGCTTCCAGGAAACCAGCCAGTGAGACGCCAGTCAGCTGTGAAGACATGTACAAACCCTTACCTGGAGAAGATGGACCAATCAAAACAATGATGACCAAGGGAGTGGCCGGCATTGGTAAAACGGTGTTATCTCAGAAGTATGCTCTGGACTGGGCAGAAGGCAAAACCAACCAGAATATCCAATTCTTATTTCCACTCACTTTCCGAGAGCTGAACCAGATGAAGGAGAAGTACAGCTTGGTGGAACTCCTTCATCATTTCTTTGGTGGGATCATGAAACCACTCATCTGCAGCTTGAAGGAGTTCCAAGTCATGTTTATCCTTGATGGATTGGATGAACTGAGGATTCCTCTGGACTTCCAGAACACCAAGGTTGTAACTGATATCACCAAGGCAACCTCGGTGGACGTGTTGCTGACAAACCTCATCAGAGGCAACCTGCTTCCCTCTGCTCGCATCTGGATAACCACACGACCTGCAGCAGCCAATCAGATCCCAGCCGCTTATGTTGACAGAGTCACAGAGGTGAGAGGATTCAACGATCTGCAGAAGGCCGAGTACTTTGTCAAGAGATTTGGAGATGAGGAGAAGGCAGGCCCAATCATCTCCCATGTCAAGAAATCCAAAACTCTCCACATTATGTGTCACATCCCAGTCTTCTGTTGGATCACTGCCACAGTTTTGGAGGTCCTGTTGAAGACAGATGTGAAAGGATCACTGCCAAAGTACCTGACTGAGATGTACCTCCACTTCCTGCTGGTTCTGTTCAGACAGAAGAGTGTGAAATATCATGACGGAGCTCAGACACATTCTGACAAGACCCCAGAGAATACCAAGATCATTCTGGCTTTGGGAAAACTGGCATTCGAGCAGCTGGAGAAAGGCAACCTGATTTTCTATGAATCAAACCTCAGAGAGTGTGGCATTGATGTCCGAGACGCCTCTGTGTACTCTGGCATATTTACACAGATATTCAAACAGGAGAGAGGGCTACAAAAGGACACGGTGTTCTGCTTTGTCCATCTGAGTGTCCAGGAGTTTCTGGCTGCTGTCCATGTCTTTGTGTCCTTCGTCCAGGATGGTGCCAACCTACTGTCAGAAGAACCACAAACAACCTCCACTGTGCCCCAGTTAGATCACCTCTACCAAAGTGCTGTGGACAAGGCCTTAGGGAGTCCAAATGGACACCTGGACTTGTTTTTTGCGTTTCTTGCTGGGCCTCTCTTTGGACACCAATCAGAAACTACTACAAAGGCTACTGATACAGACAGGAAACACCTTCCAGACCAGTCAAGAAACCATCAAATACATCAAGGAAAAGATCACAGAGAATCCATCTCCAGAGAGAAGCATCAATCTGTTCCACTGTCTGAATGAGTTGAATGATCATTCTTTAGAGGAGGACATCCAACGGTACCTGAGATCAGGACGTCTCTCCACAGACAAGCTCTCTCCTGCTCAGTGGTCAGCTCTGGTCTTCATCTTGCTGTCTTCAGGAAAGGAACTGGACGTGTTTGACCTAAAAAAATACTCTGCTTCAGAGGAGGCTCTTCTGAGGCTGCTGCCCGTGCTCAAAGCCTCCAAGAAAGCTCTGTAGGTTCACTGATAACTGGAGATATTTCATATATTATGTCATCTTTTTAAACAGAATTTAATTACATGCTTTACCACTACTTCTTCAGGCTGAGTGGCTGTAACCTGTCAGAGAGATGCTGTCAGGAGTTATCATCAGCTCTCAGCTCCAGCTCTAGTCTGAGAGAAGTTGACTTGAGCAATAATGACCTTCAGGACTCTGGAGTCAAACTTCTGGCTGTGGGACTGAGGAGTCCAGACTGCATGTTGGAGACTCTCAAGTCAGTATTAAGTCAAAGCAGTAGTAACTGTCTTTAACACTTTGGACAATGCAGAATGCTATACACTGTGTCCAAACGTGTTAAATGTACACCCCTAGAGTGCTTAGCGTGTGCTGGAAGAGGTTAATAGTGGTTTATTAAAGATGATCTGTATCTACCTCTGTAGAGTCCATTGCTCTGGTCAGTCCAGGCAATGGGATGAGTATTGACACCGCCATAGACATCCATTGCTCTTGTTTACATTCTGACGCTCTTTTCTCTATTTATTTGTCCAAACTTGTCAGTTTTTTTAATCCATCCTGCATTCAGATGTCCATACTGATGTTAACTAGGGTTGGGACCCGGGTCCATTTCAGACCCGTGTCTGAGATCGCGGCTCCCGACCGGTTCCATCATTTTTTTTATTAACAGGTCCCTTAACCAAAATTTCACTCCGCATGCATGCACTGAGCTCAGAGCAGCAGCAGCAGCGACGGGCAATATGTGGAAATATTTCAATAAGGAGCAAATGGTCTCCTCAGTCCCATGTGAACACACCAGACAGTTTATAAGTTACACCATTCAATATTTAGATATTTGATGTTCATTTTAGTGTATACGCCTTCTTCGTAAACAAACCCATTATGAATTAAAACTCCTTTTTAACTATGACAGATTATTCAAAAACA
Organism: Benthosema pterotum; assembly: GCA_039105355.1. NCBI lineage: Eukaryota > Metazoa > Chordata > Actinopteri > Myctophiformes > Myctophidae > Benthosema > Benthosema pterotum. The sequence continues at coordinate 41,530,007 of CM076986.1, read as the reverse complement.
GCTGGTGACTGATATTGGCCTCCTAATATGTGAGAGGGCTGTGGATTTTCATTTAGTTTTCATTTATTTTAAAAGTATTGTCACCAGAAAAAGACAGATTGTTTTCGATTAATCTGTCATGGTTAGAAAGGAGATTTAGGTTACAATGTGCTTGTATAGGAAAGAGACGGATATACTATAATGAACATCAAATATCTAAATACGAATGAATGGAGTAACATATAAACTGTCTGGTGTGTTCGCATGAGACTAAGTAGACCATAAAATTACCAATTTGTTTTTTTTTTATTATTTTTTTGAAAGTGGAATATCCCTTTAATAGTTTTATATTAAAGATGAGCTGTATCTACCTACAGTATGGATGTTCATACTGGTGTCAGATCACATTATATATGATCTTTTGTGGCAAAAGTAAACATTTTGACGTACCTTGGTGAACAGCTGCTTTCACTCAAACACACACACTACACAAAATCAATGGATTTAAAAAAAGAATGGATGCAATAATGTGAAATGTCATGGATATAAGATTGGAAAAAAGTCTGTGTGTGTGTGTGTGTGTGTGTGTGTGTGTGTGTGTGTGTGTGTGTGTGTGTGTGTGTGTGTGTGTGTGTGTGTGTGTGTGTGTGTGTGTGTGTGTGTGTGTGTGTGTGTGTGTGTGTGTGTGTGTGTGTAGTTTGTCAGGATGTCTGGTCACAGAGAAAGGCTGTTCTTCTCTGACCTCAGCTCTGCACTCCAACCCTTCCCATTTGAGAGAGTTGAACTTGAGCTTCAATCATCCAGGAGAATCAGGAGAAGAGATGCTCTCTGCTGTTGTGAAGGATCCACACTACAGACTGGACACTCTGAGGTTTGAGACTGTGTGTGTGTGTGTGTGTGTGTGTGTGTGTGTGTGTGTGTGTGTGTGTGTGTGTGTGTGTGTGTGTGTGTGTGTGTGTGTGTGTGTGTGTGTGTGTGTGTGTGTGTGTGTGTGTGTGTGTGTGTGTGTATGTGTCTGTGCGTGCATGCGTGTGTGTGGGTGGGTGGGGGGGGTGTGAGTGGGTGGGTGGGTAACTCTCTCTACCTCTCTCTCGCTGTCTGTCTCTCTCTCTGTCTCTGTCTCTCTCTCTCCCTCCCTCCCTGTCTCTCTCTCTCTCTCTCTCTGTCTGTCTGCAGGCTGTTTTGATAGCGCTAATGTTTTTAATAGTAACGGAAGCTTAAGTCATGTTTGTAATTCTAACGGCATTGTAACGCTGGATAAGGTAATTAATTAGATTACAAATTACCGAGGAAAATAACAGAATTAGGTAACGCGCTTTATTTAAACGGAATTAGTCTCAACTCTGATTATCATAGATAATATTCAGGTGTGTCTTTGTCTCTCCTCCAACTCCAGTGTGGACCACGGTGGAGAAAACATGCTGACACCTGGTTTGAAGAAATGTAAGTTTATATTCTGTTTTATTCATTCAATCAATCACCTGTGTGTGTGTGTGTGTGTGTGTGTGTGTGTGTGTGTGTGTGTGTGTGTGTGTGTGTGTGTGTGTGTGTGTGTGTGTGTGCGTGTGCGCGTGTGCGTGTGCGTGTGTGTGTGTGTATATAAATCATAAACATCCTCTGTAGTATACAGAGGATATGCCAAATTGATAGTGATTGAATTTGATACGTTTAGGTCTGCAAGGCAGACGTGCTTTTTAGTAACAAAGGTGGAGTTGGCAGATGAATTCTGAGCATCTGAGGAAACAGAAAAAGGCTTGAAGGTTTCTCCAAGCTGTCCTGTAGGAGGATAGAGTAGAGAGGGAGATATCTTGGAGGATGTGGTTCCTGGAGATGGACAGAATGTTATAGAGTGGATGGTGTAGGGAACATATGTCAAACTCAAATCAGGCCTGCGAATGATACTGAGCACACACAGCGTATTGTTTAAGATCACTATGTGACAGATTAACACACCCACAAACATGTCTTATTACTTCAGTTTTATTTATAAACTGCTGCTAGTGTGTTGTTTCATGGTCACATGTTTATCCACCACCACTTGTTTGTTGAATGGCATAAAACAAAAGTATAACATGTAAACATTATTATCATTATTATTATTTATTACCCTTATGTGTGATTGTAAACTGGTGTGGTATTGTGTGTTGTTCTTCTCATCAGATGTGTGTGAACTCACACTGGATCCAAACACAACACACAGAGACCTCCGTCTGTCTGAGAACAACAGGAAGGTGGAATATGTGAGAGAGGATCAGAACTATCCTCCTCATCCACGCAGATTTAAGGACAAGCACCAAGTGGTGTCCAGAGAGACACTGAGTGGACGCTGTTACTATGAGGTACAGTGTAGTGGAGATGTTCATGTATCAGTGGCACACAGAGAATACCTCACACAGGCTGGTGACAGTAGGCTTGGATACAATGATAAATCCTGGAGTCTGATCTGTAAGGGTTATAGTGATGATAAAAGCTACTCTGTGTATCACAATAATCAGCGCACTTACCTCCCTGTCAGACCCTCCTCCTCCTCCTCCTACAGAGTATCAGTGTATGTAGACCATGCTGCTGGCACTGTGTCCTTCTACACAGTGTCCTCTGACACACTGAGACACCTGTACACCTTCCACACCACCTTCACTGGACCTCTATGTGCAGGATTCAGGGTGGGGTGGCATGGGCTGTATGGCTCAGTGTGTCTGTGAGTCAGGAGGAGGAGTTTGTGGTACTATAAAGATGCTATGTATAAATATAGGCATACTCCCATTGGCGCCACTAAGTAATCATGGTTTCTCTCAGAGCCCCCTATCTGTCATATCATATGTCACATTGCAGATTACAAAGAGACTCTTCTTGACTCCTAACAAATCTCACGAGAGTTGGTTGGTGGGATAAAGAATAATTGATGTCAAAGTGAAATTTCTTCTGATTTGTTTAGCTAATAGAAGCCATTTTACTATGAATATATTGTAAATATTATATGCATTGTGATGGTCGGTTCCAGTATTTAGTTCAGTGTCCATGGAGTTAAAGAATGGATCATAAGTTGTGTTCACATTCATTCTACCATTGAATGAATAGACTCCAACATTCTTCCGGTCTCCTATTTTTGTATCCGCCCACTTGACCTAAAGTCGTGAAGCAAAGCGAGTTCCCCCTCTTGCCATTGGCCTCTTGGGTACTATGACACTACAAAAACACATGAATGTGCATGCATGCACGCACGTGCACACACTCACACTCACACACACACACACACACACACACACACACACACACACACACACACACACACACACACACACACACACACACACACACACACACACACACACTTATCAGCTCCATCTTATCGAGGAGGCATGTTGTCTGGGAGCCTATACTCACTGATAAGATGACAACTGCGATCTTATCCACTGTTAACAGTCAAATCTGCTTGCAGTTAGTTTTAGAGGTAGGTTTAGAGAAGGGTGTAGCAATGTTTGTAGCAAAATCCTAGACCCCTCCAACCGTAACCGGTCGGGCATTTAGGAGACGAAAAAGTCCTGCTGATGACAACGTGATAACTGCGATCTTATCTATTGATAACGGTACAATCCGCTGAACACCCAAATAACTGTTTTAAAATTAATAAACGGTATATTTGTGTATTTGTATGAATCTTTGTCTTCATTGCTGTAATTGTGTTTTAGTGATGTAAAGGGTCTTTATTGTTGTAAGTGTGTAACAGTAAATATTTGTCTCTAAATGTCTTGATGAAATGAACAGGGTGGACCTTATTGTAACCAACCAGACATGTGCCCCTTGGGTCAGGGTGAAGACTGTAATAGTCACTGGTGGTGACTATGTTTCACCCCTGCAGGCAACTGCAGGCGTCCATCCCGCGTGGGTGGGACGGATGGACGGACGGACGGACAGACGGACATGGGGCGAAACATAGTCACCACCTTACGGTGGAGACAACCAGTAGAAATGCTTTATATGAATGAATGAATGAATGAATGAATGAATGAATGAATGAATGAATGAATGAATGTCTCATAGAGAAACACACAAAAGACAGGATATAAAACACAAACACATTGTATGGTTTCATCCACTCACAGTTAACAGTGCATTGAGTTGGGATTTAAATGATTCTGCAAACTTTTAACATGTTACTTTTAATCAAACCCTAAAATCAAATAATGTATGGATTTCAGGGTTGTAGGTTCAGGACATTCTACAGAGAGGAGATGAAAAGGTTTGGCATAATGTATACAACCAACAACCATACAATAAACCTTACAGTAAATAAAACATCCCCAAAGTCTCTTCTAATGTCCATCAACTCCTTATTGGGAGTTGTCTCCACCCTTTGGTGTGGTCAGAGCTTTACCACCACACTATTAAGTTAGTGGAACCCAAACCACACCAGGAGGAGAATGACTTGAACAACCTGTGAAAGTGGACAGTGTTTATAGAGACCAGTTAAACCTGTGAAAGTGGACAGTGTTCATAGTGATCAGTTAAACCTGTGAAAGTGGACAGTGTTTATAGAGACCAGTTAAACCTGTGAAAGTGGACAGTGTTTATAGAGACCAGTTAAACCTGTGAAAGTGGACAGTGTTCAAAGTGATCAGTTAAATCAGGGGAGCCCAACCAGTAGATCGGGATCTACCGGTGGATCTCGGCCTGATCACAAGTAGATCTCGGGAGATGTGGGGGGAAAGAAAAAAGATGGGGTGGAAAAGAGAAAAAAAAAAGAGCAATTTTCGTGTGTGTGTGTGTGTGTGTGTGTGTGTGTCTGTCTGTCTATGTCTCATTTGGAGGATTGTTGTCTGCTGTCTGTGAATTATGCCAACAGTATTGTTCTGCAATGTGTAATGGACTGTTCTGCAACTTATAATGGACTATTCTGGACTGTTCTTATTATGATTGCATTTGCAATGGCAGTATTTGACCAAGTCTGTTGTACTGTTGTAGGCCTACTTATGACAAGTCTGTTGTACTTTATGCTTATATGTTGTTGTGAAGTTACTGCAGGCTGGCAACGATGCGTGTGGTTTGAAATGTTGATATTGGACTGGTAGATCCCGGAGGGGGTGGCTGCTGAAAAGTAGATCTTGGGTCCAAAAAGGTTGGGCACCCCTGAGTTAAATGGTTCTCCTCTGTGTCCATGTGTCCATCCAGTCCATCTGGACATTACAACTAGAAACATCTGGTAGAGTCTTTTTTTGTCTCTTTGTTTCCCCTGCACTTTATGCTTATACTCAACAGTTCTCAAAGCGGCCACATGGTGGCAGTATTTTATAACTACAACACTTCCTCTTAAATGATCAGGCCCACAGTCAGCAATGTTCCAAAAGTCCATTAAGGGCATTTCCAGCATGGGATTGCTTGAAAATACACACAGTATATAGGTTTGAAGGTTATGTTTATTTGAAATAATTTTGACATCTCTAGGGTCTCTTGGATATTACAGCTTGTGGATTAATATACCGGCACATTCTTTCAGTTACTATTGATGGTAAGTGTAACTCTTTGAGAGTGTAAAATGAAACCAAATGGACCCGCAATGTTTACGCTCTCAAGAGTTAAAATATTCATCTGAATTAGCCCAAGTCTACACAACTAGAGAATGTAGAAGATTAATGGTCATTTTGATGTGTATATGTTTGATTGTTTTGTTTCTGAAATCCAGCCTGGAAATGTGGACAAAAAAAGAACGAAATCTTTAGTTTTAGGGTCTGTGGGGCTGAAATGTGATCAAATGGTGGTCTGTGTCTCAAATGCTGAACAAACAGTGTGCCCTGGTATCAAAAACGTACGTGGCCTATAGGACCTACTATTACTTTGAATTTGTGGTAATGACACAGGGGCCCATCATTTCTAGATCCGTCTATGCATACACACATGTATAGCCTGTTTGGAAAAAACAGGGTTTACAATGCTTAATTGTATCCACAAAATACATATTTTTGGCCCAAAAAATATATTGGATGTGAGAGAAGTGGGGGGACTGCATCCCTCCTCCACTACACCCCATAATAAAATACAACATAATTATGAGTGAGTACAGACAGAGTAGTGTGTGATTCCAGATGACTTCTCTCACCACTGCATGTGCTGCAGCCAATGACATGCAAGTCAGCACATGATCACATGACCTGCACTGATCACATGATCTGCTGCAGTGCAGAGGGCTGACATCATGCTGTGGAGTCATGTATGTAGAGTCTACAGCTGCTTTTTAATAACTAGCACTTAAACACTTTCTAACTCTAGTGGTGTAGAGACAGTGATGGAGACGTGATGAGATGAACAAGTAAAGGACAGGACAGAAATGTATTGAAGCAGTGAGTGTTGGTTAAACATAACCATAATATTAATAACAGAAGCACACACCACAACACACACCCAGAAACCTGTCCAGTCACTGCATGGATGTGTGAGTAGAAATTACATGTAGTATGGACCTTACTTATATTTGTGTATGTGTGAATTCAACTAAATCAGTGGTTTTCAACCAGTGGTCCTTGAGAGGGTTCCAGGTGGTCTCCAGGCTAAATGATGGAAAGTTGGTTAACCAGATGTAACTCTTTGAGAGCGTAAAAATGAAACCAAATGGACCCTTGCGGGTCCATTTGGTTTCATGTTTACACTCTCAAGAGTTAAAATAGATTAATGGTCATTTTCATCAGCATGTTTAACTGTTTTGTCTCTGTGGACAAAGACAAAAACAAAATAAATCTTTAGTTTTGGGTCTGTGGGGCTAAAATGTAAACAAATGGTGATCCGTGGCTCAAATGCTGAATAAATAGTGGGCCCTGGTGTCAAAAAGGTTGAAAACCACTGACCTAAATGATATGATATGCTGTAATGCTGCTGATGCACATATGAAAACACGGTGTGTGTGTGTGTGTGTGTGTGTGTGTGTGTGTGTGTGTGTGTGTGTGTGTGTGTGTGTGTGTGTGTGTGTGTGTGTGTGTGTGTGTGTGTGTGTGTGTGTGTGTGTACATATAAAACCTGGTCCTCACAGTCATGTTGGTTCTCTGATGTCAGTTCATCTGTCATCCTATAGTAGGCCTATGTATAGTTTCAATGTGTTGTTTTATCTGTTGGTCTACAGTGTTCAGACTGATGATAGATTCTTATCTTACTCTAATTTTCAACTCCAGATTGTTCTATAATGGGATGAATCTAGAGTAGCCCTAGATAGAGTTTTCAACAGGCCTGAAAATTGAGGCCCTGTTCACTGATCAGGCCCAAAACCTGACCTGGCCTGATTAATTAGCATAGATTTTAGGCCCGAGCCGGCCCTGAAATGTCGGGTTGGACCTGGTCTGGTTTAATTTGAGAACTCTCCACCGAGTAAAAGTGAAACACCAATCAGCACCATCTTCGTAATGGATAAATACTGCAGACAGACAGAACAGAACAATTATTATCATCATAATAAAATATGTGGATATTTATTACTTTTTCCATGGAGCCTATAGGCCCAACACGGCCCTACTACTGATCTTGAAACATTTTAGGTTCTAAAATGTCAGGTTGGTTCAGACCTGGTCGTGTTAGGGCAGACTCCATACATGACAGTATCACAAACATGGAGCTTATAGAATTTAGTCTTACAGGAATCTGGTGCATTGATACCTGTGTGGGAATGAATGTGATCATTACTCCATGTGTACTGACCCATTAAATGATTCCAAAGAATGATTTAATGAGATATTTAATGAGATATAGTCCTCTGGTTTCATATCTATGTGAAAGTTGTGGCACAAGAGCAGACATAGAATACGCACATTGACAGGGTGCTGGACTAAAACAGACTTCGTCAGATAAGAGATAAAGTCTGCACACTGCAGGTAACAAAAGACTGTCTTTATGTTGTTGCCTGTATGTTGTGGCACAAAACATCTATTTAGTCAAATACCAGTATCTCCTTTTTCATGAGCTGCACACAGACGTCTGTCTCACTGAGCCAAGAGTTCCTGAATGACCAATGGACTGAATCTGTCTAAACCTCCTGTTGATTACTGCAAACCTCATATCAGGGAATCACAAGAGTTTGGGGCACACAATTGGCAGGTGGTATGAAGGTTTTTCGTGGTGTTTGATGTTTGTGGTGATCAGAGGAAGTTTTGATAAATGATGAAGTGCAGCTGGCATTATGAGAGCTTTACCCTTTTAAAGGTGAGACTCCCGAGGTCCAATCCTTACTGTTGCACATTGTGTCTAGGTTTAGCTATGTTCAGATAAATGACTACTATAGTCTATATGTCTAATGCTTTTGTTGTGTTACTACATGTTTAATTTGTTTACTAGTCCAGTAGTAATAGGGTTACACCCGGAACAAATTAGTAACAAGCTGAAAATTTCAGGATATGTTCAGAATACCTTTAGGAATGACATACTAAAAGTCCCCGTGAATCCCCCTTGTGCTCTCTGAGATATTCAAAATGGCGTCCAACTTGCCTATTAGATATAATGGCCCTAATCGGGGGTGAAAAAGGCAAAATTTTAAACTGAGAGATATTTCTACGAAAATTCACAGGTTGATCAATTATATAAATACAAGCATTTTTTGTATTGGAACTTTCCATGAAATCCAATATGGCTGCCCAATATGGCGACCACAATATTAGTGTATTGGCTATTAGATATAATGGGGGGTGAATAGGGCAAAAAATTAAACTGAGAGATATTTCTACAAAAATTCACAGGTTGATCAAGTATATAAATACAAACATTTTTTGTATTGGAACTTTCCATGAAATCCAATATGGCTGCCCAATATGGCGACCAGAATATTAGTGTACCTGTACTATAGTATTAGTGCTAATATTAAGAATGCCATATTGGGCGGACATATTGGATTTCATAGAAAGTTGCAATACAAAAAATGTTTGTATTCATATAATTGATCAACCTGTGAATTTTTGTAGAAATATCTGTCAGTTTAATTTTTTGCCCTATTCAACCCCCATTATATCTAATAGCCAATACGCTAATATTGTGGTCGCCATATTGGGCAGCCATATTGGATTTCATGGAAAGTTCCAATACAAAAAATGCTTGTATTTATATAATTGATCAACCTGTGAATTTTCGTAGAAATATCTCTCAGTTTAAAACTTTGCCTTTTTCACCCCCGATTAGGGCCATTATATCTAATAGGCAAGTTGTACGCCATCTTGAATATCTCAGAGAGCACAAGGGGGATTCACGGGGACTTTTAGTATGTCATTCCTAAAGGTATTCTGAACATATCCTGAAATTTTCAGCTTGTTACTAATTTGTTCCGGGTTTGACTACATTTTGAGCTAATGCTCTTGGACTATACTGTCACTCTGTGTGAACAATGTCTGATAAATTATTAAAAGGAATATTGTAATGGTAGAGAGTCAGCATTAAACTGACTATATGTTGAGAGAGAGACAGACAGACAGACAGACAGACAGACAGACAGACAGACAGACAGACAGACAGACAGACAGACAGACAGAGAGACAGAGACAGAGACAGAGACAGAGAAAGAGCGAGCACCAGGCAGGTATATTAAATTATCCTTTTATCTCCATAATTCTAACATGGTGTTTTTCATCCTCCAAAACACTACAGTGTCACACAAGGCATCAAATAATGCAAACTATTTCATAATCATGAGAAGTCAATGGAATAAGCCTAGTCATTCTTTATTATTGGTGAGTGTACTCTGGACTCATAATTTTGCATATTTCCAACATGGACATCATCACCCGAAAATGGGTTTTAATGGGACTTGACAGATGACTGTTACTGATACTGTAATTTACAACATTTGTTGTGTTGCGTTTATTTTTATTTTTTATTTTTTTATTATTTTTATTATTTTACCATGGTGCATCCCTGGGATGCAGAGCTTACTGTCCAAATGTGTCCATCATGTATAAATTACCTTGTACTCAGGGATTAACGTTCTCAATACTGGGTACTGATTTCCTCCTGAGGTCCTGAGGATTTCACAGGGGTCATTCAATTAGCTCAGTGCTTATTTGCAAAAGGTCATTTTCAGTCTCAAGATTTCTTTTTACTTTAATCCCTGTGTACTCAACACACTGTATCAGTCACACCATCATTACATAACAGCTCTGTCTCTCTTTTTCTCCACCCCTCCCTCTCTCTCCACCCCCCCCCCCTCTCTCTCTCTCTCTCAGGTCATATCTTCCACATCATCAGTTCAGTATCAGAGAATCAAACCGTCGGCATTATCAACATGAACAGGTACTAAAATAATGTTTGTGTCATATGATGTATTGTCTATTACTGAAATAACTATTTAGAGGTATTATCAGTATATATATATATATATATATATATATATATATATATATATATATATATATATATATATATATATATATATATATATATATATATATATATATATATATATATATATATATATATAATGACAACACATGTACAGGCACTGAAATAGAGCTTTGTAGAGCTGCTCAGCTCGTACTCTGTACACACCATTATATGGAAGAGCAAAACAGGTTAAGTTACAGAGAGTGTGAAGAAAAAACATCATGTTTTGCAATTCGTGCCTATAGTGACCAGACGGTTGAGATATCTGGTCCACTTATTGATTATTAATGTATTGACTGTGATGAAGTGATTGACTGTTAAAATGAAAGAAATAAAGCCTGATCTGTTTCAGGTCAACCGACAAGATCAAATCAAGTTAAAGCAGCACAACGTTGTCAGTGATAATAAACACCTGCATGCATGTGTTGTATGTATCACCATAGCAACCTCCATGGTTCACATAGACCTGATGAGTCTTTCATTTCTTTCATTTTATTTATGGACTCATTTTGTAACTTAATTTCTTCATCGGTAATTCCATTTCATGACAATATTTTTGGTCAATAGGGTTTGACCATTTTATAAATATAAAGGTTTTCTGTGTTTTCTTCGATTTTTAGACTGCTCATACTGTGTTAGAAAAAACAATTCAATATAGGATAAACATTATTAGGACGCACGCGCGCACACACACACACACACACACACACACACACACACACACACACACACACACACACACACACACACACACACACACACACACACACTCCAGTTACTAGTAGTGCTAACACAGTAAAACTGAAGAGTGGCTGCTAGATTTTCCAAAACCATATTTTTTAAAATAAAGTAAAAACAGTGAATGTAAAAGCACACTACTATCAGTCACCAGAAAAAAGTGAGTGTTTTTAAGAACCCACAATCGTTATATTAGCACAATTCTTGTTCATTTGTTACTTCTGTCACAGGTAACTGTTTTTTTGGTGATCCCGTATAGGAATCTAGTTCTTTGGTTGACCTTTCTGATTACGTTGGTGGCCATTTTATCACCGGAAAGATTTGCCTCCAGGATGGAACCCAGGTAGGTAATTTCTTCTTTCCGAGTGATAATGTTGTCCCCCACTTTGACAGTGAAGCCATCTCCTTAGTGAGCTTAGCATTTGTACCAAAGCATTTGTACCAAAGAGTATGGATTCGGTTTAGGATTGGGTCTACTGCATACATGCACAACCAATATAAAAGCGTAATTACTGAAAGGAGAAACTAAACGATCGCTGTACTTTAAATATCAGTGAAAGCAACAGAGTTCCCTAAACAGAGGTATAGGTTCTGACATACTGTACTAACAGTCTGACCGACATTACACTGAAACACTAACTACTGCAACTTAATCCTAATGTAACCCTAACTGCATGAGGGATGCAACACAGTAAGGTCAACGTGTATCGTAGTTACTAGTAGTTTTAACACAGTAAAACTGAGGAGAAGCTGTTAGATATACTGTATTACCACAACTCTTGTTCATTTGTTACCTATCTATCTCATGGAACTGTTCTTTTGGCCGTAGTGATGTGAACACAAACAACTATGTTCTGTGTGCTAGAGAGGTTGAAAATGAAACTCACAAATGCAAACACACTGCAAACATACTGTGTATTTACAGGTAGATTAATAACCGTAAAACAACCTGTTATCATCTTGTATTGACGTCAGGTCCTGAAACCAACCTGGCTCCTGAGATAAGCGTATCGGTCAGTCCCTTTGAACAAACACCCACACCCACATTCTGTGCATCTACAGAATTACAGCCAGTAATTTCATGTTTTATTGACAGTGTGATCAAAATGAACAATTGTTAAAAAAATGTTTCATTGAACTGAAATTAACATGATGCTGTTAGAGTTTGAACGTGGAAAGGAACATGATTACAAGCTAGATAGCACCCACATGTTCTCCCCATGTCCCCTAGGGTAGATACCCTCACATGTTCTCCCCATGTCCCCTAGGGTAGATACCCTCACATGTTCTCCCCGTGTCCCCTAGGGTAGATACCCTCACATGTTCTCCCCGTGTCCCCTAGGGTAGATACCCTCACATGTTCTCCCGTGTCCCCTAGGGTAGATACCCTCACATGTTCTCCCCGTGTCCCCTAGGGTAGATACCCTCACATGTTCTCCCCATGTCCCCTAGGGTAGATACCCTCACATGTTCTCCCCATGCCCCCTAGGGTAGGTACCCTCACATGTTTTCCCTGTGTCCCCTAGGGTAGGTACCCTCACATGTTCTCCCTGTGTCACCTAGGGTAGATACCCTCACATGTTCTCCCCATGTCCCCTAGGGTAGATACCCTCACATGTTCTCCCCATGTCCCCTAGGGTAGATACCCTCACATGTTCTCCCCGTGTCCCTAGGGTAGATACCCTCACATGTTCTCCCTGTGTCCCTAGGGTAGATACCCTCACATGTTCTCCCTGTGTCCCTAGGGTAGATACCCTCACATGTTCTCCCCGTGTCTCCTAGGGTAGATACCCTCACATGTTCTCCCTGTGTCCCTAGGGTAGATACCCTCACATGTTCTCCCTGTGTCCCTAGGGTAGATACCCTCACATGTTCTCCCCGTGTCTCCTAGGGTAGATACCCTCACATGTTTTCCCTATATCCCCTAGGCATGGGGGGGGGGGGGGTCACGCATCAGTGGTGTCCCCCATTTTTAGGTCCCACCCTCATCCCCTCAGGGTGACCTGTGGAACCCTGCGGTGAATAGTGTCCTATTCATTAGGTCAAATAGACCTGCGCAGTGACGTCACCGCCCCTGTTCCAGAAACGGATTCCCCATTCATTTTTCTCATAGACTTTTCGAAAATAATTTATATAAAGACGATTACGCCACGGACAAAGCCAACTCGGATCGTGACGAATCATGATGGCACACACAAACTTTTGGGACAGTCAAATATTTTCTAAGACGAAAAACGAAACAAAAAGTCTTGTGTCATGCCGTTTTCTACTTCTTGCTAATTAAATATTATATGACGATATTGTGTTTGTTGTCATGATTTGTGGCTTTGGCTGCGGCGCAATCGTGTTTTTATTAACCATTTTCGAAAAGTCTATGAGGAAAATGAATGAGGAATCTACTAGTGGAACAGGATTGTTGACATCACAGCACAGGTCTATAGCAGGCACTACTGTCCTTGTGGTTGGTATAATGGTCAACTTCAGATTAAACACATTAGGGAACTACTGATTAATATGTAGATATGTTCAGATATTGTATCATAAAGAGCTCAGTGAAGTTGTACCTTGTACTCAACACACTGTATCAGTCACACCATCATTACACTGTAGCTCTATGTCTCTGTCTCTCTCTCTCTCTCTCTTTCTCTCTCTCTCTCTCTCTCTCTCTCTCTCTCTCTCTCTCTCTCTCTCTCTCTCTCTCTCTCTCTCTCTCTCTCTCAGGTCATATCTTCCACATCATCAGTATCAGGGAATCAAACCGTCGGCATCAACAACATGAACAGGTCAGGAAATAACATTTTTGAATTATTCAATTCAATCTATTCATTTGTCATTCATTTGTTCAGTAATTGAGTCGCAGTTCATTTTAATATAATACTTTCTTTTAATCAACGGATTAATCATGTCAGTGTTATGATCCTAACCCTAACCCCATCATCAAGTTTTTTTTAAAATAATAGTGAAAATAGAACTACAAGATGAAAATAGTTATTCATTATTTTTTTAATACATTTTGGGACTTTATTGAAGGTTGAAAGTAATTTAACAGTAAATGTTGACAGAGATGTGGAGAGAGAGACGCGGTAAAAGCCGTGGGGATCGGGAGTTGAACCTGCGGCATGCCGTCAGCCTGGCTCAGCAGCCTATAGTGACCAGACGGTTGAGATAACTGTCTGGTCCAGTTATTGATTATTAATGTGTTTTTATATTCTATTCTAGTTATTTTCCTCAGCATTGTGTTCTATAGACTGTGATGAAGTGATTGACTGTTGAAATGAAATGTGAAACACAGTGATGAATGTTCATCATTCACCCTCAGCACATTAAGACGCAACTTTATGATAATGATAATACAGTCTGGAAGACATTGGATTTTATATAATTATTAATTAATAAAATTATTTAAGTAACTTGGGGTGTTGGGGGGGGGGGGGGGGATAGTTTTCTATGCATTATTTTTGGCTGTTGATTTAGTTAATAAAAAGTCATTCAAAGTCATTTTTAATTGTGTTAATTCCAGCCTCTGTGGGGGGGTATTCATATGCAAATATCATAACCAATGGCAATGAAAGACTAAACAGTGAACACCAATCATGATTTATGTGAGAAAATAAATTAATTAGTAATTAATTAAGGGGTTAATGTTGACAACACTGGGTCTTGCAGGGTTAAAACGCCCTATGATAAAGCAGGTGCGTGACAAGGCGCATTATCACATGGCGTCCTTGATTTTTGTCGTGTGTCTGCTTGTTTTTTGCACAAGAGAGCAATTCATTTTAGACCTCATTTGCGTTGACCTTTTTTATTCCCGCTGAGTGATAACACACAGTCATCAGGTAAGGGACAGTGAAATCTACAGTATAATGTGGTTGTTCATCGCTTCCTGTTGGAACATCTTATAGACTGCTGAGGCAGCCTGACCGCATGCCAAGGGTTCAACTCCTGATCTCAACGGCCTTTAGCTGCGTGCCCCTGAGCACCCCCCATCTCTCCCCCTTTTCTGTCTGTCTAGCTACTGTTACTCTACTCTATTCTATCACTGTTTATTCTACGCTTTATTGCTAGTGTGGGCAATTATTTCTCCCAAGGGGCCAAATGAGATACAGAAAGTTTTGTGGACAGCTGAGCCAATAATATTGTTGTTCTGTTGTTGTCGTCTAGCCTGACTTCAGTCTGAATGGTCATTCCGTTTCACTTCATTATTCAGACTGAAGTCCCTCTCTACTACAGCAGTTTCTAGGATGTTTCACTTCATTATTCAGACTGAAGTCCCTCTCTACTACAGCAGTTTCTAGGATGTTTCACTTCATTATTCAGACTGAAGTCCCTCTCTACTACAGCAGTTTCTAGGATGTTTCACTTCATTATTCAGACTGAAGTCCCTCTCTACTACAGCAGGTTCTAGGATGTTTCACTTCATTATTCAGACTGAAGTCCCTCTCTACTACAGCAGTTTCTGGGATGGGCGTGATCAAAGCAGCAGTCTTCACGGTGATTGGTTCATACCAACCCATATCAATATTGGGAAAGCAGACGACGTTGTTGTCATTATTATGCTAATGCTTTATCATTAGCATAATAATGACGTCGCTAACTAAACAAACACAGCCGACGAGCGTTACTAGCATGTGAACAAAAGCAGTAAAATATGTCGGATGATGATGTTTATAAAACCTAAAGCCTGACGCTTCTTTAAAGAATAATAAAGTGAAACGAAGTGAGTGACAGGGCTGTTGGCCAATCAGGTGCTGGGCATGGATTTCCAACCGACAAACGGCCCCAAAGGCAAGGAAGCCAGTCCTTGAATCACAAAGAAAAAATAAGGTAGTATTTTTAAGGTGCTGATTCAGGGCTGAGCCAGGCTAGTTGTCGTCCACAGTGAGTTAAAATGTTGTTTTGTTGTTGTTTATCAGATGCTGTCATCCACAGTGAGTTAAAATGTTGTTTTGTTGTTGTTTATCAGACGCTGTCGTCCACAGTGAGTTAAAATGTTGTTTTGTTGTTGTTTATCAGATGCTGTTGTCCACAGTGAGTTAAAATGTTGTTTTGTTGTTGTTTATCAGACGCTGCCGTCCACAGTGAGTTAAAATGTTGTTTTGTTGTTGTTTATCAGACGCTGTCGTCCACAGTGAGTTAAAATGTTGTTTTGTTGTTGTTTATCAGACGCTGTCGTCCACAGTGAGTTACAAAGCAGAAAATGGATCCTGGTCAACCAACTGCAGGGTCAGTATGAAATTATAAAATAAAATAAGTATTTAATCATTGTTTAATCGTTCAAATGTGTGTAATCTTCTATATTCACACGACAGCCCGAATCCTCTCTCTGAATTATTCACATTCAAACTGTTGATATTAAGTAGGACATCCTGGGTGTTGTGTGACATTCAGTTAAAGTATGCCTTAGGGAAGCTGGAATTCAAGGACAACAACCAATATCATGACACTCAAGCATTACCACACTACAGGTTCACACAGTTTATTACAAAGAACTGGATAATATATGACATGAGCCATAGACCTCACCTCCTTCATATCTAAATAACATTCTAGCTGTTTTATCACATATCAAAGTCCATAAATGTCCATAAAGTACACTTCATTACATGCACATGGACAAAGTGTAATGCAACAACAAACAAGCATAGCAAAAATAAGCTAGTAAAATAAATCCCTAAAAGTTCCTGCAACGGTCCAGGGATCACTGGTTGAAAACGCTATTCTATTTTAGAGTATGTTATATACTTTTATATACTTAGAGCCCTCTTAAATATTCTGCCACTCAAGTGATGTAGGGATGGCCAAATGGAAAGATTTTCTTAACCGATCGTCGTCAGACCTCTGCCGGTTAATAACCGTTAACCGATAACGAAAAATGCGCTATTTTAATCGATTAAAAAAGGCCAATTATACGCGCTACAACCGGCCTTTTCCGAGCCCCTTTTCCACCTCAAGCACTAAGCAATAACAATGGCTGCATTAGTTCTATGGGCATCGTATCTTAGTTGTATATGGACACGTTCTGTTACTGTAGGCTATCAGAAACAAATCAAATTTCGGGGACGGAAATGAGCAACCAATTATCAAATGCGTGCGTGCGTTACAGCACAAACACTTTGTGGTCGCTGCTCGACGAGATCATTTGTAACGCAGCGAGCGCCCTGTGCATGTGTTGTGAGAAAATCAATGTTAAATTAGGCTACTGTTACTGTGTACCTTTTGCAGTATTTCATCAATTATATCCATCACGCGCAGCGATGGTCGAGGGAGAGGAAAAAGTGTCCGTGATCGCCTTTCTTGCTTTCTTTTCTTTTTAGCCGGCTCTGCAAACACGAGCCTCCAAAAAAAGAAAAGAAAGCAAGAAAGGCGATCACGGACACTTTTTCCTCTCCCTCGACCATCGCTGCGCTCGTGTTTGCAGAGCCGGCTATAAAGCTGTGCACACGGGCCATGGGGGGGAATGCCCCCCTAAACGCCCTTAATATAATGACGCTATAATGACGCTGCCTCATAAAGCCCCCCCAATTGTGAAATGTTAGATCCGGGCAAAAAAAAAACATCTTCAAGTTTGAACGCACGCTCCGCTCCAAAGACTCTTACTTTCCCATTACTTTCACATTAGAACGGTCAGTCTCCAGTGCAAGATTTAGGCACACGCAGGCGCAGCTGTGCGCGCACGCAGTACGCACTCAATTCAATTCAGTCAGTCGCGGTCTCTCACCGAATGAGTTTTCATCCGACACATGCCACACATTAGTTCCCATGGAAACTAATGCTATGGACTTAGCCTGCTCCGGACCAGGCTAACAGTCAGGTTTAACCTAATCCTCATGTCTTCGCTGTTTATTAGGCCAATCCAATGACTTTTTACACTGTTATTTCAACACCTGTGGTTGTATATGGACTCAACTTGATTAGCTCCGCAGGAGTACACTTCTGTGCAGGGACGACCACCCGTGCAGTCATAGATTTTCCTTTTTTATATTTAAAAATAATAATAAATATAGCTGCAAGCAGCAATAAAACGGGATCAAGCAAGCAGCAATAAGGAGTAAGAACAATACGCACAAATAAGCCATAGAAACATGGGAGCCTGAACTTCAGAAATACATCAGGTAATTATGGGAGCAGGGCAGGTTTTTGATTCCTGCCCTGACTGACTCACAATCTGGTGTGACTGAGTGAATGATTGGTGAGCTGTGAGTGAGTGGTGAACTGAGCTATGAACTGTCATTAGTGACAACATGGCCGAATAGTGACAGTCAAACAGCCTTGCCCAGCCATGAGGCCCATAGGGCAGGTGCCTATCTCCTGTTTCTGTAGCATGAGGCAGCTTGATGTACAAGTACACCCTCTGGACATGACGCTAGTATGACACAGGGTCTTACCCCCAATCCAACCCTTGATGCTGAGTGCCAAGCAGGGAGGCATTGGATCCCGTTTTTAGAGCCTTTGGTATGACCCGGCCGGGAATCGAACCCCGGCCTCCCAGTCTCAGGGCGGACACTCTAACCACAAGGCCACTGAGTTGCTGAATGAGTAAATGATTGGTGAGCTGTGAGTGAGTGGTGAACTGAGCTGTGAACTGTCATTAGTGACAACATGGCCGAATAGTGACAAAAACACAACATGGCCGAATGGTGACAACCACCATTACATTGAGTTTTACCCTGGGTTACACATAGAACCATGAACTTAGATGTAGAAGACCACATGAGATTGTGCATGATTGACTCATATTACTAGGTGTCCGTGCCGGGATTTGAACCCAGGAACTCTCATTTCCAAGTCATGCGCTCTACCAATGAGGCTAACCAACAGACACAAGACGTACTGGAAACAACACACACATTCAATGGACTGCTTGGTAAATGGTAAATGGTGCATTTATATAGCGCCTTTATCCAAGGCGCTTTACATAGATTGTGCATCACATTCACCCATTCACACACACATTCATACACTGATGGCAGTGGGACAGGGACACATCGACACTAACTCTGCAGGAGCCCGGGATCGAACCGGCAACCTTGTGGTTACCATCCGGTTACTCTACCTCTGAGCCACTACCGCTCCTTAAATATGCACAAATAAGCCATAGAAACATGGAAGAAATACATCATGTGATTGTGGAAACACAGCAGGGTTTTTGGAGACTCAGACTTTGTATTGTCAGCAGTGGGACTTGAACCCTCAATCTTGTGTTCCGAAGTCAGGCACCCTACCGACTGAGCTATCCAGGCACAATGATTTGCTTAGTTGTTGTCATCAATGAAACAACCCAACAACACGCCACCAAGCAGTAAGCAATATGAACAATATGCACAATTCAGCAGTCCGAGGGTGGAGCTTAGTGGTCAAAGTGACAAATGGAAACAAGTTCCACATGCTTATTCCTCTCACACAATCTGGCACAATGTACTTGCTCCAGTGTTGCCAGAGAGAAACAAGCAGAAGAAGACTCTTCACAAACGAGCAACTTTCATTGGCTTATAAAAACGTCATTTTTTGATGAAAACAAATTTGCTTCTGAAGTTTTGTCCGGATGGGGCCAAAGTTCTCATGTAGCAGGTGTCATGCAAATTGATCAAAAATCCAGGCATAAAATCAGGCATGAGCATTTTTCAAACTGCTTAAAATGGCAGACACTCTGGGGGTGGAGCTTACCAGTCGAAATTACAGATGTGTTCCACATGAATCAAGGAACGTGTAGAAACAAGTCCCATGATTTTAAGCCAAACGAAGCCTGAGTTATGCTTGTTCAAATGTTTCAGTTTCAAAGAATTGCTATAGCGCCCCCATTTGAGCGATTGGAGCAAGACTGGTTTTAGTGTTATTTGGCATCCCCCTCTACCAAACTGTAAAATCTCATAAACAGATTACTTTGCATGTGTAGATTAGGGATAATAGAACAATTTTCACAAACAAGCAATTTTCATTGGCTCGTAAAAACATCATTTTTTTCACTGAAAACAAAATTCACACTCATTTCATGTTTGTATGGCTTCAAAGTTCATATGTAGGCCATTGTTATGCATTTTGATCAAAGATTGTAGGAGAAGAGACATTTTAACTGTTTTACATATGATTAAAGATTGCGGCTCATCTAAAGGTCAGAGGTCAAAAGTCAGAATACAAAAGTTGTTTGACATAAGCAGACGCATAAGTGAATATAAGTTACATTTCTGAGAGTCGAGCAGTTCATGAGTTATGAGTGTTTAAAGTTTGCAATTTCAGTTGAGTGCTATAGCGCCACCATTTGACCAGTGGTCACAGGCTTCGCATCATCACCGTTTGGCATCACCCTCTACCAGATTACCAATTTTCGCGAAAACCGACTGCACGGTTCAGCCAGAACAGCTATTTCTGGCGGAAGAAGAAGGAGAAGGAAAAAAGAGACAGAAACAAGAAGGGATCAAGTCCACTTCGTGGACTGCTTGATCCCTTAATAAAATGTGATAGATAGAGCACTATTTCAGAAAGCTTATAGCCCGATATAGACGCGTTTTAAACAGTAGCTCACCCTCCCCATTTCGGAGATATGATATCATGAATATGGTCTTCATTCTTCAACTTTTATTTTTGACAACTTATGCGTTCAGTCTATTGGCAATAGTTTGCCATGGATTGGATCCGCCATGCCATGTCCCTGGCCTTATTAGTCGCACTCGTATTGCCCTTTATTAATGATCGCCTTCGAGATCATCAGCTGCTGCTGCGCTTCTGCTGTGAAAAGCATGGCCATAGATATATATAAGAAGGCTTTCTTATATCTATGGGCACGGCTCTCTGGCTCTTGCCGGTCTCGCTGATTGGTCACGCTCAAGGAATCTACGATCCTCATCAAGGCTTTTCAAGCAGTATGTGCACGAGCCTGCAAGCGAGGCTATATGATCCTGGCTCGCTAAATCCGCACATTTTGAGCCTCACTTGGCTTTGGTGGAACACAATGAACCAGGCTCTAAAGACCAGGATATAAAAAGCGTGGATTTGGCTTGAATCCCCGATTATCTAATCCACCTTTCGTGAAATACCCCCCTGGTACTGGATAAGACCATAGTTTAATGATACTTGGTACTGGAAAAGACCAAAGCTTAATGATACCTGATACTGGATGAGACCAAAGCTTATTGATACCTGGTACCGGATAAGACCAAAGCTTATTGATACCTGGTTCCGGATAAGACCAAAGCTTATTGATACCTGGTTCCGGATAAGACCAAAGCTTATTGATATCTGGTTCCGGATAAGACCAAACCTTATTGATACCTGGTACTGGATGAGATCAAAGCTTATTGATACTGGGTAGTCAATAAGCGTATTGATTATTGGTTTTGGAGTTCCATCCCTATTCAAATCCCTACAGTAACTCTTACTCTGGGAGATATTTGGGTTCAATCTAATGAGCATTATTACATCTACAACATCATTTCTAAATAGGAAATAAAGATCATTTTGTACAGCCCATAAACAAAGCAACATGGTTTCATAATTAAAATATTTCAATTTGGGATGTTTGACCCATGCATTGCTTGTGTTTGTGTTGTGCTTGTGCTTGTGCTTGTGCTTGTGTTGTGTTGTGTTGTGTTGTGTTGTGTTGACAGATCATTCTGTGCAAATGGCTTTGCCATTTGCACAGAATAGCAAAGAGGAACCGGATATGCACACTGAAACACGTCACGTCCCCCGTGCAGTTTAGTTCATTCTGATTTGTCGCTGAACTGTCAATCTGACGAAATGCAATGACGCTATTGGCTGAAGTAGCTCCCTGAGCTAGGGGACAGATTTACAGCGAGGATTTACAGCGAGGGATTTCTTAAAAATAATGAGCAGCCAAAATAACTGCAGTAATGTAGCATGTCATGGTAGTTTTTTTTTTTTTGACAGAAAAGTCCTATGAGATTTTGGAACACATTGTTGGGTTTCCAATAGGAATCCAATAATATAGCTGCAAGCAGCAATAAAACGTGACCAAGCAAGCAGCAATATGGAGTCAGAACAATATGCAGAAGAAGGAACATATTTTTAAGAAATTATCTGAGGGGGGTGCTTTTGCCCCGGGTCCATACAATAGTGAATGAATAAATGAAATATAAAATTCCTACAGTAGCCTACATGTCAACCTGGCCTATTACAACAAAACTGATAAAAGCTTGGAGAATTACAGTACAATTCAAGTACAACTAGAAGAAATTGTGAAATAAATGTGATTGGACACTAGTTAACAGTTGTTTAATGGCCACTTTGTTCAAGAAGTTAATCTAACATAATCTGGCACAATGTTTTAACCACTACACTGTTACATGAAATGATCAAGGCTTGTACAATGCAAAGCTTTCGTTGGGTAGGTTACTACTGGAAATCTAGAATGTCGGGGTATGACCTGGCTGGGAATCGAACCCCGGTCTCCCAGTCTCAGGGCGGACACTCTAACCACAAGGCCACTGAGTTGGTGCCATTACCATTACATTGAGTTTTACCCTGGGTTACACATAGAAACATAATATTGAGTTAGCTAAAGCAATAAAAACAAAATAGTCCAGACCAAGTGTTAACTGCACACATTAATATACTTTTCAGATAGTCAACATTTCTTGTTTAAAACATTTTTTTAGTGGTCTCGTAAAAATATGCTAATTCATTGAGATAGGATTTGGGATTTTTCATGAGCTGTACACCATAATCATTAGGATTAAAACAAGTTTTTAAATACTTCACTTAAAGCACAATTGATGGAGAATATATGAAAGTTTCACATTTTGTATTATATTATGGGAAAAAATGAACTTTTACACAATATGCTATTTTTTTTGGACGTGTGTGTGTGTGTATAATAATATAATGCAAACTTTGTTTGCATTATATTGATTGTCTTCAAACAGGAGAATAGTAGTTTCTCCAACAGCAGTTCAACTCAAGGAGCGTCACTCAAACACACACATATATATAGTGGGAGGTCTGACCCAAATCACGGACAGAGAGGCAGTACCAGGTTGCGGACACACGGTGGTGCCCCTTCAGTTTATTGAACAACAAAAATTAAACAGTCACTGTTCCTCAGCAATTAAGTTGGCATCACAGTTCAATTCGGAGTGCACGGTGGGTTTCCTGGGGTCGGCACACTACAGGGGCGAGAGAGGAATGTTAGGCGGGTCCAAGGGTGCACACAAGTGACAGTTGGGGCCTCAGACTCCCGTCCGGGCTATCAACCAACAAAGTTCTTACTTCTGTCTAGGCTCCCGGAGGAGCGGAGATAGTTCGGCAAGACAAGTAGGGTCCAAGGGGCGTTCTCTGGCGGATAACGGGTAAGTATTAAGGTAGGCCCTTCTCTTTGGGTTTAAAGGATACTCGCTCCAATTTGCAGGGCTGAGTACTTAGAGTAAAAATACTTTAATTTCAGGGGGTAAGTATTTAGGATAGAAATACTCGAATATCCAGGAGTAAGTATAAATACTCAATTACATTTGAGGTAAGTAATCAAAGTAGAAATACTCAGTTACATTTAAGGTAAGTAATCGATGTAGAAGTACTCAATTACATTTGAGGAAAATATTGGGGTAGAAATACTCATTTACTTCCAGAGGTAGGTAATTAGAATGAAAAATGCTAAATGTCATAAAAGCGCCCGCATACCGGCTTAATGCCTGGGAACAACAGCTTTCTCTAAACAGGTCTGTCTTCTTTCACAGTACCAAACAAATTAAAGGTCCTTGTAAGCCAACCAGTGGAACTCTGTCTTCATTCACAGGTTCTTGCAAACTAAAAATCCTCTTCGGTTAACGTCAACACAGGTGAGTATAAGGTGGGTGGCTTCAAACAGTCTTTATCCTTAGCTTTCTTCTGTGAGTGCCGTTCAATCCAAATTAGTGGTAAAATTAAAGTCTTTCCTTACGATCTTTGAAGCAGAAGGCTGCGTGGAGATCCGGGGGTTTGTTTGATCCTCTCGACCCAGTGCCCGGTAAGTTCAGGTTACTATGAGTCCTTCTCCATCCAAGGATCATGGGGGACACATGCTCCTGCTGGGGTTCCAGTCCCACTCCTACTTGCCTATCGAAGCACAGGAGAGTGTTAACATTCAGCTTGTAACATTTCACATGTGTGCCTAGTTGTTAAAGAGAGAGAATCAAGCTTACCGTCCAAAGCCAACATACGCACTCGCTGCACGTCAATGTTCAAAGATGAACCAGTCTGCACTGGCTTTGTGTTTGTGTGAGCTTTTTATACTGGCCAGCTGGCCCTGATTGGCAATGAGAGGGCGTCGGCTGCATTAGGTGCAGCTGGCGAAGGAGTGAGTTAGGGACATACACACCCTCTATGACACGGCCATGGGCGGGCCGTGTTCCAGCTTGCCTGGTTCTCATGGCAACCTGCCTATAGTCCTGGTGGATTTGTATATATATATATATATATATATATATATATATATATATATATATATATATATATATATATATATATATATATATATATATGATTCCAATAGAATCCTATAGGATTTTTGGGAAAATCCTATAGGATTCTATTGATTTTCAATTTTCTTATAGGATTCCTATAAGATCCTATAGGAATCCTATTGGAAATCTAACAGTATTTGTTCCAAAATCTGATAGGACTTTTCTATTGGAATCTATAGAATCTTTGAGGAGTGTGATCAGAGGTCAGAATGTTAAACTATCAGAAAACAGCACATGATATTGTATTGGACTATGGAGAAACATCCTAACAATCCTTCACTCTCTAGTGTTCTGTGTGCTATGGAGAGACATCACATCACATCACATCACATCACATCACATCACATCACATCACAGCTACTCAATTGGAGGAACTACGAGTGGCAGTTTTCTGATCATCACAAAATATCTACATGCTCACATGCCACCAAACTTCACATGATAGTTGCTTACAACTACTGCAATGTTCTTAGCCACTCATTGCGCTCCTAATGTATCCACATCGGCTAATATAAAACAAATTAAAACATACACGTTTGGTCCGCTCTGAGTATCGTGACGTCAAATCTATACGGTTCAGACCCTGACAGAACTGTGGCGCAACTTTCCTGTATGGCTCTGCTAAATCAACCACAGAGTTGCGACATCAAACACAGAGCTACGACATCTCCGTTCACTTCCATGGAAAGATCTAATGGCGCCTTCTCTACATAGACTTTTATGGAGCATGGGGAAGGCATATCTGTGACCTCAGGCAACAGCCCAGCTTTAATGATCTTAAACCGCTGCATATCTGTGACCTCAGGCAACAGCCCAGCTTTAATGATCTTAAACCGCTTTACTTTAAATCGTTAATTTGTTGTGGGCCTCATAGTATCTATGTTACAGGAGCACTGCCGCTGTAAATCACTCTTTAGATTAAATCGTTTTCATAGGACTATAGTTGGCCGCTGTTTTCTGCCCCCTCAATGTCGCAACTGCGCTCTACTACTGCCTCTGGCCGTAACACCGACCCCTCCCCTCTCCTCTCCTCATTCATTGTCGCCTGTTCTGTTCTGCTGTTATGATCGCTTGCAAGTTGACCACAGCTCCGTTCTATGAACAAATTTTAGACTTCCTGTTTGCGAGTGAGCAAATATAAGAGTTCCGGTCGATTTCAAAGTAAAATACGTGCCCGGTGCGTCACTTAATGTGGTCCCCGGACACTAAGGTTCCTATCTACTCCTATGGTTCCTATGCCTACCCCCACAACATTGTTGCCGATCTAAGATGCAATTATTCCCCTTAATCAGAGTAAAAGGCGCGATGTATGTGTTATAAACTACACTTAAAAAGAGAGGCGCCTAGTTTTACTAGAAAACTCATATGTGGTCAAAAACGTTTTCCCGATTTAAAATGGCAAATGATATTAATTTAATAATAGTATCTAGTAGTGTTAATTCCTCTCCTGTGCTCCCCTCTTAAACCAAAGAGGGCGCTGTTTCTCGTTGCTAAACTATATCTTATTTATAGGCAATTATTATAGTGATTTGTATAATTATTAGATACTGGTGTTGGTATTCAATACAATCTTATGTCACAACAACATTCTTTGTATGTGGCTAAATAACATGCAAATGCAAAATATACAACACAATGGCATAGAAATTCATAGAATTGATTTGAATAATAAGGGTAGGGATGTGGTAGTGTTTTTTGGCATGCCATTGACACGTGTGTGAAACATTAATGGCTCTACTAAATGTGTTGGGGAGTGCTTAAAATGTAAAAATGAGTGTGATTCTTCGTGACTGAATAAGGAAGAAATAGCCATTAGGTCATAAAACAATCTTTATTTTTCCCTATCATGTCAGAACAAAGTTGCAGTACACACTGCTACAAGACACTGCTACAAAAATGATAACAGCTTGGAGTACAATTCAAGTACAACTACATCAAATCTGAAAAAGCTGATTGGATAAACTAGTTAAGCATACACGTGTTATGCCAACTTGTTCATTTCATTAAGGCAAATACATACAATTACATACAGTAAAGTCAGAAGCAGTGTTGGTCAATATTACTTAGGAAAGTAACTTCTTTACTTTACTCGTTACCCCTTAGACAAAGTAATATCATTACTTTACTTATTACTGGAATCGAAAAGTAATATATTACATATTACGTTATTACTTTCCCAAGTTCTCAACTCCTACATTTGAAAAAATAGAGATGTACAACATAATCTGTTTAGCAAGATCTTTTTAGAACTGAATCCAATTTATTGGAATAATAGTAGTCTCTTTGCCACAATTGTTTTCAAAGACAGTTGAGGTCTTGTATTTAAAAATAAATACAAAATAAAGCAGCAAGCGATTTGTAGTGTACATAACTGCGCAGGCTGCAGTATGTGGACTGGATCTACAATCTACTGCACATCTGTTGTTACAGTACCTGTCGATAGCTTGTAAATCTGTTCTATTTTTTTGCATGCAACAACAAGCTCATTTTAAAAAGTAACTTGGCGTTACTTGCAAAGTAATGCATTTCTTATTACCCATTTTTGCAGAGTAATCTCGTTACTTTACTTTTGGGAGCAAAAGTAATAATATTTTAATAGTAAAATCATGGATCTAAGAAACTTGTGAAAAATATGAAATGTTTCCCTAACAGGTCATGTCTGCCATCAACTGCACTTGTAGTATTGTTAAGTGCAAAATATAAAAAAACATACATCGAAGATACAATATTATGCAGGAGAAGAAATCAATGATTAAAATACAAATATACAGTACATGGAGTACAGACACACAGTACACATTGTTGCAAGCATAACCTGCCACAGACTACTGAAAACAGTAACCAATTACATTAAGTTGTTATTATTGTGTTACCCCTTATATTACAGTAGGATATCTAAGGACCTAATAGTAGTAATGTTTGACCGTATTCTTCTTTTTCATTTACTTTGTACCGATTCAAACCTCAACAATTGTGCCAGACAAAACTAAGCTAAAAAACCGAGGTACAAGGACAGAAATATGCAATAGCATATGTAGCTTTGCAAATTCTGAGAATAACTGAGAATAACTGTTGGCTAAATGCATTTTCGGAGATTTGTCCGAATAAACTAAGGGCTGGAGAAAAATCCCTTCTATGTATCATCTAGTGTGACACATCCAGGCATTCAGGAAGGCCTCCTCTACAACACCATCCCCTCAGCTAAGCTGCACACGTTTAACATAAAAAATGGCGTGGCATATAGTGACCCCCGAGGTCGAAAATCAGGCCATTTTCGGAGATTTGTCCGAATAAACTAAGGGCTGGAGAAAAATCCCTTCTATGTATCATCTAGTGTGACACATCCAGGCATTCAGGAAGGCCTCCTCTACAACACCATACCCTCAGCTAAGCTGCACACGTTTAACATAAAAAATGGCGTGGCATATAGTGACCCCCGAGGTCGAAAATCAGGCCATTTTCGGAGATTTGTGGCCTGATTTTCGACCTCGCCATTTTTTATGTTAAACGTTATGTTAAACGTGTGCAGCTTAGCTGAGGGTATGGTGTTGTAGAGGAGGCCTTCCTGAATGCCTGGATGTGTCACACTAGATGATACATAGAAGGGATCTTTCTCCAGCCCTTAGTTTATTCGGACAAATCTCCGAAAATGGCCTGATTTTCGACCTCAGGGGTCACTATATGCCACGCCATTTTTTATGTTAAACGTGTGCAGCTTAGCTGAGGGTATGGTGTTGTAGAGGAGGCCTTCCTGAATGCCTGGATGTGTCACACTAGATGATACATAGAAGGGATTTTTCTCCAGCCCTTAGTTTATTCGGACAAATCTCCGAAAATGGCCTGATTTTCGACCTCGGGGGTCACTATATGCCACGCCATTTTTTATGTTAAACGTGTGCAGCTTAGCTGAGGGTATGGTGTTGTAGAGGAGGCCTTCCTGAATGCCTGGATGTGTCACACTAGATGATACATAGAAGGGATCTTTCTCCAGCCCTTAGTTTATTCGGACAAATCTCCGAAAATGGCCTGATTTTCGACCTCGGGGGTCACTATATGCCACGCCATTTTTTATGTTAAACGTGTGCAGCTTAGCTGAGGGTATGGTGTTGTAGAGGAGGCCTTCCTGAATGCCTGGATGTGTCACACTAGATGATACATAGAAGGGATTTTTCTCCAGCCCTTAGTTTATTCGGACAAATCTCCGAAAATGGCCTGATTTTCGACCTCGGGGGTCACTATATGCCACGCCATTTTTTATGTTAAACGTGTGCAGCTTAGCTGAGGGTATGGTGTTGTAGAGGAGGCCTTCCTGAATGCCTGGATGTGTCACACTAGATGATACATAGAAGGGATTTTTCTCCAGCCCTTAGTTTATTCGGACAAATCTCCGAAAATGGCCTGATTTTCGACCTCGGGGGTCACTATATGCCACGCCATTTTTTATGTTAAACGTGTGCAGCTTAGCTGAGGGTATGGTGTTGTAGAGGAGGCCTTCCTGAATGCCTGGATGTGTAGCACTAGATGATACATAGAAGGGATTTTTTTCCAGAGGGTAAAATGTCAGTTTTTAAATACTAAAAAGGGTAAAATGTCCAATAATAGCATTTATTCATTGAGATTTAACATTCTTACGTTATTTATGTATTTATATAATGTTTTATGTTATTATGAACATAATGTGTATGTTATAGCATTATTTAAATGCTCAAATAGATCGTTTTTCAATAAAATAAAAACTAAAATGGGTACTCTTATTTTGAAGAGATTTGCGCCACGGCCTTATATTTGCTCACGTTAAATTTGTTCATGGAACGCTGGTGTTGACAGGACTCACTTTCCACTACTTCTCCGAATTGGACAAGAAACCATCACTTTCAATCGTCCAGGACGCGAGATTTATTTTCCTACGATGGCTACGGAATAGTCCTGCTCCCGTGCATCGCGCGGCGATGTGCCACGGATTTATTGCCGAGCGGCGAAAGTTTGTTTTTGGTGTAAGCGTGTGGTTTGGAAAACGACGTGTTTGCATGTATCCATGCAGCAATTTGCATGGAAGCTTTGCTGTGTGCTTGCATGGCAGTATAAAAACTACATGCATACCCATTTAAGCACGAGGGTCTCCCAGCAGTGGACGGTGGTCCCCGCACTGACGTGTCTAACGTTTGCCCATATATAAGTTGATATATTGATTAGGTCGACAATACTAATATGACGTTTGTTGTGGACGAATGAACAGAGGAGGGCATGAAACCATGAAACCAAATGGACCCGCGGGTCCATTTGGCTTCATGTTTACACTCTCAACAGTTACAGTATTCATCATGAGAATTAGCCCAAGTTTACACAACTACACAATGTAGAATATCAATGGTCATTTGGATATGTATGTTTGACTGATTTCTTTCTGAAATTCAGTCTGGAATTGTGGACAAAAGCAAAATAAATCTTTAGTTTTGCAGTCTGTGGGGCTAAAATGGCATCAAATGGTGGTCCATAGCTCCAATTCTGAATAAATAGTGGGCCCTGGTATGAAAAAGGTTGAAAACCACTGGCCTAAAGGAATTAAATAGTTGTGAAAGGCCAGGCTTGAAGGCTGAACTACATTCTGCACGACATTAATTAAAGATGGGGTGCCATGATTTTTTTCTTTAATGTTATAAGGTTGTTACAGTGAGGGCGTAAGGGTTCACTTGGTTTCAAAGTATCATTTCATTGGGGACCCCCTGGAAGCTTGCAGATTGCGGGTACTAATGGGTCCATGTGTTCCATTTGTACACTGCAGACTCAGACCCATAAGGGTTCATTTGATTCCAAACTTGGATTTTATATTTTGCCCAGAACAATAGTCCTACAGCCTGTCAGTTGAATAGCCTCAGTGTTTCCGCTGCGGTCATGTACGAGTCGACGTCTTCCAGAGAGAGAGAGAGCTTGAGACGCTAGAAACTACTGGAAAAATGTGTTTACATAGGCCTATACTGCGTCCTGCTATGGCAATTGTTGAGAAAAAAACTCCAGGGCAGCTCAAACCCACGCCAAACCCAGTCATCATGCAGAATAAATGACATTCACAAGCTCGCTGGGTACTTTACTTGCAGTTGAATTAATTATTAGTAGTAGCCTACTATTGGTTGTATTGTACAGGGTTGTATTTATGCATTCTATTGGTTTTATTTGGTAGAATAACATTAGGACAAAATGGAGAAGTATGGTAGAAGTGTTTGTGTTGTAGAGCCTCAGTGTGGCTGTTCCAGTCATGGGCATCCTCTTCCAAGTGTTGAGAGAAAAAAGTCCACAGACCAGTGCAAAGAAAATCTGGCCTGAACCATCCAGCCCAGCCAAAAGTCATACCATATTCAACACAGAAAGCAAATTAAATTACATTTAGAGGACTCACTTAGATTACTTCCAGGCATGCTGATGTGGTAATTATTTTAGTAGTAGCTTATTTGGTAATATTGGATTTTTTCTTGGATTTGGTCAGAGCACTAGGCTACAAGTGTTTGTGTTAGAGAGACTCTGAATGGCTGCAACGGTCATGTGCAATCTTGACACATGGCGACACTAGAAACTACTGGAGAAACATGTTTGCATGCATGTTGATATTTGGCCATGCCTGATGATGATATTTGCCCATATTTGGTCATGTTCAGCCCACTGGGCGCATGCATTCCACACCCGGCTCCGAGTCGGGAAGCGAGCCGGGAAGCAAAAAGCATTCACGCTCACCAGTAAAACGCACAGATTAATCTTGGACACCCCAAGTACAACGACCCCCTTCCTACACACATTATCTACAACAGGTCCTTTCCAAAAAATTAGAATATCAACGAAAAGTTGGTTTATTTCCACAATTCCATTCAAAATCCCGAACTTTCATTAATTATAGATCCAGTGCTCATATTGTAAATGATTTCAAGTATTTATTTGTTTATTTTTACACAATTTTGGCTTCCAGCTCATAAAACCCACCAAATCAGGATTTCAAAAAATTAGAATATTTTATGAACCAACCAATAAAAATGTGTTTTAAACAAGAAATGTTGACTATCTGAAAAGTATATGAATGTATGCAGTTAATACTTGGTCTGGGCTACTTTAGAACAAATTATTTCATTAATGGGGCGGGGCATGGAGGTGATCAACCTGTGGCACTGTTGAGGTGTTATGGAAGCCCAGTTTTGCTTCAATAACAGCCATAAATGAATTTGTATTTTTCAGTCTTATGTCTCACACCTTCCTCTTGACAATACAACCCAGATTCTCTGTTGGGTTAAGGTCAGGACAGTTGGCAGGTCAGTTAAGCGCAGTAATACCATGGCCAGTACAGCAGCTACTAGTAGTTTTAGCTCTGTGGGCAGGTGCCAAATCGAGCTGGAAAGGAAAATTAGCATCCCCATCAAGCTTGTCAACATACCGAAGCACAAAGTGTGTTGAAGTTTTCAGCCGATAACATGGCCTAAATCATGTGTTTTGCCATGTCCAGTCTCCAAGCCATGTTATTGGCTGTTGTTAATCCACTGACAGTGAAAACTCGCGAGTGGTTGCAACACAGCCATCTTTTAGAGTACCCTATGCTTCGGTATGCTGACAAGCTTCATGGAGATGCTAATTTTCCTTTCCAGCTCGATTTGGCACCTGCCTACAGAGCTAAAACTACTAGTAGCTGCTGTACCGACCATGGTATTACTGCCCTTAGCTGACCTGCAAACTGTCCTGACTTTAACCCAACAGAGAATCTGGGTTGTATTGTCAAGAGGAAGGTGTGAGACATAAGACTGAAAAATACAAATTCATTTATGGCTGTTATTGAAGCAAAACTGGGCTTCCATAACAATAATAATAATAATAATGGATTGCATTTTTATAGCGCTTTTCTATGCACAGCGTGATACTCAAAGCGCTTACAATGGTCCATTCATTCATACATTGGGAAGTAGAGCGGCGAACAGTCAACGCCAGCGTCCCCACTTCCCACATTCATACACCAGTGGTGGGAACCACTGGAGGCAAGGTGGGGTTCAGTGTCTTGCCCAAGGACACTTCGACATGTAGACAGGAGGAGCCGGGAATCGAACCGCCGACCACTGGATCATTGGCCGACCTGCTCAACCTCCTGAGCCACAGCCGCCCAAGACACAACACCTCAACAGTGCCACAGGTTGATCACCTCCATGCCCCGCCCCATTAATGAAATAATTTGTTCTAAATTAGCCCAGACCAAGTATTAACTGCATACATTAATATACTTTTCAGATAGTCAACATTTCTTGTTTAAAACACATTTTTTTAGTTGTTTCATAAAATATTCTAATTTTTTGAAATCCTGATTTGGTGGGTTTTATGAGCTGGAAGCCAAAATTGTGTAAAAATAAACAAATAAATACTTGAAATCATTTACAATATGAGCACTGGATCTATAATTAATGAAAGTTCGGGATTTTGAATGGAATTGTGGAAATAAACCAACTTTTCGTTGATATTCTAATTTTTTGGAAAGGACCTGTATATAGGAGCCCATCGTCCCCTGGCAACTGTGGACAACTGTTGTGTTCTCCCATAAGCTGTAAATATTGATTACAACATGCTACAACTTCACAATTTGTTTCATGGACCACCAAGAGGACAAAGCTGTACGGCCTACTTGCTGAACTGTTTATGCCATGCCCCCTTTGTCTTCCTATGCCCCATGCCATCACTTTTGTTTCCTACATGCTACAGCCTCACAATTTGTTACATAGACGTAGTAGACCAAAATAACAATCCTTCACTCTCTAGTGTTCTGTGTGCTATGGAGAAACATCCTAACAATCCTTCACCAGTAGAATCATCTGACCTTTACTGTGTCTGTCGTCATGTTGCATTGACCTGAAATCAACCTGATGTTGTTAGACTTTGATACGGAACTCGATTGTATAGCCCATAACAAATAAACATGGTTTCGTAATTAATACATTTCAATTTGGGATGTTTGACACCTGCATTGATTGTGTTGTCTTGTGTTGTCATGGTTTCAGGGTTGATCATCACAGATCAGGGTCTCCTGTACCCAGCTGTGTCTCCATGAAGAGTGACAAGTCTATGGGAGGACGGATGGACTTCAAAGATGGACACCACTCTACTGATCAGAGGTCAGAATGTAAAACTACATGCAAAGCAACACATGATAATTATAGTTGCATTATACTATACTAACACAGGTCAGAAGTTTACCATGATGTGTCTGTATATGGACAAACATGCTAACAGTCTCTCTCTCTAGTGTTCTGTGTGCTATGGAGAAACATCCTAACAATCCTTCACTCTCTAGTGTTCTGTGTGCTATGGAGAAACATCCTAACAATCCTTCACTCTCTAGTGTTCTGTGTGCTATGGAGAAACATCCTAACAATCCTTCACTCTCTAGTGTTCTGTGTGCTATGGAGAAACATCCTAACAATCCTTCACTCTAGTGTTCTGTGTGCTATGGAGAAACATCCTAACAATCCCTCACACTCTTGTGTTCTGTACACTGAATCATATTAAAAATGCCCACAGACACAATTTGTCTGTGTTTTATCTTGCACATTTACAACTAGTAGAAGCAGTTGAACTGTACTGCCTCTGTTATCATGTTGTATTTACCTGAAATCAACCTGATGTTGTTAGACTTTGATACAGAACACTATTGTACTATAGCCTATAACAAATCAACACAGTTTCATAAAAAATACATTTCAATTTGGGATATTTGACACATGCATTGAATGTGTTGTGTTGTTATGGTTTCAGGGTTGATCATCACAGATCAGGGTCTCCTGTACCCAGCTGTGTCTCCATGAAGAGTGACAAGTCTATGGGAGGACGGATTGACTTCAAAGATGGACACCACTCTACTGATCAGAGGTCAGAATGTAAAACTACAAGTAAAACAACCCATGACCATTATAGTTACATTATAATATACCGTATTGTCCCGAATATAAGACGACTCGTTTATAAGACGACCCTCATTTTTCAAGAACCATTTACAGAAAAAACAACATTAAATGTCATATAGTATAGCCCCTGAATATAAGACGACTCAACTTTTGGGATATTTCCATTGGGAAAAAAAACATAGTCTTATATTCAGGCCAATAGGGTACTCTAGTGTTACTAAACACAGGTCTGAAGTTTATCATGATGTGTCTTTATAGGGAGAAACATCCTAACAATTCTTCACTCTCTAGTGTTCTGTGTGCTATGAAGAAACATCCTAACAATCCTTCACTCTCTAGTGTTCTGTGTGCTATGGAGAAACATCCTAACAGTCCTTCACTCTCTAGTGTTCTGTGTGCTATGAAGAAACATCCTAACAATCCTTCACTCTCTAGTGTTCTGTGTGCTATGGAGAAACATCCTGACAATCCTTCACTCTCTAGTGTTCTGTGTGTTATGGAGAAACATCCTAACAATCCTTCACTCTCTAGTGTTCTGTGTGCTATGGAGAAACATCGTAACAATCCTTCACTCTCTAGTGTTTTGTGTGCTATGGAGAAACATCCTAACAATCCTTCACTCTCTAGTGTTCTGTGTGCTATGGAGAAACATCCTAACAATCCTTCACTCTCTAGTGTTCTGTGTGCTATGGAGAAACATCCTAACAATCCTTCACTCTCTAGTGTTCTGTGTGCTATGGAGAAACATCCTGACAATCCTTCACTCTCTAGTGTTCTGTGTGTTATGGAGAAACATCCTAACAATCCTTCACTCTCTAGTGTTCTGTGTGCTATGGAGAAACATCCTAACAATCCTTCACTCTCTAGTGTTCTGTGTGCTATGGAGAAACATCCTAACAATCCTTCACTCTCTAGTGTTCTGTGTGCTATGGAGAAACATCCTAACAATCCTTCACTCTCTAGTGTTCTGTGTGCTATGGAGAAACATCCTAACAATCCTTCACTCTCTAGTGTTCTGTGTGCTATGGAGAAACATCCTAACAGTCCTTCACTCTCTAGTGTTCTGTGTGCTATGGAGAAACATCCTAACAATCCTTCACTCTCTAGTGTTCTGTGTGCTATGGAGAAACATCCTAACAATCCTTCACTCTCTAGTGTTCTGTGTGCTATGGAGAAACATCCTAACAATCCTTCACTCTCTAGTGTTCTGTGTGCTATGGAGAAACATCCTAACAATGCTTCACTCTCTAGTGTTCTGTGTGCTATGAAGAAACATCCTAACAATCCTTCACTCTCTAGTGTTCTGTGTGCTATGGTGTTACAAACCCATATGTCTAGGGGTAATCAGGGGATGCAACATATAAAAGGAGAAACGGTAAACCAGGATCGAATAGTATAATGCGAATATTTATTACAATAATTAATTTAGAATAGAAGATATTTACAATAAATCGGCTCTATAAACTAGAAAATAAAGACAATAAAGCAAACACAAAATGGAACTCAAAATAAGGGTTCCTTCCCGAAGGGAACTCAACTTAACCAGAAGATGTCTGAATGCTTAAGGTAACACAAGATTTAACAATAGGTTTAAATCTAGCAACGGCGGCTGGGGGAAAGATCCTGAAAGATGTTTCCCCGCTGGCTGTCAGGAGGAGACTGGATCTTGTAGAATGGGAGCTACGGCCGTACGCTCCCACACGTGACCGTTGGCCAATGGGGAGGCTGATCAGACCTCCACGGTCATGGCCACGGTCAGCCCCGCCCAACCAGACAGCTGATTGTAGTTGGCGATCAGCCAAGCCTCATCCCTGCAGTGATGAGAGTCAGTCTAATACAAAGCCTATGCCTCTATAGATATACATGTATATATATACTAGAAGATATCAACAATAATTTTATATATATATATATATATATATATATATATATATATATATATATATATATATATATATATATATATATATATATATATATATATATATATATATATATATATATATATATATACATATATATACACTCAACAAAAATATAAACGCAACACTTTTGTTTTTGCTCCCATTTTTCAGGGGATGGACTTAAAGCCCTAAAATTCATTTCAGATATACAATATAACCATTTCTCTCAAACACTGTTCACAAATCTGCCTAAATGTGTGATATTGAGCACTTCTGCTTTGTTAAGATAATCCATCCCACCTCACAGGTGTGCCACATTAAGATGCAGATGTGACATCATGATTAGTGCACAGGTGTACCTCAGACTCTCCACAATAAAAAGACACCCTGAAATGTGCAATTTTCTTTTGCCTTATTGGGCGTATGGGCCTCCGAACCAGCCAGTATCTGGTGTGACCACCATTTGCCTCATGCAGTGCAACACATCTTCTTCGCATAGAGTTTATCAGATTGTCAATGGGGCCTGTGGAATGTTGGTCCACTCCTCTTCAATGGCTTTGTCAAGTTGCTGGATATTAGTGGGAACTGGTATGCGCTGTCGAAATGGTAATAATGTGGTAATATTGTGTTATTACAATTTTTACAGTGTGTACCAGTTCCCACTAATATCCAGTAACTTCACATAGCCATTGAAGAGGAGTGGACCAACATTCCACAGGCCATAATTGACAATCTGATAAACTCTATGCGAAGAAGTTGTGTTGCACTGCATGAGGCAAATGGTGGTCACGCCAGATACTGACTGGTTCGGAGGCCCATACGCCCAATAAGGCAAAAGAAAATTGCACATTTCAGGGTGTCTTTTTATTGCGGAGAGTCTGAGGTACACCTGTGCACTAATCATGATGTCACATCTGCATCTTGATGTGGCACACCTGTGAGGTGGGATGGATTATCTTAACAAAGCAGAAGTGCTCAATATCACACATTTAGGCAGATTTGTGAACAGTGTTTGCGAGAGATGGTTATATTGTATATCTGGAATGAATTTTAGGGCTTTAAGTCCATCCCCTGAAAAATGGGAGCAAAAACAAAAGTGTTGCGTTTATATTTTTGTTGAGTGTATATATATATATATATATATATATATATATATATACATTCTATATCATCTTAATAATTAACCTTAGCACCATATAAATATATATATAATATTAGACAATAAGTATATATATATTTATAATACAAAATAATACTCATAACTTAACCCATATACTTAATCATACCAAATAATAATAATACACGACCACTGTCGTGACACCCCCCTTCCCGAAAAGAGGTTATAACCCCCAATAACCTCTTCCCAAGGAAGGAAGCACCTTAAACCCGGGAGAGGGCATCAGCAAGGATATTCTCCTGCCCCTTCTTGTGATGGATGTCCACCTCGAAGTCCTGCAGTAGTAAAGACCATCTCATCAACCTTTGATTAGAATTTTGCATCTGCTTCAAAAAGACAAGAGGATTATGATCAGTGTACACCACAGTAGGCAACGGGCTTGAGCCAACGTATACCTCAAAGAACTGTAAAGCAAGTAACAAGGCAAGCGCCTCCTTTTCAACAGTGCTATAATTACCCTGTGCCGAATTAAATTTCTTTGAATAGTAGCAGATGGGATGGTCAATACCCTGATCGTCCTCTTGGAAAAGTACAGCTCCGGCTCCACAGGCGCTCGCATCCACCTCCAGCTTGAATGGTCTCGAGAAGACGGGTGCAGCCAGGACCGGGGTGCTGCAGAGAAGAGCCTTGCAGGAATCAAAAGCGAGTTGACAGGCAGGAGACCACTTATACGACCGTTTGACACTTGTCAGAGATGTAAGCGGCGCTGTGACAGCCGCAAAGTTTTTGCAAAAACCACGGTAATACCCCGCCATGTCCAAAAAACGGCGGAGCTCGTGCCTCGTTTTAGGCACCGGATAATCAAGCACGGCTTGGATTTTCGCATCAACAGCGCGCACTCGGCCTTGGCCAACCTGCTTCCCAAGGTATGTCACGGTCGCGCAACCAAATTCACATTTAGATAAGTTCAAAGTCAAATTTGCTTCTTTTAGGCGCCGAAATATTTCTTTTAAAGTTTCCACGTGACTAAGCCACGTATCAGAATAGGCCACCACGTCATCCAAATAGACCTTGCAGTTGGACACGCCCCTTAACACCGAATTCATTAATCTTTGAAATGTCGCTGGCGCATTTCTCAAGCCAAATGGCATAACTGTATACTGATACAAACCGTCGGGCGTCACGAATGCACTCACCTCTGATGTGCGAGGGCTTAAACCCACTTGCCAATAGCCCTTTAAAAGATCAATTTTAGTTACAAATTTCGCCGAGCCCACCCGATCAACCAGGTCATCCATCCTCGGTAAGAAAACAATCCTTCACCAGTAGAATCATCTGACCTTTACTGTGTCTGTCGTCATGTTGCATTGACCTGAAATCAACCTGATGTTGTTAGACTTTGATACGGAACTCGATTGTATAGCCCATAACAAATAAACATGGTTTCGTAATTAATACATTTCAATTTGGGATGTTTGACACCTGCATTGATTGTGTTGTCTTGTGTTGTCATGGTTTCAGGGTTGATCATCACAGATCAGGGTCTCCTGTACCCAGCTGTGTCTCCATGAAGAGTGACAAGTCTATGGGAGGACGGATGGACTTCAAAGATGGACACCACTCTACTGATCAGAGGTCAGAATGTAATCTACATGCAAAGCAACACTAATTATAGTTGCATTATAATATACTCTAGTGGTACTAAACACAGGTCAGAAGTTTACCATGATGTGTCTGTATATGGACAAACATGCTAACAGTCTCTCTCTCTAGTGTTCTGTGTGCTATGGAGAAACATCCTAACAATCCTTCACTCTCTAGTGTTCTGTGTGCTATGGAGAAACATCCTAACAATCCTTCACTCTCTAGTGTTCTGTGTGCTATGGAGAAACATCCTAACAATCCTTCACTCTAGTGTTCTGTGTGCTATGGAGAAACATCCTAACAATCCTTCACTCTCTAGTGTTCTGTGTGCTATGGAGAAACATCCTAACAATCCTTCACTCTCTAGTGTTCTGTGTGCTATGGAGAAACATCCTAACAATCCTTCACTCTCTAGTGTTCTGTGTGCTATGGAGAAACATCCTAACAGTCCTTCACTCTCTAGTGTTCTGTGTGCTATGGAGAAACATCCTAACAATCCTTCACTCTCTAGTGTTCTGTGTGCTATGGAGAAACATCCTAACAATCCTTCACTCTCTAGTGTTCTGTGTGCTATGGAGAAACATCCTAACAATCCTTCACTCTCTAGTGTTCTGTGTGCTATGGAGAAACATCCGTACAATCCTTCACTCTCTAGTGTTCTGTGTGCTATGGAGAAACATCCTAACAATCCTTCACCAGTAGAATCATCTGACCTTTACTGTCTCTGTCGTCATGTTGCATTGACCTGAAATCAACCTGATGTTGTTAGACTTTGATACGGAACTCGATTGTATAGCCCATAACAAATAAACATGGTTTTGTAATTAATACATTTCAATTTGGGATGTTTGACACCTGCATTGATTGTGTTGTCTTGTGTTGTCATGGTTTCAGGGTTGATCATCACAGATCAGGGTCTCCTGTACCCAGCTGTGTCTCCATGAAGAGTGACAAGTCTATGGGAGGACGGATGGACTTCAAAGATGGACACCACTCTACTGATCAGAGGTCAGAATGTAAACTACATGCAAAGCAACACTAATTCTAGTTGCATTACAATATACTCTAGTGGTACTAAACACAGGTCAGAAGTTTACCATGGTGTGTCTGTATATGGACAAACATGCTAACAGTCCCTCTTTCTAGTGTTATGTGTGCTATAGAGAAACATACCCTTCACTCTCTAGTGTTCTGTGTGCTATGGAGAAACATCCTAACAATCCTTCACTCTCTAGTGTTCTGTGTGCTATAGAGAAACATCCTAACAATCCTTCACTTTCTAGCATTCTGTGTGCTATGGAGAATCATCCTAACAATCCTTCACTCTCTAGTGTTCTGTGTGCTATGGAGAAACATCCTAACAATCCTTCACTCTCTAGTGTTCTGTGTGCTATGGAGAAACATCCTATCAACCCTTCACTCTCTAGTATTCTGTGTGCTATGGAGAAACATCCTATCAATCCTTCACTCTCTAGTGTTCTGTGTTCTATGGAGAAACATCCTAACAGTCCCTCACTCTCTAGTGTGCCGTCGAATTGCGAACCGCCCTGGAAAATATATGGGAACTTACCTCATTTGACTACTAAAAGACCTGTCCCGTAATGCAGGAGAGGATTCCAACCCAGGCCCAGGGGCCCCTTAGCTCAGGGGCCCCTGGGCCCAACGTGCCAGTTGGATAATCTTCTCCTGCGGGTTTGAAGTCTGTGTGTGTGCACATTACTGCAGACTCTGATTTGAAGCTGCCACATTTGCTTTGTGTCGACTATGCTATGGTGAGTCACTTCATGGATTCACTTAATGACTTTAGCAATAAAAGTAAATCGCTGGACGATTCATGAAGGGGACATCCCTGGATAAATGGAATAAACAGACATAGAGAAATGTCCATAGGCCTATAAGGGAATAAAAGGGGTACAGATTGGTGGAATAGGGCCAGGTACAATGGGTATTGCATAGTGGGAGACATCCAACTTCCATCATTACTGACTCACGGCTTCATCCAGGTAGCGGTTAAAGTATTGGTTAATGTTCCAATGAGAGTTTGACCTGAGCCAGGGCGGTACATACTGTAATGTGAAATTACCTCAAACATTTTGCTCTCCAATTCGTAGGGAAAATCCACTCTGGGGGTTCACAACAGGGTAGAATATGTCATCTTTCTGTTGTCTTCTAACAGTGGTGTGTTGTGTTTGGTCTTTGTTTCCATTCAGTTACGAGGCGTTGTATGACTATGAACCCCAGGAAGCAGACGATCTGGAGCTGAGGAAGGGAGAGATGTACCAAGTGACTGAGAAGTACCAGGACGGCTGGTTCAGAGGCACATCACTGAGGACCGGCGCCTCTGGGTTGTTCCCGGGGAACTATGTCACCCCAGTGTCCAGGTGAGCATGTGTTAATTCTATATTCTGTTCAGAGACATTCAGTAGGATTCTCAAGATGGAACACCTGGGTGACACTTTCTGAGTTTCTCAGCTAGCATGACAGGGCCAGGAGACAGGCGTTAGTCTGATTAAAATCTGTATAATTGTGTGTGTCTCATGGAATTTTATTTGTGTGACCGTTTGTTGATTGATGAGAACAACCTGTAGATGAAGTCTCAGTTTTTGCACGTAACGCTGTATTCATGCCCTACTGTGAAACCTACATGAAAA
This sequence comes from Benthosema pterotum, assembly GCA_039105355.1. Lineage (NCBI taxonomy): Eukaryota > Metazoa > Chordata > Actinopteri > Myctophiformes > Myctophidae > Benthosema > Benthosema pterotum. The sequence continues at coordinate 41,488,268 of CM076986.1, read as the reverse complement.
GCCTTGTGAAATAGTCTCTTTTGGTCAGACATGCTCTCAGCCAGGGATACTCAAATAGCCGAACCAGTGGGGCACATTACGGCAATAGCTAGGGGCCAGTTAATAACAGTACAATGTTAATTTTTGCTTTATTGTGCACTTTCAGTCTTTTGAACAATTCTGTGCACACTCAACACAATCAACTGTTTCAATAAAACAACATCCCCGAGGTTTGTTATACCTCAGGGAGCTGTATCTCAAAAACAAATCCAGCTTTTGAGGGTTTTTTCCTTCACTAGTATGTTTGCATGCCTGACATAACTGCATTGTATACGAATGAATTGACATACAAAAATATCCATGTATGGGAATAAAAGGTGTACAGATTGGTGGAATAGGGCCAGGTACAATGGGTATTGCTTAGTGGGGGACATGGATATCCAACTTCCATCATTACTGACTCAGGTCTTCATCCGGGTAGTGGTTTAAGTATTGGTTAATGTTCCAACGAGATTTTGACCTGAGCCAGGGCGATACATACAGTATCCCTGACAACCATTGTGGACCAAGACTGCTACAGTATATACTCCTGTAAAATCTCCATGTGAAATTAGCTGAAACAGTTTGCTCTCCAGTTTGCATGGAAAATCCACTCTGGGGGTCATAACAGTATACTTTCTGTTTTCTTCTGACAGTGGTGTGTTTGGTCTTTGTTTCCATTCAGATATGTGGCAGAGTGTGACTATGAACCCCAGGAAGCAGACGAGCTGAAGCTGAGGGTAGGAGAGATATACCAAGTGTCGGAAACGCACGGGAGCTGGTTCAAAGGCACATCACTGAGGACCGCCGCCTCCGGGTTGTTCCCGGGGAACTACGTCACCCCAGTATCCAGGTGAGCATGTGCTAATCTCTAGGTCGTTCTCAGACGAGCCTTCCATCTTCGTTTCCAGTCATCCCGGTTCTCCATACATCCGGCAAACTCGCTGGTGTTCTGTGCTCCTGCATCTTTCTTGAGTACATCCACATATGTTACTGTGGGACGTCCTCGTGCCCGGTGCCCCCACAGCACCAGTTTGTTGACTGGCAGCTCTTGATGGTACTTGAAGTCATTAATTAACTTCCTTCAGAACATCGCCTTCTGCTGTTGTGAGAGGTGGATGTTCCGTTTGGATGTTATAGGTGATCACCTCGGTTTTCTTGACATTCAAGCGTAGGCCAACAATGGCACACTCTGATTCAGATCTGCTCAAGAGCTCCTGTGCTTGCTCCATGTTGTTGGACAGCAGGCTGATGTCATCCGCATCCGCAGTCTAGGTCTGCCAGAGAGTGAAGCTAAGATCCTGCTCCCGTCCATTAAAGGCCTTTCTGAGTGCGTAGTGAAGAACTACAACAAAGAGGAAGGGGGCCTGGGTGTCTCCTTGCATTACCCCGGCCAGGACGCCAAACTCTTCAGTGTCGCCATCCAGGGTCACCACCTTGGCCCGTGTTCCTGCATACTGTACATGGTTTCAATTGCCTGGAGCAGGTTGGGAGGGACACCTTAGGCCTTCAGGATCTTCATCATTGTGTGCCTCTGTGGATTGTCACGGCCCCTGTAGTTTACTAGGGCCTGTGTGGTTGTAGAGTGCAGTGTAACCTTTACTTCCCACAGGTCCTGAGTTGCCCATCAGGTGCATTGGGAGCACCTGGCCAGTGTTCCCAGGGTGCACTATAAGAGGCTGGGTGTGGCCACACTCAGTCTCTCTCTCTCTCTCTCTCTCTCTCTCTCTCTCTCTCTCTCTCTCTCTCTCTCTCTCTCTCTCTCTCTCTCTCTCTCTCTCTCTCTCTCCTTCTTCGAAGCAGCAGCACTTTGGTTTGCACACACATCCACTCACTTACACTACTGATCTGACTGATGAACACACCTCATACTTTGTATTATTTGGCATAAGACTTTTGATACATATTTAAATTAACTGGTTTTAAGGAAATAAATTATGTGTACACTTTTAACAACTGTGTGACTCCCTCCTTTTGTTGTGGCCTAAGAGCCAGGTCATAACATGGGGGCTCGTCCTGCTCACGGCACCATAACATAGTGCTCGTGATTTGAACTCGGAGATCATAACTTTAACAGGTAAAGTAGGCTTCCTGTTCAGTTTGAACTTGTAGATTGGCAGATTAGTCATAGTAGTTTGGCATTAGGAGGAGTTGCACTGTGGTTAAAGTGTTTTGTTCTAGTATTTATGAGTCCAGTTTAGATATATAGTATAAAAGATATTTGGTATTTTTATTACTCAATAGTGTTAGGATGGGTCTGACGGGTGTGTTTTGTCTGAGGGGTGGTGTTCCCTGTATTTTCTTTATTTTGTTGTTTTTTGCCTTTGTAGATTCTGTTCCACACAAGATGGGACAGGGTGGTACCACTGGGATGCCTTGTCGGTATGGGGGACTCAGGAGGACCACTGAAGACCAGGGCAAGTTGGTCAGTTTAGTTTTGTTAGGCAGCTGAGGTAGGGGGATCACCACACCTGTAGGCACGCCTGTCATACCTGTCCTGGCTTTGTAGGGTTGGAGAGAGAGCATTTTGTTTTGTTTTGGGTGTTTGTCATTGTAGTCAGTCTAATGGTTCACTTGTCCTTCTAGTAGTTCTCATAGTATTTCTGTCTGAATTGGTTAGTCCAGCATTTTGGTGTCAGTACATACAGTAATTTGTGAGCTCCATGTGAGAGCTGTTTAAACTGGTAAAGTAATGGCAGGGGTAGTCTTCACCAGGCTGGTGCAGCTGGGAGGCAGTGTGTTGTATCTGTCAGGCTGTAGGTGGCTGGGAGGTGTAGATTTTGTTTGTACCCTGTTAGGTATGCGATTTGTCTTGCCAGGCCGGAAATGGCTGGGAGACGGTGGTCGTTTCCCTTGTCCTTCTGACATATGGGTCGGTTGGGGAGGGGGTTTGGTTAAGTGCAATGCTGGATAAATAGGTGTGAGGCTTTGTGCGCACACTCCTGGCAAACTGGGAGGAGCCTCCACCCTTGGTTATATTCAGGTTGGCTTTTGGTAAATGTACTGAATTACTGGATTTTGTATATTCAGAAAAGGTTATGGGGAAGTGAATTATGTTGGACAATGAACTGTTTTGTCATATTTAAGTGTGGCCAAGTTCTTGTCTTGCGTCTACCGATGTCCCTGTTCCTCTACTCTTAAATGCTTCAAAGAATACCGGTAGTCTTAGTTGCTGAGTAAGGGCCTGGTGTGCTGGATGCATGTTGACTTGGTTGGGCTGAAATTTGTTTTGTGCTTTGTCTTAATGTTGGTTTATAGTTATAAACTTTGGTAAACTATGTATGGTATATTGGTAATATTGGTTTGGTTAAGTTGGTTTGGCAGGTGTATATGGTTTGCGCAGATTCCCGTCCTTAAAACAATAATAACAATTAATTGACTAAAGCACTTTGTGTTGCTGATTGTTAAAATAGTAATGTCTCGTATTGTCTCTGTTTGCCTTGTAGGAGACTTGGTGTGTCAAATCTGCTGAAAGCTATAGATGAACATTCATGCCACAGTGTGGTAGTTGTATATGCTGGGGGGGACTTATAGTCTAGGCTGGCCTTCCACCTCTGAGAGGTGGAGCTCCAAACAAGGGCTGATGCTGTAGTGCATTAGGGCTAGAGCTGACAGGGTGTACCTGCCCCTCAGCTGAATACCACCACTTTTAAAACCCCTTTTAACATCAGCAAGCATAGATGTGCTCTATTGTATTTATTTTGATTGGTTTGCTGTTGGCATCTAAATTGGGGGGGTAGGCTGTGCAAACTTGTCTACTGTTGTCTAACATCTGCCAAACAGACTTTGGTTACTTTTTAAAAGTTATATGGTCTATGCTAAATTACCCAAATGATTAGTACATGCTATTTTGAATTATTAGCTGATAGTGTCTCGGCCCCTTAAGGGTCCTCGCTTTGTAGGGGGAGGGTGTCACGGCCCTGTAGTTTACTAGGGCCTGTGTGGTTGTAGGGTGCACTATAAGAGGCTGGGTGTGGCCACACTCAGTCTCTCTCTCTCTCTCTCTCTCTCTCTCTCTCTCTCTCCTTCAATTCAAAGCAGCAGCACTTTGGTTTGCACAGTTCAACACCCCACACTACATTTAACACACATCCACTCACTTACACTACTGATCTGACTGATGAACACACCTCATACTTTGTATTATTTGGCATAAGACTTTTGATACATATTTAAATTAACTGGTTTTAAGGAAATAAATTATGTGTACACTTTTAACAACTGTGTGACTCCCTCCTTTTGTTGTGGCCTAAGAGCCAGGTCATAACAGGATTGATTTCAAAAATGCATACAGCACAGCCGTAATGTTGTTTTTCTTCACCTCTTCGATTAGCCTCTTCAGGGCCAAGATCTGGGCTAGCGTGGTTCAATCCTCACGAAAGTCGTTTTGGCTTTCCCTCAGATGAGGGTCGATGGCAGGCCGGATCCGATTTAGTATCATGCGGTTGTATACCTTTGAGGCGATACAGGTCAGGCTCATGCCATGGTAGTTGTCCAGCTTCGAGAGGTCTCCCGACTGTTGAGTGACTGTTGAGATCATGGTGGAATGGTGTTGTTTCCTCCTCCCCTCCTACTGATGTTGTTCCCAGCAGCTTTTGGAAGTGGTTGTACCATGTTGCCACCCTTTCCTCCGGACTGTGTCCCTCAAACTGTCCCTCCTTGGTCCTCTTCTGACCAGTCATTTCATTGATGACCCTCCAAGCTTCGCCATACTGCCTCTCCCTGTGTGCAGCTTGCACCCTCTCCATCAGTTCCTCCTCCTTCATCTTGTCATAGGTACTGAAGAGAAGCTGTTTGGCCTCATTCAGTACCCCATGCTTGTCCACAGTGGGCTCACATGCAAAGTCAAGCCACGCATGTTCCACCCTGCCACGTGCTGCTGCAACGTCTGATTGTTTGGACCGCTGGGAGCTTCAGGTTTTCTCCAGCAGGGGCACACAGATCTTGGTTGCCTCTTTGTTGGCAGCAACAAATCGCCTGTATTCATTGCTAGGCTCTGCACCTGGGTCTAGCTGCTGAAAGCGGCTCTTAACCTCCTCCTCATACCTGGTTCACAGGCCAGGGTTGGCTGAGAGTGCCTTCCAGTTGTACCGTAGTCTGGGTGTTAAGACCACACTACTTGAGGCCAGCAAAGACACTATTGGCTCCAAGACCAGGAAACACCAGGACTGGTTTGATGACAACGACATCCAAATTCAACAACTAATTGATGCCAAAAGAAAAGCCTTTTGTTCCTGGCAGAATGACATCAGCTGTAGGGAGAAAAGGCAGGCCCACGCCAAGGCAAAGGCACTTGTCCAGAGCAGAGTGAGAGAGCTGAAAATGGTGGATGGAAAAGGCCCTGGAAATCCAGAGGCTCGCTGACTCTGGGGATACCAGGGGTTTCTTCAATGCCACCAAGGCTGTTTATGGGCCCAGTTATCGAGGCCTAAACCCTCTCCGCTCTAAAGATGGACAAACCTTGCTAAAAGACGATGCAGGTATCAGTTCAAGGTGGCGAGAGCACTTGAGAGCTCCTGAATCAAAACACCACAGTCGAGATGGAAACCATCAACCAGATCCCTCAGCAACCCATCATGGAACATCTAGGTGACCCCCCCCCACTGAAAATGAGGTCCAGGACGCCATCAGGAAACTGAGTAACAACAAGGCCTCCGGACCAGATGGGATTCCGGCAGAAGTCTTTAAGCAGGGTGGACCAACCCTTGTTAGCCACACCCATAGCCTCCTTGGTAAAATCTGGGAGAAGGAGCAAATCCCAGCCGAACTAAGGGATGCCCTGATTATTACCATCTTCAAGAAGGGAGATAAGGCGGTTTGTGGCAACTACAGAGGTATTTCCCTACTGTCCACAGCTGGAAAGATACTGGCACGTATCCTGGCGAGCCGACTACTGCCTCTGTCAGAAGTGATCCTCCCAGAGTCACAATGTGGTTTCCGGCCTGCTAGGGGTACATCTGACATGATTTTTGCAGCCCGTCAACTGCAAGAGAAATGTCGGGAACAACATCTTCCACTGTACATGGCATTCATCGACCTCACAAAGGCCTTTGATTCCGTGAACAGAACTGCCCTCTGGGGTGCCCTTTCCAGGATCGGATGCCCTGACAAATATGTGAGGATCTTGCGTCTGCTGCATGACGACATGCCGGCAGTGGTGGTCGGAAATGGCGGTTCCGAAACAGCTCCCTTCAAAGTTGACACGGGTGTCAAGCAGGGCTGTATCATTGCACCAACCCTGTTTGCCATCTTCATCTCTGCAATTCTCCACCTCACCAGTAAAGACCTGCCTGAGGGAGTCAAGTTCATGTACAGGACTGACGGCGGACTCTTCAACCTGAACAGGTTTAGGGCAAAGAGCAAAGTTCACATGTCATCCATCACAGAGCTCCAGTACGCAGATGACAACGCTCTAGTTGCTCACTCTGAAGCGGATCTCCAGAACATCTTGAATGTCTTTGCCAGAACCTATCGACTCCTGGGACTTGATATAAACATCAAGAAGACTCAGATCCTGTACCAGCCAGCTCCTGACACACCCTTTCAATCCCCCACAATCCATGTGGCTAACACCACACTGGATAATGTGGATCAATTCGCATACCTTGGCAGCCTTCTTTCAACAAGAGCTGTCATTGATGCTGAGATCAACCACCGGATAGGGTGTGCCAGTGCAGCCTTTGCCAGGCTGAGGCAGAGGCAGTCCTGGTTTTAATTCAGAGTATCCTTCTCCTGGGTTGCCTTCCACGGCTATGAGCCCCACCTGCCCATGCTATTTACCCATAGCTGGGGCAGTGGTTGGCGAGGCACCAGGGCGTGTCCACTCGCCGGTGGGCCTGCACACCTCGCCTCTGGGGCCCACTGCTGCTCCGAGATCCCCTACATTTCAGTTTAGTGTGCGCAGGGACATGTATCCGTGTGTGGCCGCGAGGAGGCACTGCAGGAGTCTTGGTGGAGGAGAGGCTGTGTACCAACAGGAGGAAACTTACATGCTCGGCTCCTGTTTTCACCCCCCGCAAGGAGGGCTAGCCGGCGGCAGTAGCTGAAAGCAGGGAGTAGCAAGCAGGAGCAGCATGCAGCATGCACTAACTACAAGAACTTCTATACAGTACTACTGCACTGACACGTCATACACACCCTGAACGCAAGCATACACACACAAATAATTAATTTTAGATTCTATTCAGAGACATTCAGTAGGATGTTCAGGATGGGTGACACTTGTGAGTTTCTCAGCTGGCATGACAGAGCCAGGAGACAGGCGTTAATCTGATTAACATCTGTATAATTGTGCGTGTCTCATGAAAGTCTTATTTGTGTGATTTGTGTGACAGAGGCTGTGGCCACTCACGAGTGGAGTGAGCATATTGTCTAATTAAACACATTGTCATTATTGCCTGAATACTTTCGGAGAATAAACATTTTAAAACACAGGAGTTTCATGCAGTTGCACTGCTGTCTACTGTCTCATTAACCCAGCTGGGTGAAGTGAATAATAATTAGTTAACCTTATGCCGCCCATACCTGTGTTCACTGCATAGTGCATACATTGCTGCATGATGACCATGCCACTGTATCGTTTTTAAAATGCTTACTGAACAATGGGCTATTGATAATGTTGCACTGTGTGAAACATTGAACATAACCTGCTTCACTCCAGAGGAATTAAACTGGGAGCTGCAACTTTCTACTTGGCCATTGAGAAAGCCCTTAGCCAACGTGTTGAATGTGTATGGTATAAAACCCTTTATTCTGCAACTATAAGGCCCTAGCTTCACAACTGCTGATCTTTTGTCAAACGCAGAAATGTTCCTGCATTTGGGCCTTTCTACTACACGCAAATAGTGTTTTCCGTCACTCTAACAGAGTTTTGTGCAAACGGATAAATAAGTGAAGACTTTTGAAAATATCCGGAGCCGCGTAGACACGTGAAACGAAAACGTCACCGCCATAGCCGCACATGCCCATTGTCGCTTCTCATACTGCACATGCAGTTTGTCCCTATTTAGGCTGCATTGAACAGCGTGAGCGCTCAGTTTCTGACCCCGCAATGTCGTAACTCTTCTACTGGATGTTACATTAAAGTAGCCTACCTCCCGGCTTCCCAGACTTTCAGTCTCCATAGCTCATCGTGAAAGGAGTTGGACAGTGAAACATAGTTAATTTTGCCGCGAGTTCGAATCTCACTGCTGACACCAATTTTGCATTCACTTTATTTTCTCACATATAAGGTAGCTACTACAGGGATTATGAATAAATACTAAATACTGACCTAAATGTGAGGTTAATAGTGGAGGTCAATTCATGTTTGTTTAATCACTTAGTTGTTTTTGTCAACTACAAAAAGACAGAAGTTGTTGATATTTAGTCAAGTAGAACAACAAAAAATAATTTAAAAAGACTAAATGGGACTAAAAGGCAAAATGTATATAGCGTATTTAAATAAAAACAACACTGTTGTGGAGGGGACTTTTATTATTTTTTAATTCACAGGGAAGGTGATTTTTGTTGTTGTTGTGCAGTTCACATTTCCTCCATATACCTCCAATATTCAATTCACTTCAATTCAATTCAATAACTCCAATAACATAGTCCCTTACTGCAGGTAACGTGGAGAATTTATTTGGGTAACATGGAAACCAGCTAAAACCGGCCATTTCTGTGTTGTGCCAAATAATTCTTATCGCCACCTACTGGCCTGGCATACGTGTTGGAGCCCAAAATGTCCGTTTTGGGTTGTGTGTAGACACGAATATCATGTTGTGTAGACAGTATTTTCCTCATGTAGCCATGGCCCAAGTCTTTCTTTCTCCCTTTTTTTCTCCATGGTGAATATTTTTCAACACACTCATTATTTTTGGTAAATGTGTTCTGCACAGACTAAACTGACTAAAGCATGCATTATGGGTTCTATGTGTGCTGTCATTTGCACTGAGCAGCTTGGAGCAGCTTGGAGCGGAGAACTTTCGCTTTGGAGGCGCTCTGACCCATTTAAATCCCTCTCAACGTTCACTTAAAAATCCACTCGCTCTACTCGTATGCCCTGAACAAAACACAGTGTTCAAGATGAGTTCTTGTTATATTGAAAAGCTAGGGGGCTATGGCATTTAATTCTGCATCAGTGCAGTTCAAATAATGAACAAAAATAAATCCAGTTGAACCAAAAAGAAAACATTTAGTATTTTACCCCCCCCCCCCCTCCAACAAATGAAAAACTGTTCAAAAATTACCTTTCATGACCTCTCAAAAGTAATACAACGTAATTAAACTCCAAAATAAGCTAAATTCATTGTAATCCATCAACTTCTCTGCAAATGAATATTAATGAACTTGATACAGTTGCAAAGGAAATAATGACTTCTGTCCATGACAATAAGAACACAACATGATGTTTGGGCTGTTGTTTGGCCTTTTGGGCCTGTTTTAACTTATCATTATCATGTATAGGAGTCGTCACACATTGTTTTATATTTCAGCTGGACTTGGATTATCTCTATGATCACATACTGGTGCATTGTGTATATTATGTTTATGGGAAACATACAATGACCAGCATGTGCACTCTATCCTACATGCTGCTCAGTATCAATATGTAACTGTGTGTGTGTGTGTGTGTGTGTGTGTGTGTGTGTGTGTGTGTGTGTGTGTGTGTGTGTGTGTGTGTGTGTGTGTGTGTGTGTATGTATATGTATATATATGTGCGCGTGCGTGTGTCCACAGTGACCAGCAGCAGGTATCTCAGCAGTGGGTTGAGGAGCATCAAACAGAGCTGCTGGACTCCATATTTAAGGTACGTCAATGAACGTATTTAAGGTACGTCAATGAACAACAATATCTTACTACATCTACAGCATATGTAATATGTACAGCTGCAGATTGGTGATCTGCAGCTACTCAGTCGGGTAAATTAACTACACTGAAGTTGCGTTTAGGGTTTCAGACTGATAATGGTCTAGTAACGGTCACGGCTGTTGGCCCAACGGTCGCAACTAATTCATGGTATTTGCCAACAGTCGCAACCGTTTTGTAGCGTCCGAGACAAACGCTTGCGGCCATGCGGTCTCATGCCTGTTCCATCACGTTGAAGTGTGGAACTTATTGTTTGATGACACTGCACCTTCATCACAAGGACTGCAGTCATTTGTCAGAAGAAATAAAATACCTTTTTCAATAACAATGAAAATTACCGGTGGGCTGTTGTGATGATACAGACGTTCACGTAGGTTCATTCACTAATTCAATGTGTCATTAACCTGACTGTATAACTGTTGATTCATTTCAGCAATAAGATAATGGGTTACAATAACTGGAGCTGTGTTTCCTGAGTTTACTGCTTGCTTGTGGAGACTGTTTCATTTATACAACTTTATCGATTGTGTCTTAAAGGGAGATCATTTACAACCTGTGATTTAACACACTTACTGCCGCCGTTACTGCTTGATTTCCAAGCTAGTGCCAGGGCGCAATCAAGTAAATTCGGTAAAAAACCCTTATTTTGAAGCTCAGATCTCCTAAACAGGATGTGCTGTTTCTGTTATGCTGTGTCTGTTGTCTTGCCTAATCGGTGATCTGGCGATCTGCCCAAAAACATCCGGGTCACAAGTCAGGAAGAGCTGCGTAGCCCTGGCTGCTTAACCCATGCGAAAACGACATTGAGGGGGCAAACCGGAGGAGAGCCGTTTGAATGCATTGCATTGAATGAATGTGAATGGGAGAAAAAAAATAAAAAGTTGTCGCAATTCTGTCCCAAATGAAAGTCAGCGACGGGATCATTAGCAGACGATGCGGAGGGACTAATAGTTGGATTAAAGAATGAAATCTACATTTCGTCGTTATCTGCACCTTCGTCGTCTTCGGCATCACGGCTCGAGCACGACGCGAACGACGACCGCGATATTGGATCGGAATGAGTTAATAATTAGTAACTGATATTCAATATCTGAACATTACAAGGAGTCAATCCATCAATCAATCAGAAATTTAGTTTAAACTAAATTGTCCATCCATCCATCCATCCATCCATCCATCCATCCATCCATCCTTCCATGCATCCATCCATCCATCGATCCATATCCGCTTAACCAGACTTCCAGGCCACCATTATTCATATTCATGTTGAGGTTGTAACAGTCAGATATTAGATATGCCAAACAATGCCATATTAGATATGCCAACCAAGATGTATAAGAATGTATTTTAATGACAGCATTTAAAGTACATGTTGTATTATTTAATAATTCTGAGGTAACGCCATCTGTCAAGGGTAAGGTCCTATGGGCTCCATTTTTGTTACATGCCTTGTCCCTGACACTGCCCGCAACCGCCAACGAATTCCCTTATTGGTATGTTCGTCACCTCTCTTCTTCCCTTAGCCACTATTCTTTATGCCGACACTGTTATTTGCGACTGGAGGTGTGGTCATATGCGTGTTTTTCACGCAGTCCTTTACGTTGCTAATTTCATCAAATAGATTTGGGAAATAGATAACAGGATTTCAAAGCATCCGATAGCCTATATGACATTGCAGAGCCACGTGTGCCTGTGCGCATGTCCAAGTGGAACAGCTGCTGCATCAGTAAAGTACTTCATCTCCTTATTGTCCTATAAACTCCTGAGATTGCCTGCTATCGGTCACTTCCTTGTGTTTAGATAAGATATATAATCAACCCAGTCTCATGGTTGATGATCTAATATAGTTAAAGGTAGGGTAAGTGATTTGAAATTCATGGTGTAGTACCAGCCTGGTGCACTAGGGGCGCCAAACAGTAGCTACACTATGTAAGCCTGCTGCTCGATCCTGATTGGAGGAGAATTCACCCTCCACCTGGGGAACTTTTATTAGCTCCTCTGCTAACGTGGGGGAGGGGGAAACTCCATATATGGTTTCCACACCTTTAAATTGTAAGAAATGATCCAGAATTGACCGACCTCTGGAGACCAAAAAAGAGAGAAATCTGAGGGGAGAGTAACAGGAAGGCTCGTCCCAAATAATACTCGGCCCTGAGTAGAGACAGAGTGTCCAATGGTAGCTATATCAAGTTGTGTTTCACCATGTTAATGATTTTTCTTTTAGGTACATTTTTTCTGAGTGTACAAATGAAATCAAATGAACCCACTAGGGTTCATTTCAATTAATTCCTGAGTGCAACAATGAGATAAATAGTTTATAATAACTTGAGCTGTGTTTCCATCTGAGGTTACTGCTTGCTTGTGGAGATTGTTTCATTTAACTTTATCAATTGTGTCTTAAGGCAGATCATTTACAACCTGTGTAGTAACTGTTAATATCTGACGGAAATATAACCAACCCATCCAGACCTTGGTCTTCATCAATCAATCAATCACAATCAATCAATCAATCAATCAATCAATCACAATCAATCAATCAGTCAATCAAAAAACTAGTTTAAACTTTAAATTGTATTTGTATGTGTTTCAGCGGCTTGGAAAGAAACTCATAAGAGTTTTGAAGAAAGAGATGAAGAGGTTCCGGGAGATTCTGACAACAGATTACCCAGAATGCCTAGAGAGTCAGGGGGAGGAGGGGGAGAAGGAGAGAAGCATCACAAAGGGAGCTCTGAAGATCACACTGACCCTGCTGAGGAGTCTGGAGTGGGAGCAGCTGGCTGACATCCTGATGATGAGTAATAAACACTATTTATAGCCCACATAAATCTTTATTTATACACTTTTCAACGTATCTTCATATAATAGGTCCTCATTAATGTACATGATAAATATACCACTATTGTTTTCTACTGAGTCTCTCACAGGAGGGGAGTTCCTGAAAAATGGAAGCCATCATTCTAATCTTCTGATAATATATATTAAAAAAACAAAAAAAAAACATTACATTAAACATTATATTAAAAAAAAACATTGCATTGTTGTCAAAAAACTTTGACAAATGATGTCATTGGAGGACAGGTTTCTGAACTGCCCACAGCCCTCCTGTGAGACACACACTAAGAAAAAACTGTTTTTTCTTTTATCTGGTACATTAGTAAGGACCAGTTATATGAAGATACGTTGAAAAGTGATGAGGTGGTCCTTTAACATATATTCTCACTGGTGTCTTCCGTTCCTTGTTCATGCAGAAACTCTTGCTCCTGTCAGTCAACGACAGCTCAAGTCTTATCTGAAGAAGAAGTGTCAGAATGTGTCTGAGTGGATCTCTAAAGAGGGAACCCGAACACTTCTGAAGCAGATCTTCACAGAGCTCTACATCACAGAGGGAGGCAGTGGAGACGTCAATAAAGAACATGAAGTCAGAATCATTGAAGCAGCTTCCAGGAAACCAGCCAGTGATACACCAATCAGCTGTGAAGACATGTACGAACCCTTACCTGGACAAGATGGACCAATCAAAATGGTGATGACGAAGGGAGTGGCCGGCATCGGTAAAACAGTGTTAGCTCAGAAGTATGCTCTGGATTGGGCAGAAGGCAAAACCAACCAGAATATCCAATTCTTATTTCCACTCACATTCCGAGAGCTCAACTTGATGAAGGAGAAGTACAGCTTGGTGGAACTCCTTCAGCATTTCTTTGGTGGGATCAAGAAACCACACATCTGTAGCTTGAAGGAGTTCAAAGTCCTGTTTATCCTCGATGGATTGGATGAATTGAGGATTCCTCTGGACTTCCAGAATGCTGAGATTGTAACAGATGTCACCAAGCAAACATCGGTGGACGTGTTGCTGACAAACCTCATCAGAGGCGACCTGCTTCCCTCTGCTCGCATCTGGATAACCACACGACCTGCAGCAGCCAATCAAATCCCAACTGCTTATGTTGACAGAGTCACAGAGGTGAGAGGATTCACCGATCCACAGAAGGACGAGTACTTTGTCAAGAGATTTGGGGATGAGGAGCAGGCACGCCCAGTCATCTCCCATGTCAAGAAATCCAGAAGCCTTCACATCATGTGTCACATCCCGGTCTTCTGTTGGATCACTGCCACAGTTCTGGAGGTCCTGTTGAAGACAGACATGAAAGACGACCTGCCAAAATGCCTGACTGAGATGTACGTCCACTTCCTGCTGGTTCTGTTTAGACAGAAGAGCCTGAAATATGATGATGGAGCTCAGGCACATTCTGACAAGACTCCAGAGAACACCAACATCATTCTGGCTTTGGGAAAACTGGCATTCGAGCAGCTAGAGAAAGGCAACCTGATCTTCTATGAAGCAGACTTGAGAGAGTGTGACATTGATGTCCGAGAAGCCTCTGTGTACTCTGGAATATTTACACAGATTTTCAAACAAGAGAGAGGGCTGCATAAGGACACAGTATTCTGCTTTGTCCACCTGAGTGTCCAGGAGTTTCTTGCTGCTGTCCATGTCTTTGTGTCCTTTGTCCAGGATGGCGTCAACCTACTGTCAGAAGAACCACAAACAACCTCCACTGTGCCCCAGTTAGATCACCTCTACCAAAGTGCTGTGGACAAGGCCTTAAGGAGTCCAAATGGACACCTGGACTTGTTCCTGCGTTTCCTGCTGGGCCTCTCTTTGGACACCAATCAGAAACTCCTGCAAAGGTTGCTGATACAGAAAGGAAACACCTTCCAGACCAATCATGAAATCATCAAATACATCAAAAAGAAAATCACAGAAAATCCATCTCCAGAGAGAAGCATCAATCTGTTCTACTGTCTGAATGAGCTGAATGATCATTCTCTAGAGGAGGACATCCAACAGTACCTGACATCAGGACGTCTCTCCACAGACAAACTCTCTCCTGCTCAGTGGTCAGCTCTGGTCTTCATGTTGCTGTCTTCAGGAAAGGAGCTGGACGTGTTTGACTTGAAGAAATACTCTGCTTCAGAGGAGGCTCTTCTGAGGCTGCTGCCTGTTATCAAAGCCTCCAAGAAAGCTCTGTGAGTTCACTGATGAGAGGAGATGTTTAATAAATTATATCATATTTCTTTAACAAAAATGTGTGTGTGTGTGTGTGTGTGTGTGTGTGTGTGTGTGTGTGTGTGTGTGTGTGTGTGTGTGTGTGTGTGTGTGTGTGTGTGTGTGTGTGTGTGTGTGCATGCATGTGCGTGTGTGTGTGTGTGTGCGAGCGTGTGTGAAATATTTTTTGTATTATGTGATATCTCTTACAAAAAATGCTTTAACACTGTTTCTTCAGGCTGAGTGGCTGTAACCTGTCAGAGAGATGCTGTCAGGAGTTATCATCAGCTCTCAGCTCCAGCTCTAGTCTGAGAGAAATTGACTTGAGCAATAATGACCTTCAGGACTCTGGAGTCAACCTTCTGGCTGTGGGACTGAGGAGTCCACACTGCATGTTGGAGACTCTCAAGTCAGTACAACTGTGTTTAAATAAAACAGAACCAGAGTCAGTGTACAACTGTAAAATAATGTAACTGTGTGTGTGTGTGTGTGTGTGTGTGTGTGTGTGTGTGTGTGTGTGTGTGTGAGTGTGTGTGAGTGTGTGCGTGCGAGCGTGTGTAAAATATTTTTTGTATTATGTGATATCTCTTACAAAGAAATGCTTTAACACTGTTTCTTCAGGCTGAGTGGCTGTAACCTGTCAGAGAGATGCTGTCAGGAGTTATCATCAGCTCTCAGCTCCAGCTCTACTCTGAGAGAAGTTGACTTGAGCAATAATGACCTTCAGGACTCTGGAGTCAACCTTCTGGCTGTGGGACTGAGGAGTCCACACTGCATGTTGGAGACTCTCAAGTCAGTAGAACTGTTTTTAAATAAAACCCAACCAGAGTCAGTGTACAACTGTAAAATAATGTGTGCGTGTGCTTGTGCGTGTGTTTGTGTGTGTGTGTGTGTGTGTGTACGTGTACGTGTACGTGTGCCAGTGTGTATGTGATATTTTTTGTATTATGTGATATGTCTCACAAATAAATGCTTTACCACCATTTCTTCAGGCTGAGTGGCTGTAACCTGTCAGATAGATGTTGTCAAGAGGTATTGTCATGTCTAAGCCCAACATCTCGTCTGATGGAAATCGTCTTGAGCAATAATGACCTGGACTTGTTTGACCTGAAGAAATACTCTGCTTCAGAGGAGGCTCTTCTGAGGCTGATGCCCATGCTCAAAGCCTCCAAGAAAGCTCTGTAGGTTCAACTATAACTGAAATCAGATATTACATGATCCTAATTTCACAGACAGAATGAATAAATATGTTCCCACTGTTTCTTCAGGCTGAGTGGCTGTAACCTGTCAGACAGATGCTGTCAGGAGTTATCATCAGCTCTCAGCTCCAGCTCTAGTCTGAGAGAAGTTGACTTGAGCAATAATGACCTTCAGGACTCTGGAGTCAACCTTCTGGCTGTGGGACTGAGGAGTCCACACTGCATGTTGGAGACTCTCAAGTCAGTATAACTTTGTAATGTGTCTCTAAATTTAATGGAACTCATTTGTAAACTGTGTGTGTTTTTGTGTGTGTGTGTGTGTGTGTGTGTGTGTGTGTGTGTGTGTGTGTGTGTGTGTGTGTGTGTGTGTGTGTGTGTGTGTGTGTGTGTGTGTGTGTGTGTGTGTGTGTATTATATGATCCTAATTTTACAGACAGAATGAATAAATATGTTCCCACTGTTTCTTCAGGCTGAGTGGCTGTAACCTGTCAGACAGATGCTGTCAGGAGTTATCATCAGCTCTCAGCTCCTGCTCTAATCTGAGAGAAGTTGACCTGACCAATAATGACCTTCAGGACTCTGGAGTCAACCTTCTGGCTGTGGGACTGGGGAGTCCACACTGCATGTTGGAGACTCTCAAGTCAGTATTACTTTGTAATGTGTCTCTAAATTTAATGGAACTCATTTGTAACCTTTCTCTGAGTGTGTGTGTGTGTGTGTGTGTGTGTGTGTGTGTGTGTGTGTGTGTGTGTGTGTGTGTGTGTGTGTGTGTGGCAGGTGGTTTCACGTGGGAGAGCCGGGTTCGAATCCTGGGCGTTACGTGTGTGTGTGTGTGTGTGTGTGTGTGTGTGTGCGCACGCGCGCACATGTGTGCATGTAATATTTATTTTATCATGTGATCTTTCATTAACACAAACCATTGAATACATCTATGATTCCTCAGTTGCTGTAACCTGTCAGAGAGATGCTGTCAGGAGTTATCATCAGCTCCAGCTCTTGTCTGAGAGAAGTGTGTGTGTGTGTGTGTGTGTGTGTGTGTGTGTGTGTGTGTGTGTGTGTGTGTGTGTGTGTGTGTGTGTGTGTGCGTGTGCGTGTGTGTGTGTGGGCGCGCGTGTGCGTGCGTGCGTCTGCGTGTGTGTGAGATAGATAATTATTTTATCGTGTGATCTTCAGAGATTGGTGTAACGAGTAGCACGTAATATTACTTTTTTCAGGTAACAAGTAATGCAATGATTATGTTCCACGAAACAGTAATATGCCTTAAAATACAAGCACATTTAGTTTCTCTCTAAAAGGCCAAAACTCATTTAATAGAATATATTAAGGTTAGGCTACCGCATTTTAAAATTCTTATAATATGGAATATTACACAGCTGTTCTACAAATAGACTAATTACATGATGCCAGTTTAGACAGTAATCAATTACGCAACTGGAGCTGTCTATCAGCCCTCATCAATATTAAATCAAAAACAGAAAAAGACGTTCTGCTTATAGATGCTCATCATACATTTTAATTTTGCATTAAAACCATGGTTGATATAGGAACTGTAACCAAATAACAACCCTGTGCAGGCCAGTGCAAAAATAAATAACAGCCCATTTTGGGATTTGTGTATGCATCTATCTAAATACATACATACAGTGTAGATCTTCAACTGCTTTTCCATAGTCGGGTCGTGGGGGCAACAGCTCCACCAGAGAGCTCCATAGACGTCTGATTGACACTGCATGGTTGGCTGATTGCTGACTCTTAATATTCTTCATATTCAAATAGATTCAGTTCTAAAAGAAGATGACAGATTGTGTAGTTGTAACTTGCACTTCCCTTTTTTCAGGGATCTGGGTGCAAAGGTTATTAAAAATACTATGTAATATACTACATATTACTTTTGTATCCAAGTAATAAATAGTGTCATTAGTAGTGTACTTATTACTTTTCAGAGGGGGTAATGAGTAATATATCACTCTTCAAAGTAATATTGCCTAACACTGGTGATCTTTCTTAGGGTTGTTACAGACGGGCAGTAACAAATCGCACCTTCTAGTTCATTTTCAACGGGCAGTGGCGTTTTGTGCTCATGGCGTGCGATAAAGAGAGTGTGTGATGTTGGGAGCTATCGTGTGGCGTTGTTTGTTGCGCGTGTGCTGGTTCGTGCACGTGCACAAGCCCACAGTGTATTATAGACCTCATTCTTGTGAGCTTTTTTTTCTTGCTACGCGATTTTCATCTGTCAGCAATCAGTGGCACGGTTGAATCACCGCGATAATGCTTGCGTTTCAGACTTGCCGTCTGTGAAGCCCTTTATACAGTAACTAAATGCTTTACCACTATTTCCTCAGGCTGAGTGGCTGTAACCTGTCAGAGAGATGCTGTCAGAGGTTATTGTCAGGTCTAAGCCCTACATCTCGTCTGATGGAAGTCGACTTGAGCAATAATGACCTGGACTTGTTTGACCTGAAGAAATACTCTGCTTCAGAGGAGGCTCTTCTGAGGCTGATGCCCATGCTCAAAGCCTCCAAGAAAGCTCTGTAGGTTCAACTATAACTGATATCAGATATTATATGATCCTAATTTCACAGACAGAATGAATAAATGCTTTCCCACTGTTTCTTCAGGCTGAGTGGCTGTAACCTGTCAGAGAGATGCTGTCAGGAGTTATCATCAGCTCTCAGCTCCAGCTCTAGTCTGAGAGAAGTTGACTTGAGCAATAATGACCTTCAGGACTCTGGAGTCAACCTTCTGGCTGTGGGACTGAGGAGTCCACACTGCATGTTGGAGACTCTCAAGTCAGTAGAACTGTGTTTAACTCTTAAAGGGATAGTTCAGATTTTTTGAAGTTACGCTGTATGAAATACTTGCCATTAATAGTGCTGTCAACTGTATTAATTGTTGGAATTATGGAACTATGTATTTTGTGTCCGTATCACTATGCCCAAAAAGTAGTTCCATGTGATAGGCGGGTCAAAAATGAACGAAGGAGGTGCTAATATTTTAGAAATAATCAACAATACAAATTACGTTAGTTTTATGGATTCATTTACTTTTACTGTGTGGCCCCAGGGACCCTCCCAAAATGACCGGAACTGCCTAATATTGACCAAAACCAGAGAAGAACTCCCACCATGGGACTCTGGTTGACAACACTATATTAATGGCACGTATTTCATACAACTTAAGTTCCAAAAATCTGAACTAACCCTTTAAGACACTGTGCTGGAACAGGTTAATAGTGTTTTATAGTGTTATAGTGCTATTGCTCTGGTCAGTCCAGGCAATTGGATGAGTATTGACACCACCCTTGTTTTACATTCAGACCGTCCCAGTGGTGATACTTATGTTCCATGGGCCCCAAAGTGAGGTTGACTACTGTCAGTCACAGTGTATGGATGCTGCAAAATGTTGAGATTAGAACCGATTGTAATAATTCCAAATTGTCAATACTCTGTGAAGTGTATATTTTCATTGGACTCGTTTTTATATTACTTCATCAAACAATATGAAGAGAGATAATCTTGTTTAGGCATGCAGGGCGCGATTTTCATTCCCCCCCTTGTCCCTAACGTTACCCGATACCCGCAGCGAATTCCCTTATTGCTATTTTGGTTACCTTTTCTCTTCCCTTAGCCACTATTCTTTATGCCGACACCGTTATTTGTGGCTGGAGGTGTGGTCATGGGCGTGTTTGTTGCGCAGTCCCTTAAGTTGCTAATTTCGTCAAATAGATTTGGGAACTAGATAACGCCATCAGAGACCACCCGTTAACCGATCTGAGAAGGCAGAGCCACGGCACGGTGCGTGTGTCTGTGCGCCTTTGGAGATGTCCACGACTCCACATGGAAAGGCGCCAGTTCAATTCATCTCCTTATTTATGGATTGTCCTATAAACAGCTGTAGATTGCCTGCTGTCGGTCACTTCCTTGTGTTTAGGTAATGTACAGTATATAATATAATTAAATACATTAATTAACTTGTGATGCAATGCTGTAAATTGCAAAAAACTCGGCACTTCGCGGCAAAAGAAACGTTTTTTTGATCATTGATTTCTCGGTCAATTCTGGACCATTTTTTACATTTCAAAGTGCAGCGTGACGGTCTTCTCTCTCAGATGCTGTATAGTATATGTGGGTAGGTCTTCTCTACGATGCGGGATCGGGCAAACTATAACTGTCGGGGATTAGGCGAACCGTTTCCGCCTAATCCCCGACAGTTGCAGTTTGCTCGGTCCCGCATTGTAGAGAAGACCTACCCACATATACTATACAGCATCTGAGAGAGAAGGGTTTTACCGTCACGCTGCACTTTGAAATGTAAAAAATGGTCCAGAATTGACCGAGAAATCAATGATAAAAAAAAACGTTTCTTTTGCCGCGAAGTGCCGACCTTTTTGCAATTTACTTCATAACATTTCGCAGACTTGGGATAAATGCACCCCACATACAGCAAAAAAACATGGAACATGTTTTTTCAACATAACATGTTGAATGGTAAGAAATGATTGAGAATTGACCGACCTATAATTGTTTGAAAATGAGAGCATAATCTTTGATAATAGGCGTCTGTCCTAAGCCCGCAGCCAGGCTGCGTGCTTCGGAGGGTCAGACATAGCAGTAGGGATAAGGGAAATAGATAAGGGATGAATTAAAGGGAATGGCAAGACCAACACGGATTGGATGAAAGCTAAAAACGCCCAAACCACACCTATGCATAATTTAACGGGTAAAGGAGGTATTTAAGGGAGATGGCATGGTACGAAATTAGCGACTTTAGTGCACCGTAAAAAAAAAAAAAGTTGGTTAAACTGATTATTTATAGGGTTACGCGTTCCCCTAAATATTTTCAGTTGACTCAATTAGTATTTAAAAACATTGACTGAACGACAAACTCTTTGTTGGCTATTAATTCAGCCAATAGCTTAATCATCGTTGACAGAACGAAAGACTGCTGGCTCTACATTCACTCAACTAGAATTTATTAGTCATTACAACTATTTGCTATGCAGTAATAATTGAGTGAATATTCTAATAATGATTAACTGAATTAACATTTAAATATGATATAATGAAATAAAAAACACATTTACTTTATTTTTTTTTTATTTGTGCTAAAGTAGACATTTAAATTCAAACAATTATAAATCAACATTGGAACAGAATCCAGGCAACACCGGTCTTAAAATTGCTAACAGTATAGTAAATATAGTAAAGTACAATGTATACATTACATTATCAGTGTGGAAAAAATGTGAATATCTCAAGGACGCTTCAACCACTTGAAATAATTGGTCCTCATTACTGTTCATGATAAAATGGCACCTTTCCCCCCCTCTTTATCTCATAGGAGGACTGGGCAGTTCAGGACCTGTGAATAGGTTATCCTATGATGTTACAGGTCCAGTTTCTGAACTGGACACAGCCTGATTATGCTAAATATAATACATTATCATGGGTAGTAGTAAGACCAATTATATTAAGGATTTTGAAATCTTAAAGTATGACGTTTTGCATCAACAGTGGCAACATGCTGTTGATAGACATTTCAATAAAACATTCAAGAACATTTTTCACCATACAACTTCAAGTAATGTACATGCATGGAATAAAGGAATGATGAGGTATTGTATACTTTGTATACTTTAAAGTTAAAAGTGTATTCCAAATGCATTATAGACAAAAGAAAAATATAATGGATCAACCCTTCAAATCAACTGACCCTTATATATATATATATATATATATATATATATATATATATATATATATATATATATATATATATATATATATATATATATATATATATATTATATATATATATATATATATATATATATATATTTTTTTTTTTTTTTTTTTTTTTTTTTTTTGCATAAAACAGCAAGAAAAAAAATCATGCTTCACATAGTGAGAACAAATAGCCATCATGTATGACCTCCTAGTGTGTGTTCTCTTTAAGAACACAGAGAAAAATGGTAAATTTCCATAGAGCTACATCTTTGCAAGAGGGTTTACAGAAAATATGCCAATATCAATTAGGGTTTTTGGACACTGCGAAAGACATGCACTGTTGCAAACCTTCATAGACAATACTCAAGTTTGGCTTAATGTTCAAAGCATGCCTGGTGGTGTGCCAATGAGCAAGGCAGATAAACAAAACCTGTTTCGTTGCCAAGTGAGGTAGTCATGTTGCAGTACTGTACATCGCAAGAAGACACCACAGCTGAGGGTTTTGTCGGTTTGTCCATGTTTCTCAGCATACATTAACAACTTCTGCATTACCTCAAAGACGTTTAACCACTCCAGGGGATAAGCGATGTTGAGAGCAAAGATGAAACCGAATAGAAACTCCACGGGCAGTCAGGGGATCTGGTAGGTTGTCACAGAATTGCCCCCCCCATCAAGGACAACTGCAGCTCTCGGCGCAGCTTGCTTCATGGAGGCCCCACAACCTCCAGGATACACGTTGGCATGGGACTTGAGGCTTCGACCACGCCGTCTGGCAATAGCTGGAGCACATTAATAAAAAGGAAATTAAAATCAATATTGACGATATTGATTGACGGATGGATGTTCTCCTTGAAATTCTGATTTACCTGCAGG
Organism: Benthosema pterotum; assembly: GCA_039105355.1. NCBI lineage: Eukaryota > Metazoa > Chordata > Actinopteri > Myctophiformes > Myctophidae > Benthosema > Benthosema pterotum. Next base: position 41,465,556 of record CM076986.1, on the reverse strand, counting down.
TCTTGAAAAGCTCGGTCTTCTCCCACCCTTCTCTCAACTCAGTCTTCTCCCCGGTAATACTGCAGAACTTTGACACCCTCCAATGTTTGATGATCTCTGTCTGGATACAGAGGGCAAGTCAAGTCACTTGTATTTTATAGCCATTTCATACAACATGTGTAAACTCAAAGTGCTAAACCATGACAAAGTAAACAGGAACAATTTAAAACAAAAAACAGCAATGAAATGCTTCACTCCTTCAGACATAATGTGCGAATGGAGTGGGCAAGCTCATTTCACCTCTAGAGTCTATAGGCTGATTCATTTTAACTGCAATACACACATCTACTGTATGTATACTGAAAATAGTTACTACTGAAAAATCAGAATGTCAAGCTCACAATGCCACAATGTAACACTTTAACTGTGAGGAAATCTGAACACCCAGGTTCACATGGTTAAGACATGTGTACATTATTCTCCATTTTACCTCATCTAGATACTCCAACTCTTTGGAGTTCATCGTGTCTCATGAGTAGGGTGGTGAGCTACGGTACTCATCCAAGGAGGTGAACGTTTCCGGCAATTCTTTTTGAATTCTGCATATACCTGCACAACAATAAGATAAAGATGAAACAAGATGCCCTTTGTTTAATGTTGGGGTATAAAAAAAACAGAATGTGAAAATTCGCACTGGCAACACTGCATCCACAGTCTTACTTGTTTGCTTGGTTCTTGACTAGATGTGACAGCTTGTTGGGCCGCTGGACGTACACACGAGGTTGCCCGTTTGTGCATGTGAGGTTGCCACAGCCAGTAGCCGCAACTTAACTGTTGACCTGCCAAACGTGACACTGGGCCTAGAGAAAAATGACAGAAAAAATAATGAATAAACATAACTCTGCTAAGATATAAGCCAGGCAAACTAACTGGCCAGTGAGGTCAAATGGCACCTTACATTTGATCGAAGATGGGGTCCATGAAATTAGATTTACAACCATGACTTAAGACATGTCTAGGTTCAGAAAAGGTTGCTAGTGTTAAAGGACCACTTTGTCACTTTTCAATATAATAGGTCCCCACTAATGTACATTATAAAATATCTTTTTTTCTACTCTCAGTAGAGCTGTGGGCAGTTCAGAAAGTCATCCTCTAGTGACATTGATGAGGAAAACAAGCTAATAGAATCTGCAGGCTTTCTATTCCTGAAAATTTGCAATGCGAAAATGGAAGGCCCCGTCCTCTGGATACTAATACTATCAATATTTTTTCAAAAGAATATTCTTTTTTAAAAGTCTGAACTATGCTGTCACTGGAAGACGGGTTTCAGAACTGCCCACAGTCTTCCTACTGAATGAGACACAGACTAAGTAGGAAAAAAAGTGGTATTTTATAATGTGCATCGGTTAATATAAACAGTGGTGTAAAATAAATACAGATAATTATTTGACAATAGACATGTGACAGATACTTACAGGGTGCAAGTAATAGTAGGCAGTGCAGGTCTGTACTGGCTCGCTACAGCGTACTGGATGTATTTCTGGGCCAGCAGAAGAAACTGCCATGGGTAGAGAGATGACAAAAAGTTAAGATGGAAGCCAGGGGCTGCACAGTCAACTTATGGGGTGACTGAGGCCCAGGAACCAGGGTTTCTCAAAGGTAGACCCTATATGGTGCAGTCAACATGAAAGTAGATATTCCTTGATCGAACAGGGGCAAAACTAGGAATAAAGTGATATAAAATACAATAACAATTGGTTTTGTTTAATGGGAGATTTTTCAGAATAATAACAATAATAATGCATAGGTGACACGTGATACTTACATAGGCCAGGTAGTTAATGGGGACAATGTGCTGGCAGGGAACTCTTCCTAGCAGACCTGTGATGGGCTGAGATGACAGAATACAAATAAATAAAAACACAGCTAAGATGGCACAGCCAATTTATTTCAAGGTGCATTGTGAGCTTGTAGACATGTTGTGTTCACTAGTTGGGTGCTGGGCAAATGACCCTTGCAAGTCTGTAAATCTGACACCATACAAATGGAACCAAATGCATTGACATAAGATAAATAGTGCTGCACAATACTTCAAGGAAAAGGTGCTTTCCTTAATGCCAAACAACTTATTTGGACAGCGGTCCATTTTGCTCCATGTGTACACTGTCAGAGTGAACGATGGTTTGAACGACAGAGGTAGGATACAGCTATACTTACAGATACAAGTGCAGTGAGTGCAGAATCAATGGAATGCCAAAACAGCGCTGGGGAAAGGCCCTGCAAACAAAAACACACGTATTGGTATTAAAGTGAAGGTTCTTAAAGTATGAAAAAACGGCACCAGAGGTAATGAAGAATCAATCAAAGTTTACTGACTTCTCTTGCAGTAAAAAAAAAAGGCACAAAACGATGTGGTACAAAAACTGTGATAAACAAAAATATAAAGTGGCAAAGTTTCACGTGGAATCGTTCAGTCTCTGTGCAAATGGATATCACTGTTTCAATGAGTGAAAACAACGCTAACGTAGCGTGTGTTCTCTTCTTTTTGCTTAGTGAGAATACACGGAGTAAACACAAGTTCTACTTCCTGTATACGCCTTCACAATAAGAGTGTACAAAAACGTATTTTCTTTTAGAACAAAATAAGAACATTATGTGCAGAAATAATACTGTCAAGTATTCAGAACATCAAATAATAATAATGTCTTTCAAGTAATTGCTTCGTTTTAAGTGTAAACAGTAACTCTTCTTTCTTTTAACTGTTTTGACTGTAAATAGTGCAATTAGTTTTTAGGATGTTTTCAACAACATATCAATTTCCTTAACTTCAACTTCAAAATAAAAGCATCATAAACGTTTTCGTAGTGCAGGTTAATATGAAATGAAAAAATCACAACAGGTATAACACAGGGGTTTTCAACCTTTTTGACTCCAGGGACCACCATTTATTCGGGATTTGAGCCACGGACCACAATTTGAGAATATTTTAGCCCCCACAGACCCCAAATCTAAAGATTTATTTTGTTTTTGTCCACAATCTTGGCTGGATTTGGGAAACAAAACGAGCAAAACATACATTCCAAAATGGCTAATTCAGATGATGGATATTTTACCTCTTGAGAGTGTAAAAATGAAACCAAATGGACCCACAAGGGTCCATTTGGGTTCATTTTTACGTTCTCAAGAGTTACATCTGCTTAACCAACTTAGCTGGGGACCACCTGAAACCCTTTCAAGGACCACTGGTGGTCCCCGGACCACCTGTTGAAAACCACTGGTAGAAGTTATTGAAGCCTTCAGGACTGGCTTTCCAAGCTAGACGTGAGCTTCACAACTGAGGGGGGCTATATTCAATTTTATAAGTCGTTTTTTTCAGCTAGCTAAGCTAAAAGTGAGTAGCCTGGCTCAGCCCTGAATCAGCACCTTAAAAATACTACCTTATTTTTTCTTTGTGATTCAAGGACTGGCCTCGTTGCCTTTGGGGCCGTTTGTCGGTTGGAAATCCATGCCAAGCACCTGTTGGCCAACAGCCCTGTCACTCACTTCGTTTCACTTTATTATTCTTTAAAGAAGAGTCAGGCTTTAGGTTTTATAAACATCATCATCCGACATATTTTACTGCTTTTGTTCACATGCTAGTAACGCTCGTCGGCTGTTTGTTTAGTTAGCAGCGCCATTATTATGCTAATGCTAACGCATTAGCATAATAATGACAGCAACGTCGTTGCTGTAGTAGAGAGGAACTTCAGTCTGAATAATGAAGTGAAACGGAATGACAATTCAGACTGAAGTCAGGCTAAGCTAAAAGTGAGCCAACCAGCCGACAAACT